>OX451388.1:19686359-20286359 GCA_949629135.1 Eremobia ochroleuca | reverse complement strand
TGATTGTATTTATTGTAATTATCAAATCCGTTTATCTCATATACTTTTTTACCATTGTCCTTATTTTAGTGGTCTAAATAATTTGTAAAGTTTGTCTATCTATTTTAATGGGACCTTATTACTGTGTACTAAACTATCTTCATCATACTAAATCTGTCACTTCTCATTTCTTGTTGCTTCCGCGAACAAATAACATTATGTATGTACATCTTTCGTTGAAATAAATAATTTAATTAGTTTCATGAGTTATTTATTGTCGAAACTATCGGTCTACTAACCTACTGAAACATACTTAAAACACAGTAGATAAATATTTATTTACTGTGCTTAAAATTAACATTTTTATTCAAAACACTGTCTCACAACTGACATGAAAAACAAGATGGCGTAACATTCTTCACTTTTCCGCATTCTGAAAAGTTTGAAACCAAAATTGAACTTTGTCCCTTTGTTTTATGGTTAGTTTTTGTTTACTAACATGTTGTTATTTATCTAGATAAGAATCGTAACGACCGATTACATTTTATCAAGCATTATGCTGAATTATGCCAAGTGATTGTGGGATACAGAACTAAAATGGTTGATAAATAATTATCCACTAAGTGGTGTTTATTTTTGTAAGTGATAAGTACTCGTACTTAAGTGTGAAACTTCGTATCGATAACAAATTATTGTATCTAGGTAAATCCTCGGATATTTTCCTTGTCTAGCAAAGTGTGTCAACTTACAATGCGTCGGCGCCGATCAAAAGGTTGATGTTGTTACTTATCAGATTTATGCATTATGGCGTCATGCCTACTTAGAAGACCCTCATCTTCAAAGATAAGTTAGAAACCATTGGCACTCTTAGTTTGTCTTAAAAAAAAAGTGTTTTTTTAAACTTATTTTCCAAATATCCTCATCATCATCTGCCTTTTCCCAACTACGTCGGGGTCGGCTTCCAGTCTAACCGGATGCAGCTGAATACCAGTATTTTAATACGATAACCCTAGGTAAGACTGGTTGTCAGACTTTCGGACTTCTGACTATCCGTAACGACTGTCAGAGATCTATGAATGACAGCCGGGACCACGGCTTAACCCGTTTTCCGAGGCACGGAGGGGTCTCGGTATGTAAAGACCGACCCATCCACAGACCAACCGCGGCAAGCGTAGCTTAACCTGATCGATCGACCTGTGCGGCTGTTATTATTTAGCTACGGACCCCTCACAAATATATAAAGTCCGAAATACAAATATCCTAATCTGGGGTATATTCCATTTGCAGGACTGTTGTCATAAACCAGAAGTTATATTGTTATGTTAAGTTATATTCAATCTCAGTAAGTACTAGTTGCAATTAAGTCATATGATAGCATTGTGTTCTAGAACCTGCACCCTAGTTCCGTAACACACGATCAATCATATTCTGAATTATTTTGAAGGATATTGCTAATCCATTGCCTTATATGTTCGAAAAATGTGTCTGCTCAACAAAGTAAACAACGCAATGAATGTAGTTGAACTGTCAAAATGAAACCCGTTGCTACTGATAGTGTGTTACGCAATTGCCCCGCTGTTCTACTTGTTGAATGATTTGTAAAATTGATTAGTCAGTCAATCAATTATACTTATCAATCAACAAGCTGTACGTGCAACTATGTAGAGACCCCCAAGAAGAATAAAATAACTTAACATACCACCACCCACGCCTGTAACCCTAAAAAGTAAGGTTGGGCAGAGCTTTACCTGCAGTACGCCCAAATTTCGCACTATTTGTAAATCCCATGTAATAGTGGGCGAGCCTATTTATTGCCATCAACAGGGCACAAATCATGCCTCTGGGCTCCTACTGAGAAATTCCTGATGTAATACCCAATAACACTTTTCCCGGCCCGGGAATCGATCGCAGGACCTCATACTCAGTCGTAGCTCTAACTATAATAGTACCTACAAACATAAATATGAAAAGCTATGTTATTTTTAATGTATTATATAATAAACGACAAAAAAACCTATCTTGCGCCAGCACTGAAGGCCGCAGGCTATTATTAAATTGTATTTTAATTAAGGATAGATCCTAGGAACTAACTTTACCGTCCAACATACAAAGCCCGTCCTAACTAAGCACAATTACCATAATTAACAGTGGCTTGCCAGCCGCAGTGCTCCCGCGCGGCCTACATACTCTAAAGTTGTTCTCTCACCAGGAGCATTCGCCTGTAATGTAACATTTCAAATTCGATTTTGAGCATTACATTAAAATACTACCTCCATGACTGACGAGCATTCGCGTGTAATGTAACATTAAAGATTGCGGGGCGGGGAGCGCTCCGCGGCCCGCCGGACACATTTAATTACAAGTGGAGCGCATTGTTGTTACAAGTTGTATCAAGGTATTACACATTGTATCATTACAAGGTGCGTGCTGTAATGCTCGATTTTCCTCCCTCACTGATGTAATGCTCGAATCTGTAACGTTGCATTACAGGCGAATGCTCCTGGTGAGGAAGCGCCTTAAGACAAACTTACAGGCGGCTTGCGACACCGTACCGAGGTAATATTAGGTACTTCGCGTTAATCTAGACCTGTTTACAGATAGTGTCAAGGTAGAACCATATTTTGTACTTAAAGAAACTAAGCTTCTAATAGAAACTAAAGCTTCAGGCTGTGGCAGAAATAGTAATGGAGAATTGTTGTAACTAGTTTCGTGGTTTTCAGATAACACTTAACTTATGATTTACTTATCTGGCAGTTTATTTCATAAAACCATTTTAACTTAGCTGGAGATTTTAAACAATCCCATTTACCTGCCTAAAATTTGTGAGTTACAATGATAATAATCAAACTACTTAATTATGATTAATAAATTGTAGATGAAATTGAGAAAATTTGGGTAGGTAATAAGAATAACCCACAGACTCCGCCACCACCACCACCCACAATCACTTCTCAAATACAATATTAATTTGTTGATTGTCATACTTAAAAGTTAATTAAAAACTCAAAATAACACTTCTGCTCTTGGTTCCCAAAACCAATCGAGGCTTGCTGTGTTTCATCGGGGTCGCGAGTTCGATTCCCAAAAATAATTAATGCACCGGTGGATTTCGATACCATGACTTTTTTCGTACTGGCGAAATATTCAAAAAGTTTTTTGCGTCAGCGTGTTTACGATAACGTTATTTTCGATTTTTGCAGCGGTTTTCGATTGAATGTGTTTTTAAATTGCCACACCACTCGCAAAGTTTTTTGAAACAGCATCGAAACAACGTCATTCGAATCTTCATATGACTTTAAATACCTGAGTACTCTACTACGTGAACAAAAAGCAATGACCTAACTTCAGCTACTGTTTATCTTTCACCTATGTCTAAGTGTTGTCAAGTTATGAAAACTTCAGGCATTGGTTAGTGCCCGATGCACTTTAATATTTTATGCAATCTAAAGATATTCCATTCTATATTTTACTTGTCTCTTCTTTTAGAAAAAGAGCTATATCAATACGGAAATAATATATCTTAGGAATTATATATATTCCTGACATCATAACCTGTTAGTATCACAAATGATTACAATATGTGTACCTACTAAATAAGTTGAAGTAGTTTTTTTATGGGATACTTCTTCAGACGTTTCAGACGTTCCTAATAAGGCAAGTCACGTGCAATGTAGTAGTTGAGTTATGGTTCGTAATGGGACACAAAACAAGCCGCTTGCCTAAGCCTACAGGCACTGTTATAATGTATTGGTTTCCTGTGATACTAGTTATGGTGTCAAGATTGGCAATTCATTATTTTAAGCCTTAAAGTTATGAATTGTATTTCTGATAGGCATTGGAATCATATTCATCGTATCTTTTTAGTCGGTAACCTTTGCAGTACCTAAGTAATTTCTGTCAAATTCAAAATACATATTTTACTTCACATAAATCTACATGGGCACTTATGAAACGTCAGAAGCTAGGTTAGGCACAGTTCCAATTGTTGTTGTTTTCTATGGAGATGAGCCGGTAAAGAAACTCCACGGTTAGATACTCTTTTTAAAATAATCGGCTTATAAAATGTTATTGGTCACAGAAATAAGTGCATACAAAACTATAAGTTTACTCGAATTGTATTACTATTATATTATACTACTGCAATAGTTTATTTTTTTAATTTTTTATAGGTATTAGAGGATAGTGAGGGCCTTTGAAAAAAGACTTGGAGCAGTCTTCTTACGGAAGACTGTTATCTATACAATAAGAGTTTGATGAATGGCTTAGCGATGTAAACCAATAATTAATGATTATTGATGTTGAGGGCAATGTACAAATTACGGATAATTTTCTCTTAAGTACCTGTTAGTTTCTATATCGTGTCTCACAACGAGTCATGTAACACACTCAAACATTTACCTGAAACGAAAAGAAAAACATTGATTACGGTGACGATGGATCAACACGCAAGGAATAACGCAAGAAATCTGAGATTCCGAGTATTTACGAATATAACCGAAGTTATTATTAAAGTTTAATCCCCTCGCCAATTAATTTCACATGTCATTGACACTTGCGAGAAATGAAATAGGATTATTTATGATGTAACAGATTTTTTTTGGCAATTGAATATAGGTCAATGATGAGGAATAACGTAACTCGTAAGAGAGATGAATTAGGCGTTTTTTTGCGTCCACAATAACGTTATAACGACCACGTATGATAAATTACGAGCACGTTATAACGTTACCGATGATGTATTCCATACATTTTACTTCCCGGCCACGGACGTCCACGATAATATTGTAACTGTAGCGTTGTGAGGGTCTCAACGGGAAAAAGTCAACTGATGCTAAATATTTTACGATTATCCAGTGTGCGCTTTTATAAGACATTATAAAAGCGCACACTGGAGATGAAGTTGGATAAGTTAACTAAAACATTTTCATAGTAAAAGAATTGAAAATCTCTCAATAGGACTTATTCCAGATTACAAAGTAACAGTGTAATATATTCTCAGTACTATAAACCTGCAATAAATCGCATTTTAATAGTTGAAGAACGTAAAAAAAGTTTGAATATAGGCATAAACCAGATGAATTCACTTATAACAAACCTCATTCACAAGCAAAGTAGACATTCATAATTTCACTCATAAGTTATGCAAAACGATATACAGAAACGCCGAGTAACTGACAAAACTTAACAAGCCATCAATCCACATGACTATACTAACATGAACGAAATACGTTTCTGACGTTTTAAAATACGTGCGTGTGCTTTCTGATTCAGTAAAAAGCTCCAGAATTAAGTTTAATCACGCATATTACTGGAAATCAACAGTAATTTGATGTTTAGAGGTGTGTAAATAGCTTTTTGACACGTAGTTTACTGGAATGCCACCTTTAATGTCAATAATGTATGCAACCATAAATATAACCGTATTCTGAATCCGGAAAACTGTTGAGATTCTTTTTACCCGACTGCCTCGGAAGGTGCTCAAAGATGCGAAGACCTTTTCTCTGCCGTGGGATAAATAAAAGCTATAAAAAATAATAAGTATATATAATGTATTATATATAATCTATAACCAAAACTTACTACAGAGCGTTAATCATAAAACAGTAATTAAGTTTATTCACGCTTATCCAATTCTCGGTACTTAAAATGTCAAAGATTCTAATAAACGCCATTATTCATCCAGCATCAAAGAATAATTGCAAAGTGCATACCAACAAATTGCTAAAATTTACCATTGCCAACTTATCAAATAATAGTTTACCAAACAATTTATTCCACTATTAATTACTCGGACACCTACACACATAATTGTTTTACACCCACCGCAGAAAAACAGCGATACACATCAATGTACATGATAATTGACCATAAAACCGAACAAAACTTAGAAGCTTCACCCACCATGGTTGTGGCTATCATATAATTTGTGAAGTTAAAAATCCCATTAAGTAGCCATCATTAAAATTAAGGAACGAGGAAGATATGATCAGTTAAACAACCAGCCGTTAGGATAATTGTGGATCCCCCATGTACCTACTACAAATAGTAGGTTCATTATGATTGTCACGCGATCGTGCCGGCTGAGGAAAGCTTATTAGCGTTTACTTTGTACTGTTAATAAGTGGGATAAGTGTGGATAAGTATGCTAGTTAAGAGAAAGGATAGGTTTAATTATGATATGGCAAGCCAACGGACGAGTAAATAGTTTTTACGTTGAATCACATTAGGGAGAACGTAGTACACGAGGACGAACTCTGTTCCAGTTTTTAATGGAATTATGAACAAGTTCTTTCAGTCAAATACAAATGCCAAAGTATCATTTAATTCATTAATGATATTGCCTCATCCAGAAATAACTATTGATAAAAACATAAAAAAGATTGAAACATTCGGCCATGAACTTAAAAGTTACGGTCAAGTGTACAACAATTAAGAAATTATCATTGTTTTTGTTACCGCTAATTCCGCAAACATAACCGGTTTAATGAACTTAAATCACGGATAAACATTTTGCAACAACGACATTTTTTGCTGCATCGTTCTTAACATATTAGGATTAGACCAAAACTAGATTTGGTTTATCTAGATGACATTATGAATTCTGAATGTGGAATTCCAACGGATTCCGCACAATGGAATCGTTCTGTTTGTGTTCAGAGATATATCTCTGCATAATATTAAAGCTGGAGTGGAATTTGCGACGTTGTTCGTTTCTTTGTCATTTCAAAGGATTTTTTGGTTCACCAAACTGTGGTTTATTGCTTTTAGCAGCAAAATCCATAAAATTGATCCAGTTTTACATACCAATACAGATATTATCGTTTATTGAAAGATTCCTCATATTTTTCGCAGTACTTCATCATTATCTAAATGTATTTCGATTAAAATCTAACCTTTACTCAAGACATCCTTTATTTGATTTAGCGAAGACATTTTATCAGGTAAACATGCATTTACAACAACTCCCAGATCATCGTTTACATAATTCAATCTTGCAACGTCTGGATGTATCATCCGATCGTCCCTACAATTTCCCTCCCGTAATCAAAGTAACAAACGGAACACGTTTTCGCATCACGCCTAAACACTGTTCTTTGGCACATGCCGTATAATCTTCTACCTGGTTCCGGGTTCAGGGTGAACAGTTATCTTTGAGTAATATAAGCATATTGCTAATAATTATTGGTGCTTCACAACCAATTAGCGATTTGCTTTCGATAGTAAATGTTGGCGAAATTATGCTGGAATTTTTACGGTCTGTTTTTTGAGATTCTGTTGATAAATCATATAGTCGAAGTATATCTCTGTCTTCGTTAAAATTTTATGGTTCTTAAGTTTTTCATCGATAATAAATGGGGTATTTCGTTACTTGAAGTTATTAGCCTTGAATTTATGAATAAATATACATAGTTTAAAAGACTTAATAATTAATGATCTGCGAATTCTTCAAACACCAATAAGGACTAAACTCGCCAATGAAGACACTGTCTAGCCTCGGGAGCTTTTGCGTAATCTAAAACAGACATTAAATTCAATGGAGGAGTGTCTCTATTTTTTATTTCAAAGGCTAGAACATTGGTTTCTATTACAGTTATTTGTCCATCGACCTCTTGGCGCCGGCCATCTATATGCCGACCAGGATATATTTAAAATTTTTTTTTTACAATACCTACTTAAAACGTGTACTGCATTGCCAATGTTAGTTTTGTATAGAGTGGAGTGGTTTATTTTTGCGCTCATGTCTATCGTAAAGTCTTTGGATTAGATCAAGACTTCCAGATATGGCTGTGGTTTCACTTTAGCATTACCATCGTCCGTATGGATAAAGAGTAACTGCTGAAATTTTGAAAAAATGAAATTCATACGTCAAAATGCGTGAATACATTGGTGGTGTGCAAGATTCTAATAATTTAGTCAATCATTCTGATTTAAAGTATGTTTTATAATACTCAATAGGTTGGGAAAAATAAAAAGAATTAAAAATAGTAGTCACAGTATAAATTTAAATCTAGATTTCCTAACATCATCTTAGTGATCGCCTAAATTAACATGAAGTTTACCTGTTTCTATTTTATATTTTACTGTCTCATTACTGTATGCTAATTGACCACCAAGATGTTTTAAAAAAGATTCACTACCAGTCGTATAATTATATCCTCATCGTAAGCACTACTTACGTTATCTTATGTATACTATTCAACTAATTCATTTCTTATTCATTTGAATTATCTTACCAATGGAATTTTATTAATCGAAATGTTTGTGCTATAATTTTATAATGTTAACTAATAAATTTCCCACTGCTGGGACACAGGCCTCTTTTCTTCGAGAGGGATTGGGCTATAATCTACACGCGGGCCCAGTGCGGGTTGGTGCATGTCATATGCTTTCAAATTTGTTTTCATATTATTCATAATTATCTATACTGTTAGATATACTCATAATTATACTCATAAGTAGTTTAAACTAGTGCAGACAACTGCGTAAGACGAATTGATTGATTGATTGAGGTATCAAGATACGAGTACTCTTAGAATCAACAGATAATTATATGAAGCGCGTGTGTTCATATCGTCGTATTGATACTTATATACCTTCCTACCAACATTATGCTGTAGTGCATTTAAATAACTGTACGCTGAACTTTAGCCAAAGCAACCGGTCCCAGATGAAACAGGTACTATAGGTGTTATCAATCAAATTAATTTTATGTCCGGCTGTACACTTACTAAAGGGCAATGTGTGTTTCTTACATTATTTCAGTTATTTATGATTATCGAATGCTTTGGTAGTTTATTTTATCTGACAGCCGAATCAAAGGTAAACCCCTTCTTCTCATGTAAGTATATTATGTTTCATCATTTTCAGATTTCTTTACAAATTCTCGGAAGGTTCCTCAATGTCACCATTTCCCTCTCAGTATCAACATTGCTACGTATTATATCTTTAAAAGATCAAAGGAACCAAGAAGAGCCAAGAAGGATAAACTTTCGAACATAATATAAAGCCTAATTTCCTTTTTGTGAGTAATCTCAATTTACTACTCAATCCACGAATATCTAAGCGTAACCTTGAACTTCTTAATAGATCTCAATCATGCGAACAAAAAATAATGTTAAAAAAATCTAATAAGTCATCTGTTGATTGATGTTAGTGTGATTCGTATATTTGACGTTTTGCTAACTAGTTACGGTAATAGATTCAAAGGATTATAATGACTATATTTGCCTGGACTAGGTGCTGATACGCTTGAGCAAAAAAAATAATCAAAACGAGTTTTGTCTGATCTAATATTATTATCTATACCAACTTGTATGCTTACTCCTAGATACTTTGTAGCTCTTAGAACATTGATGTCTAATCTAAATTCGTGCCTGTGAATGTTTATACCAGTCAGATCAACTCAGAAATAGAGAACTTAATTCTGACATGGTTTTGCAAGTCTTCCTTGAACTATCACAATTATTCAATTTATTTTCTTTGGTTCTATGCGTAGTAAGACTACACGAGGTAGCTTAGGTGTGGTTTTTGGAGGTAAGCCAACTTAATGACGTGATACTTCGCAAAAAGATTGCAAAAGTGGAAAAGAATAGAATGGTTAACGACCACATCTTACCAAAGCACTTAAGGATACAAGGTAACGGAAATCCTATTTCATTGGGTAACCGAGGCCTCTATTTTATTTTATAATCAGAATAGTAAGAAATGACATATTTTTGGGTTACCCAGAAATTGAACGCTGATGTTTGATGTGTATAAGAGAAATTAGCTAGAAAAGGCAAATCCAAGCTAGAGTGGCAGGATTTGGAATGATTCTTAACCAGCAGAAATACAGTACGGATTAAGATTCTAATAATATTTGTCAAATAGATAAAATAAATGCTATTCCAGAAACTCTATCAGAATCTAACTACGACGAAGTTAAAGAAAAAACTATAAAAGCTGCTAGATAACCATCCTGTAGTGCCATAGATTTATCAGACCTTATTATCTTCATCAGAAACTGTAAAATAATCGAGTTACATAATCAGAGCGCTAAAGGCATGTCGTAACTCGAAAGATATCCGCGCCAGCTCATATTAATCGCACAAATGTGAGAACACGCCAATGGCACTTTCATAATTTATTCGGGTTAACCCGATAAGCCTAAAGGGTAAATTTAATTGGCTTTCTCAATGTAAAGCTGCTTAAAATACTCGAAGGTGCTCACCTTTGCTTAAGAGAAAGGGATTGTTCAATAAATATATCGATTTTGAGAACGGTAAAAGGTGTTGATCTTGTTACTGCTGATACAATTAATTATTTTGTTATGCAAATAACTGCAGACAGTGTAAATTCTCTTGGGTGGTCCTACATTGGTTGAGTTTCCATTGTATCAGTATGCATGAGTTCTATTTTACCGGAACTGGCAAATGGTCCATTCCAGTGCAATAACTCGTTAGTCACGGGATTATGGCCGCATAAGATACATTCTTTGCATCGCTTCATAGTCTTATGTGCCTGCCGTGCATCATCTTCAGTACCTACGAAATGCTTTCATCTTCAAATCAGCAAATATGAGAGCATTTTTAATAGCAAGGGTCAAAGCCTTTTGACCTTACGGTGTTTATACAATATTATATTTAAGCCTACAGTTCCAAGGGTAGGAAAATCTTCAAAGAGAAAAGGGAAATATTTCGCAAGGATTATGAAGTAAGAAAGGTTTTCCTTTCATAGGTTTAGCTCCGGGTAATATCGACCCAATGTGTAGGTAGCGCTTTTCTTTAGGATCAAATACTGTATTAAAAGCTTTAGTGAATACGAGATATAGGAAAAGGAAATATGGAGAGCATTTTTTTTCCGTACGTTCGTGTTTGTGTTCCTATATGGAACACCGAATGTTAGCCGTTTGAGCGGTATTAGCAGTCACATTTGCGAGTAATAGGGGTTAGTGTCTTTGTCTTGGTTTGTGTTTGACTTCTAGAAATACAGCAGGTTTTGCATAAAAAAATTATTTGATATTGTCGTATACTTTTCATAAACTTTAGTTAGGATAGGTAAATATCCTACTGTGTTGTTGCACTCAACGTTACGAAAAACCTTAAGTTAAACTAATTGAACTCTATCAATTAAAAAAAAATATTTGGTTTGTGTATCGTAATTTCAATTAAGTTGACAAGCATCTTAACTCGATATTAATCCATCAACTGACTACCATGAGAATAAGTTAACCCAAACCACATCAAACCTGACCTCAAATATAATTAAATTGATAAACCGATTGACACCCATCAAGTTGATGATGAATGAATGTTGACGGATCATCCGAATGAATGAACATGTCCACTCGTTCATGATACGGTGTGACATCATCTCGTCAGTTTAACCGTAGTTATGATTGATCGTGGTAAAAGTTAACGCGTCTTTTCGTAGTTGATTTCAAAGTAGTCAACACTTATGTAATCGGATATTTTTATTCTAATTTGACTAAGTGTCATAATTGTATCAATTAAGAAATTATCGATCAATATGATATTTTCGAACACCCGGCTGTCATACATACGTAAATATTTGACAGTCGTTATGGGTAGTCAGAAGCCCGTAAGTCTGACATCCAGGTTTACCAACGGGTATCGTATTACCCAGTAACTAGGTTATTGAGGTCAGATAGGAAGTCGCTCCATGTAAAATACTGGCACTCAGCTGCATCCGAATAGATTGGAAGCCGACCCCAACATAGTTGGGAAAAGGCTAGACAAACGATGAGATATAACATTCCGTTATGGCGGTACAAAGGAAGCTTCAGTGCAGCAGTAGACAATGGAAAATTGTTATGACATTAATTTCGTTCTTGTATACGACTATGCGTATTGTGTTAGAAAACAATATTATAGTGTAGACTTCTGTATGCATTGGCACGTGCTTTCATCTTCAGTAATACACTAGTTCATAATAAAGAATGATGTAGGTATTGAGTTCATCAAGTTGTAATATTAGAACTTTATATACATTTATGTCATTGTGTTTCGCTATACTTTTACTTCGATAAATTCTCTTTCTAAACTCCGTTTTTCGTGTGGCACAATACTCATATTCTCACTTTTGCGCCTTTAATTAACCTTGTTTTGGCCAGCAAAATATATCAAACGCCTCGGGCATTTTTCTGTGTTAATTTTAATTATTTCGCGTTTTGTTAGATTTTCATTAGTCGTACAGAAGTTTTCTCTATCATTTCTAAAATTTTGACATTCCGTTCAAACAATAATTTCTACACAAATCACCAAAAAATACCAACATTTTTATCCGCATCCAGGTCCATCACTCAGATCAAAGGGCCAAACACAAGGTGTTCACGTATCGAGTTACTAGGAAGCGACTCCTGCGCATGTTGCATCACATGGTTTAATAATGCACCATACACCGCAACTAGGTCAAACGGTAATTATTTATAAATCTCTTCATACGCCCGGAAATTGAAATGTTTAATGTAGTGATTGATTATGTAAATAAATGGTGATTATATTGTTTTAATGTTCATGTTTTTGGGAGTCCGTGTATCACTGGTAGTGGCTTTCGCTCGTCAGTTTAATTAATTCAACAATTTCTTTGATGAGGCCGTTTGACTTTGACACTGGACAGTTTTGCAGATGGGACAGTTACGTCAACTCGACAGTTTCCAGTGCTTGCCAGTTTCTCTCGAATCGAAGCGATACCTAAATGCGTATTTAATTACTTTAAGACATACGCAGACGTGACATACGCAGACGTGATTACTGAAGCAGTTAAATTACTTACTCGAAGCCACATTTTCTTCTTGAGAAGATGTTGAACAGGAAGAAATATGGTAACCTATTAATCACTGAGACAATACTTTTCATATCTAAACAAAAAATAACAATCGTGTTATTAAAACAGGTACTGAAATACTTTGTTCTTGTATCGTTTCATCGGTAATAGATTAAAATCGTACTAAACTAACATTCGAATTTGACATCAATCGATTTCATGATTAGGTTGTTTATATTTAAGAAGTATCACGTTTTCTTAATTCTTTTCAGTGTTTTAGGGATATGAGTCATAGCTACACATATTTCTAGGAAGATTTTTTTATCTCCTGCTATAGATTTTAGTTGATTTTAATGTAAAGATGTAAATTTTTAAGTTTTAATGTTTAAGTTATGAATTTATTTTACAATTTGATTTTATGTGTTTTTTTTAGAGGGGCCCGTGGTTAAATAATAACAGCTGCACAGGTCGATCGATCAGGTTAAGCTACGCTTGCCGCGGTTGGTCTGTGGATGGGTGACCATCTTTACATACCGAGACCCCTCCGTGCCTCGGAAAGCACGTTAAGCCGTTGGTCCCGGCTGTCATTCGTAGATCTTTGACAGTCGTTACGGGTGTCAGAAGCCCGAAAATCTGACAACCAGTCTTACCTAGGGGTATCGTATTACCCAGTAACTGGGTTGTGGAGGTCAGATAGGCATTCGCTCCATCTAAAATACTAAAAATACTGGTATGCAGCTGCATCCGGTTAGACTGGAAGCCGACCCCAACATAATTGGGAAAAGGCTAGACAGATGATGATGATTTTATGTGTTTTAATTATTCAATTTAATTATAATATTATTATTGTGGCATGTATTTTATTCTTTGGTTACTAACATAGTTTTTAAGTATACTAACATAAAATCAATATGGATCACTGTGTCTGATTTAAATAAATTATTATTATTATAGATGGTTTGAAAGATGACATGGGTAGAAAGAAGGTGACTTCTGAGATGACAGCTAAGAGATGTATGAAAAGATGACATGTCGCGCCGACCCCAAATCAATGGGGGGAGATCGGCGTCCCCCAATTTATTAATATACTAGCTGCTGCCCCGCTGACGTGACTGTGGATTCTATTGGCATTTTTCTCGTCTGTCTGTTAAGGAGCCAAACTGTTAAGGAGTACGGATATAATGCAATATTGCTGTTCCGCCATAGCAAATGGCGTGATAGTATATAGCATATTCGATGACCAGACTTTTTACGGAATGTTTGTGCAAAATTTGAACATAGTTTATCTAGTAGATTTGCGTCAATCCGGAAAAAGATTAAAAACTATATTTATGGCATCAAAATCGTTCCCACTCCTCGTAGCAATTTTTTTTTTCAAAACTTTTTTATGTTCAGTTTTGACTTCGCTCTATTTTATATGTAGGTATCATCTGCCTAGCCTTTTCCCAACTATGTTGGGGTCGGCTTCCAGTCTAACCGGATGCAACTGAATACTAGTATTTAAATGTAGCGACTGCCTATCTGAGCTCCACAACCCACTTACTGGATAATACGATAACCCTTGGTAAGACTGGTGGTCAGACTTTCGGGCTTCTTTCGTAACGGCTGTCAAAGTTTCAAGAATGACAGCCGTGACCAACGGCATAACGAGGGAACTCGGTATGTAAAGATGATTACCCATCCACAGACCAACCGCGGCAAGCGTAGCTTAACCTGATCGGCCGACCTGTGCGGCTGTTATTATTTAGCCACGGACCCCTCTGTTTTATTATATGTATAGATAATAATTATAATGTAAGTAATAATAGATAGTCCGTTTTCGGTCAGGCAAAAATATTATCGATATCGACAAACTAAAGTGTCGGCTTCGACTTTCATATAGAAATTGTCTAAAGACTCTTTATTCCGTATGACACACAGTCGTCAATGCTCGCAGCTATGAGACATCGACATGTCTAGGCCCTTTAGGGTTGGGTGCGTCGAACGCGTCATTCGCATTATTGCCAAAGAGTAAAATGCTACTTTACCTTATTTGACATTCTAATGAAATTCACAATTAATGTCAATTTGGCAGAGACGGGTTTGGCATCTATCTGTTTTATATTTCCTTTGGTACAGACGCCAGCACATCAAGCTACTACAGTCTGTCAAATTTCTTTAATAGATTTTCAACTTTATCGCTATTGTCATTAGGTTTAAAGTTGATTGGGAAAATTTGACAGTTTCGGGTAGCTTGATGTGCTGGCGTCTGTACAAGGAAAATCTTGTACCTTAACCAAGCCTTAACCTGACTGATACTATTTTATTAGCATAATCAGCCTAAAATGACCCTACTGCTGGTTGGTACACAGGAGATAAATATTAGTTTAGTCCTGTCAAATTAAGATAATCCATAGACAAGTTTAGACGTGATTAAAAAATTGGCTACTAAAAATACGTCAGTCGCTGAATAGAGGGACTGGTGGCTAAGTAATAACAGCCGCACGGGTCGATCGATCAGGTTAAGCTACGCTTGCAAAGGTTGGACTGTGGATGGGAGACCATCCTCATGTGGGTGGCCCTCCATGCCTCGGAAAGCACGTTAAGCCGTTGGTCCCGGTTGTCATTCGTGCATCTTTGACAGCTGTTACGGGTCGTCAGTAGCCCGAAAGTCTGACAACCAGTCTTACCAAGGGGTATCGTATTACCCAGTAACTGGGTTGTGGAAGTCAGGTAGGCAGTCGCTCCATGTAAAATACTGGTATTCAGCTGCTTGCGGTTAGACTGGAAGCCGACCCCGACATAGTTAGGAAAAGGCAAGGCAAATGATGATTACGTCAGGCGCTGACTAATTTGACAGGACTAAACTCATTTTAAACTAATTTTTATCTTCGGTCCTTTTCTTAATGAAATAGAAAGAAAAAGATGCACTGGACTTGAATTTAGTTTAGTTTGGTGGTTAACTTTGGTGATTGACGGTAACGATGGAAAGAAAGCCACAAAGCCTAAATTTTCTTAAAACCACATTGTAAAACTTAAAAAAAAAATGACTCACGACTCAATTTCTCAACGAACTTCGAACTGACACGTATCACGTATCCAACATGAAATTCAAGTCATACACAAGCTGTGCTGATACAGATCTGCGTGCAGAATTATAAGTTGTTGCGAGCTGGCGTAATCCCGATGTGCGTGAGTCAGTGACACAGTGACTAAGAAGATGTCAAGTCATTTGTCGAAAGGCTAGGTAATGCTTAGTATGTATCGGCACGGAGTAGGGTAAGCGGGGGGAATGGTGCTCACTTAAGGAAAAGGCTTTATATTCTCGTTATTAATATATATAAAATTACGATAACATAGCAATATATTAACTATCCAACAATCAATATTCCTGAACAAAATTTATGAAACTTTTATTAATTCCGCCTTTGTACAGGTTTGAGTGCCCCTGACCATGGGTAATGGCGCTCAAGCAACGGGGTAATGACGCTAAAACCTATGTATGCAAAACAAACGAATAGAATAAACTTTAATAGCTAAACTATCGCTAAACACAATGGATAACTACTTTAATTTGTAATAGTCATAACAAAAAAGTATTAAAATTTTTGACTGACCAAGAAAAACACCAAAAAAATTAGATCAGCGCGACCAAAAATAAACAAGTGCACTTTTTTATCTCCTGCTGCGATCGAACTAGCCAAACTTGTCACTACCTGCTTACACGTCACTTCCACCACACTTCACTCCTAGTCCCATATTTTTACGCAATGTGGTTGGCAAGATATAGGTATGAACGCCATTACCCCGTGAGCGCCATTACCCCGGTTTCCCCTATCCGTAAGCATAAACGGAACTTTAACGATCATGTTCTAAGTTCACAGGTCATTAAAGCCACTCGGCACCCACCCCGCACCGCCTCGTCACACGGCGTCCACTCGTTGTCGACAGGTGGTCCACGGGTGGACGCCGCGTTATCACCAATAAACGTCGCGCGGTCAACCAGTGGACCTCGCATCGTCAACCAGTGGACACCCCGCGGTCAACGAGTGAACGCCCCGTGGCCAACGAGTAGACGTCGCTTGGTCCACGAATTTTCGAGTAGTCTATTAACAATTGGCACTAGGTCTAGATGTGTGTTTCGTAATGTCAAATTTTACAAACCGTGAATTGAATGAAGGGAGGGTGGGGAGCGGCGCATCGGTAGTATAAGTTGTGTTATTTTGTATTTATTTATATTATTTTTAAGTTATATTATTATAGTATTGTATTTGTGATAATTTTGTATGTATTAGTTTATAAGCTTGTTTGTAGTAGTATGTATTGTTTTTTCTATGGGCCTTAGTTGCCTGAAATAAAGGAATAAATAAATAAAAATGTCGTCCTCGCGTGAATCATTCGCGGGCAGCGCGAGGTCTACTCGGGACCCGCGCGTTGGCAATGCGCAGTCAACGCAAGGCAAGCATGCGAACAGCGAGTCGTCACCGAGTGGTCCACCCGCCGTCCGCGCGTGGACGGCTTATGACCGAGGCGATCCAGTGACGCTACGGAGTTGATGTAGTGAGCGCATACCCATACAAGTCCATATCAAGAATACTAGCCGCAGGAGGCGAGGCGGTGCGGAGTGGGTGCCGGGTGGCTGTAATGAGCTGTGACCGTAAAGGTACGTGAATCTAGAAATATGTATTATAGTTGGAATGGTACAGCTGGTGGTTGTTCAAATTCGTTGTCGGAGCTGACCTTTAAGCCTGGAGCAATAAGAAGCAGACCACAAAAGCACTACATAGTGCAACCTTGAGACACACATCGCATTTTGTATGTTCGTTATTCCATTATGTTAAAGTATGTCATAGTCTAGTGTCATCACAATGGGGTTTATTCATAAACTTTAAAGTTAAGTGATGATTGTCGATAGTTTAACTAACCACATATTTGACGTTTAACCATCTCTTAACTTTAAGCAACGTTTCTAAATAAACCCCTTCAAGTCTTGCTTTCTTATTCTTTTTTTTATTCGTTTATTGGCACCTTGTAGCTATTTCGTAACGTTCATTTGTTATTATTTAATCGTGCTTTTGTATGTTGTGCTATGTCTTTTGTGTGCACCAAATAAACGATTTATCTATCTGTCTATGGTAAATCAAATCAGAAAAATGTACCGTGAGGTTAGGAAACCCATATTCGGTGTTATTTCGCTTTAAAAGATTCAGAACTCTATTTAGGCGTTAGGTTTTCGGATACTTTTAATATTCTGTTGGTTAGCCATGCATGTGCTGTATTGATTGTTTTAAAAAAGTTAGAAACTATCCACGATCGCAGATTTTTTGTTAAAATCTGGTTCCCGTTCTTCTTTTATTTGCCTTCAACGATAGATCTTCGGTCTTTTTTTGTAAAATATCTTTCAATTATCTTATTCAAGCCCGAAAGTCTGACAACCAGTCTTGCCAAGGGGTGTAGTGTTAACCAGTACCTGGCTTCTGGAGGTCAGGTAGACAGTACGTACATGTAAAATACTGGTATTCAGCTGCATCTGGTTAGACTGGAAGCCTACCCAAAAAATAATTGGGAAAACGCTAGGCAGATGATGGTGCCTTTCAATTATCTCAACGATAAACACAAGTTATTCAAGTAAGTAGTTCATTAACATCACTGCTATAATGACATCTACCCAACTCGTGAGGGAAACTTCGTGAGAATATAAAGCGTTGATGTCATTGCTATATCACGTAGTTATGTCATAGAGATGACGTATCCTCTAAGATGATCCTCCTTGATGCCACCTCATCATCACCAATACCTACCCAAGGCTACATGCAAACATGTCTTGAATATATAACAAAGGTGGGTTTCCTAAGATTTCCTTTCAAAGCGCGGATTAACGATAAATTCTTAAGCTGGGTATCCACTACGTTAGCGAAACAACTCGGCTTTATTTGCTTTAGTGTTTTTTTTTCAGTTTTCTCTGAAACTATCGGCAATATTAAAATGTAATGTTACAGTCTTGGTTAGAAATTATCTCTGGCATTGCTTGAATCAGCATCTCGTGAGTTGCTTGATTTTAGCCTTCATCTTTCATCAAATAATGTGTATTCGCCTTTACAGTTTCTCAGTGGAATAGAATAGAATAGAAAATGTTTATTTGCATTATTGCATAGAATGTAGTTATACAAGCGAATTGTTACAAAAAAACTTTCGGTCCAGGTTCTACCACTACTAGGAACTTGTTTTTAATCATGCATTTTTGTACGAAACTTCAGCCTAGAAATATTCGTCATGAACCAAAATCATAAAAAAAAAAATCTAAAAGTCTAAATGATAAATTATTTTATTTCTGTAAGTAGGTTTGTACATACACTTTTAGCATACACTTTTAGACGTCAACCATATTTTTTTAAACTAGATGAGATCGGCGTTTCCTATTCACAAAAAAAAAAAAAAAAAAAATACATAAATAATTATGTCATACATAAATTGATGTAGCCCCAATAAGTTACAAAAGTACTTGTGTCGGAGCCGTCTCGCTCTTCCCATAAATGGTAACTTAACAATGATGAATGAGGCTAAAAAGTAAGTAAATCTAGTTACTTGATTTTAAATTTGAGCAGCCCTACTCCGCGTATCTCCTTTGTTTGCATAAAAACGGTCACAACGACAAAGAAGTTTCGTGGACATAGTGGATAGGTGGATACCCAGCTTTATGTACGTATAAGTACGTGTTTCTGATCTTGGCTTACATTAAAGTAACGTTTCTGTATGTAAGCCTAATCGTGTAGTCTCTGTTTCTGAGAACCCATTTTCAAATAGAGGTAGGTATTGGTTTTAAGGTTCTTTTCTAGGAAAGACGAAAATAAAGACGTTTGTTTTAATTCTCGATTATGTTAGGTTTACTCGTAAAACTAATTTCAATACAATGCTGAATGGGCTCATAACTTACGCTGAGCGATGTCAACATTTCCGCAAATTATTTTTGTAAAAATGTATACACGAAACTCCACGAAAACAAAAATGGTGGGTTAAACATGTTCGTTTTTGGGTAATCGGTATAGCGCCCTTATGCTTGGTTCATTCGTGATTCTGCGATAACTAACACACAGGTTGACTCCTACCTTTAAACAGATTTCAAACGTTCTAAAAAGACACTTCTCGTGCTGAAAAGAAAATGCAATAGCTCTGCTTATCTCAAAAAATAAACTCTACAAAACCTAGGAATCTCTTTCTTAGTGCTCATATACACGAACCGCACGCGTCAACGGCAGAGACATCACCCGTCGACGGCTGCAGTTGACGCTGGTGTATGTATGCACTTAGCTTATGTAAAGCAACCAAGGTAAAAGACCCTGTCAGACACAGCCTAAAAAGATTGATCACCGTCACGTTATTACAGCTAATAAAAATTGCAATAACTGTCGTTTTAACGTCCAGACAGATACATTATCATAGCAAGTCATTTTTTGTGTTAAATTATTATTCGTTTGTATGGAAATGCAACTCAAACTCACATCACGTAATCTTTTGTGACAAATCTTGGTTTTATGCAATGGTTAGACTGGTAGTTAGTCACGATTTTCTGCACTGTGGCGTAAGTGTATGAAATATAGTTTTTTTTTTTTCTAGGTCTGGTTTTGTTTTAACGAGTCTTGGTAAAATTGTGACGGAAGATTTTGCACGGATATCCGACATCAGTTTTGGTGTCACTCTAGTCTAGAGACTGGCTTGTGAATAGAACGCTGAAGTGTGACATGTTGTGTGAAAATGTGAAAAATGACGTGTTGGGGTAGACGTATTCTTGAGCGGAGACCGCGATTCTGCAAACGTAAGGTAGAACGCCCTCGGGCTGGGTGTAGCGAAGATATTCGCGGGGTGGCTGAATGAATGGTATCACCTGAATGAGAGTTGCCGAGGATCGAGTCGAATGGCGTGCGATAGGATAGGCACCAGCAGAGGTCCAGCAGAGGACTACTGTTGGTTGATGTCATCATCAACGACGGAAATATACAGGGTTATTTTTAAGACCAGCCAAATCTAAGGATGTGGTACAGACCATCAAACTGAACAACTTTCTCCATGGGACCAATATCGTATTCGCGAAAAATTTATCAACTGTCCCTTAGAAAACTTCAATACCTACTCGACCTAAACGTATGGGACGGCTGAATTTTTATTCGCGAATACGATGTTGGTCCCATAGACAAAATTGTTCAGTTTGATGGTCTGTACCACATCCTTAGATTTGGCTGGTCTTTGAAAAATAACCCGGTATACAGTTACGTTTATTTAATAATATAGTAGTATACTCAAAAACTAACCTACGAATCAATTCGGAAGACACTTTCCTAAATGTGTTGCACAGTATGCACATGCACACACACACATTTAATAGCACCAAAATTGGGACTGTAAAAATCTTCGATATGTTTTAAATCAAGTCTCATTTGTGCACAAAAGAGTGCAGTATGACTTATTGGGAGCTTGCGAGGTTGTGAGATGTCCTGGAAGATACGATAATGGTCACAAGGTTGCAGCTGTTTCGGCATCTTGTGAAATGGTCTTACACTGTATGCGGCGCTACTTTGCATAGTAATATAGTACATTAGTCATTTTATTTTCTGAAACATTATCAGAGCATCTGAACTTTTTAGTTTTCTAATTGATTCAATATGAAGAGTTCATTTGTATCTTCGACATATTATTAGGTCTATATACATATTATAAAACAAAGTCCCCCGCTGTGTTTGTCTGTCTGTTTGAACGCGATAAAATCAAAAACTACCAAAAACGGATTCTGATACGGTTTTCACCAATCGAGGGATGATTCATGAGAAATGTTTATTATGTAAATTGGTTGCAATATGACGATGAACGTTGAAGGTGTCGGAAAAATCATGCTGACTGGGACTCTTACTAGCGTGCGCCGCGTAAACGAACACAAAGATATACGGAATTAATACATTATTTACCTGGTTTAACACATAGGGTACTTTTAATCCCGGTAGTAGCTTCCAGTGGGATATTTGCCGACATCCACGTGACCAAAGCCGCGGGAATTATATATATTTTTTGTTTGTTTCTAAAATACACTATTGTTGATTTATGACATGAATAGTTCAGAAAAAATCTATAGGCCTGTAGAATAAATGCATAGCAAGCAAGCAAGCAATGCTTTTAGAAATCAATTTATTCAAACTAGGCTGAGAATCAGCACTTTTCGAACGTCAAAATTACAAAAGACAGTCCCCCAAAACGCCCGCCCTTCACCACTTCCTAGTGCTTTCGAAGCAGAATAGAAGGGCTAACATTATTCTTTGCTTCATTCATAAGATCATCATTCATTCATGACTACAATTTCTGTAAATCAATGTCTCGCAGAATTGACAGAAAATCATTAATTTTCTTACAGCAACAAAATCTTCTACATAAATACCATCTTCCCAGATTTATAACAATACAAGGATGTTGTAACAAATTGCATGTATCTTATCTTATGTACCGTGCATCAGTACTTAGTCACCGTTTTACGATGTAACCAGACAACTTGTAAATAAGGCTGCGGCCACATGAGTAATGGTTTACAGCTCAACCACGTTTGACGCTATGTAAATTAGGACTCAGACAAATAGAGATGTGGTAACATGTAGCTTTGTTATGTTTCAGTTTTAGAATATGGTAAACTCAGCTCTGTTTTCGCTAACCATGCACATAGTGTGAATGCTTAGTGAAAACAGAGGTTCGTTTCGAGTTTTATTGTTTTTCTTTTGTTTCATATTTATTTCAGTGCATATTGATTGATAGAAACAGAATAGAGTTTCAGTAATGTTAAATGGTTATTGAAGTGAAAACTTCTTTAGCTCTTTCACTTTAAGCTCTTTCTAAACAGTGAACGACTGAACCGTCGCGCTTGGGTCGGTGACGCTGAATCGGGTATAATCGGCTTCAGTCGGTCGGTGACGCTGAATCGGGTATACTCGGCTTCAGTCGGTCGGTGACGCTGAATCGGGTATACTCGGCTTCAGTCGGTCGGCGACGCTGAATCGGGTATACTCGGCTTCAGTCGGTCGGTGACGCTGAATCGGGTATACTCGGCTTCAGTCGGTCGGCGACGCTGAATCGGGTATACTCGGCTTCAGTCGGTCGGCGACGCTGAATCGGGTATACTCGACTTAGGTCGGTCGGTGAAGCTGAATCGCGTACACTCGGAGCTGAATCGCGTATACTCGGCTCCAGTCGTAAGTTTTCAATTCTATCGTGTGGTGTTAAGCACACATCCTCATTTTTAAATACGTCATAGATTCGGCAGTCTAATTAGTGAGTCAGCGAGTCTAATTAAAATAAGGTTCCCTCTCACAACAAAATCGCGGTATTTCCTTACTGAAACGCTTTCACTATTATGTTTAATTCTACGCACTTTCCCAGAACACTAACAAGCGTGTCCTAAGGCAAAAATGAAACGAAACTACCAAACATTTTTAGCTTCAAACATTTAATAAATTGAAGTAGTCAAGAGCAAATCGTTTGTGTAAAATTGAATAGATTCTAAGAAACACGCAGCTTGCCAATAAAAACAATCTTTTGTCAGTTAACAAGCATCTCTGTTACGCTATTCGGTTACAAAATGGGCTATTTGACATAATACTGATCGCAAAAAACAACATCCATATTTTTTTTATAAACACGTGCCTATGACGACGGACGTGACGAAGAGTTCATAAAAAAACCTTTGAGATTTCTCAAATTTCAAATTGACATTTGCAAAAAAGTCATTAATCAAACGTTTTATTTTTAGGGTGTTCAGCACCTATCGAATTGGGTTACAAACAAAAAATATACACACGTTTGTAGAAAAAGTGATTTATCTAAACAAATATAATGTGATATTTTAAAGGGAAAAGTTTTGATTTGTATGTTTGTTAATTACGCTTTCACGCTAAAAGAGCTGAACGGATGTTGATGAAGTTTGGCACAGTAATAGACCATGATCTGTACCCTAATTGCGTAACACACTATTACTCTCAATTTGAATCATTTTGAAGCATATTGCTAATCCATTGCTGCATATGTTCGAAAAATGTGTCTGCTCAACAACGTAAATAACGTAATGGATGTTGATGAGCTGTCAAAATGAAACCCATCGCTACTGATAGTATGTTACGCAATTAATTAAACATTAATTAGACAGGACACTTTTATCCCGATATTCCTACGGGGTCAAGATTTATGCGGGTGAAACAGCGAGGCGTTAGTAAAAAAAAAAAAAAAATTTCGAAAAATTTGGTAATTAACGAAATTAATGTTGCTGAACTGTCAAAACGAAATCCATTGATACTGTTAGTGTCATACGCAATTAACACACTGCTCCACAAAATCTCTATTCCGTTATCACAATTTCTTAATATAAATACTCGCACTGGCACTAGTGCTTCAGAAAGCCCGGTTAAGCAAACTACAACCTCATAGGTTGACCTGTGAGATGCCATTCATAAAAAAGAAATAATGCTTCGTTCGTTCATCTATTCTCGTCACAACACGACGTATCCAGGCGGTCCATTGTGAATTATACGCTAGTTTGTATCACAAATTATACGATAAATAAAACGTTTTAGATATCCATCAGCTTAGACTAGATTCACAATGAGTTAGTGCGTGACATACGGAAGAGTGGTGGGCGAGCGACCTTTGTTGAGCGTAATGAAGTCATTAGTTTTGTATTTATTTTTATAAATGGTTGTTGCTTTGGATGAGCTTATTTTGTCTCGTTTTTTGATAAAATTCAATTCATTTGGTTTGGTTGTAGAACAAATACTAGAAACTGCCATTTAAAATTAATTAATATGTAAACTATCGGGTCCTGCCTGCGTTGCGTTCTATTTTTTATTATCGCACGATTTTTTTATGAATACGAATTTTAATTTTTTTTAAATAACGGTATGAAACATGTTCTCATAATTATCTTATTAGTTATTTAATTTATCGAATAATAAATATAAAACCTAAGTTTAACATACAAAACTTAAATATTGGATCATAAAATTATTAAAATAAAATAAATTATTCATTAAAATATATAAGACGCATGCTTTTAGTTTTTGTTTCCTAATATCTGCATAAACTGTATTAAATGGTTGTGAAACCTGACTCAGATTAATAAATAGGAGTTTAAATTAAACAATTTCAAGGCTAGGAAGAGAATATAATGACATAAAGTAATAAAATTTTAATGTGTGCTTAAAATAATTTATTATTAGTCACCCGCGTATTTTAATTAATTAATAACAATGTAGCATATTATGACGCACCTAGTTTACCTTGTCACTAATTTGAGGGAGGAATGTCGTGAGATTCACAGTAAAAAAAAAAAATACTTAAGACCACCCACCCACTGTGTCACCCGTTGTAAAATTTCAATATTTATGTTTATAATTTATATGGTGTACATAATAAAGAGTATTCTATTCTATTCTTTAATTTTGGCTGATTCTGGTTCAGCAATAAAATGCTACGATAAAATAAAAACAGCAAGCACAACATTAATTACACTCGTTAATAAACAGACCACCTGTTAGCTAACCGCCGAATCTGACCGCTAAGTAGATAATAAAAACCCGCAAAAAAAAGATACAATTCACTTCCTCTTATCCAGTTATTTTAATTAAAAGAAAACTGCGATACACATGACAAAATAAAGATAAAAAAACAAATACTGCAGCGGTATCTTCCGTCGTCGCCGAAACTGCTAAGATAAATGAGTATGAGACAGGTGTCTTCAAGCGTTGGCAAAAAGTAATTTATTCCAGACGACATCGATTGAAATGTTTTATTTATTTAGCACTAGCTTTTGCCCACGGCTTCGCTGGCGAAGATGTCGGAAAATATCCCACGGAAACGTACTATCGGGATTAAAAGTACCCTATGAGCTGGACTCTTTTAATAAAGATTGTTCCTTGGCAGCTCTGGACAGAGGGAGGTGGATGGAGAGTAGGGAGGCCTTTACCCCGCAGTGGGACAGTAACGGCTAATAATGAAAAAAAAATGGTAATCCATGTTATAAACTATCGTTGTGCCAAATTTCATCCAAATCCGTGCAGCCGTTTTTGCGTCAATTGGAACATCCAGACAGACAAACGGACAAAAATTTTTCGTTACTATTTTATTAAATGAATAGAATAAAGGAGAGACCAATTGAAATGTTTTATTTATTTGGCATTATCGTTCCAGGAAACAGAGTACATATTTGTGTCTTTCATTTGTGTATATCGTTTCTCAAGATGAAAATTCGACTTGGGTGGCGTAGATAATGTCATCACTGTCATCAGTCATCCCGGAAGTTTTTAATGTTGAATTATCGTTTATGGTTTTTTTTTTTGTAATAAACTTTTCTCTTGGGGAAATGGTTCAGATAAATCATATTTTAGTATGATTAAAACTATAGAAGTAGCCATAAAACTACGATTAAGGATTAGAACAAATACAATATCTATCATAATGTCATATCATTAATTAAATATTAATTGCATATGAATAAAACACAGAATTAATCTTCTTCCCCTTACATAAACTTACAATTTACGACAACCACCTGTCTCCTCGACAAAAGCTCGTAAAAAGTTAATTTCGCTTGTAATTTGAGCATCAATCATCTTCGCAACAGGTGCAAGTGTGCAAGGCTTGCTGATTTATTCGTCCGTGTGTAACATAAGTCATGTGGTCCGTCAGGCCTCTGTGACGTCATCGATTGTGGGTCACGGCTTCATGTAGGTAGTACAATGGCATGCAATTACAATTAATAAATCAATCGTGTTATTATTGAAAATGCTCACTTTTTGTTGAATAATAACTTTGGAATTAAAGGGCAGAGCCGTTTATGAATACCTAGCTGACCCGGCGAACTTCGTGCCGCCTCATATCATCAACGAAGCCGTACCATACAAAAAGTATGAGGAAATGATTAACCACATTTTTTTTTCGTGTATTTATGCCATATTTTAATAACTATTCTGTTATTAGGGGCGGAGACAAATCCAACAAATCGAAGATCATAAAAATCGGTCCAGTCGTTCTTGAGTTATAAATGTTGTAACTAAACCGACTTTGTTTTATTGATTTAAGTAGATAATGTGGGAATGAATCGAAGTTTTCGGGATGTTTTTCTGGTTTAGATTTAGTTCAAGGCCATTACGTATCTACCTAAATATTACATGTTTTGTTTACTGTAGAAAAACAAGTGAAGTAAATTAATTACAATCCTGATTTAAAAATATTTTATGCTGACATCTAATAATGTCACGCTGCCATTAAAATACTGAAAATATCCACATAAATCAGCGCGCACTAAATTCACCCATCTATAAATTACCCACAATAACCCTAGAACGCCGGCGTCGTAAAATTCGTTCTAAAATTAATGACGTTCATAAAAGTTATCTTTCACAAAGGCCTAATAAGTTTTGACACTGATGCAATATGTTGTCACTTTCACTGGAATACTGACAATCTGTCAGTCGGTTCGTCACCTCGACACTAATTAGTACACTAGTGACATGTTGACACTAGTACAATGTCCTGACACACATCTTTTGTTAATAGGCAGGGGAAAATATTTGCCTTTCATGGTGACAGCGGTGTACAGATGCCAACACATCAAGCTATCCGAAACTGTCAAATTTTCCCAATCAACTTTGAAGCTAATGTTTTGGCGATAAAGTTGAAAATCTATTAAAGAAACTTGACAGGTTGTAGTAACTTGATGTGCTAGTGTCTGTATATTTTCGTAATACGTGTTGCCAGCGAGTGTTAGGTGTGATAATGATGTAAAAAGTAGCAGTAATTGCTGTAAATAGTACCGGTACAACAGCTTGGATGGTAGTCATTAAGTTTAAACCGTTAATTAACTAAAGCGTTACATTTTTTCTGAATGAATTTTAATGAGTAAGTCAGAATATTTCGGCTTTTTATAAGTACTGAATAATGATAACTGCTAGAACTGAAACTGTAATATCTATACGCAATTTTCGAGCCTTTGAAACAATACTAGGGCTTCCAATCCCGGAGCCTATCTTCAATCTCGGTATTTACGGGACTGAAAACATTCAATCACGCGGGGTCCCGGTATTTGCGGGATCCTGCATATAGAAATTAATAATATTTATATATGATAAATAAAACAATGACATAATCAACTAACTTCACTTTTATTTAAGTTTTATTACTAGCAAGAGATCAATCAAGCTGCACTATTAGTTTATATAGATCATAGAATAGAATAGAAATACACAGAAAAAGTTTTAAAAAACAATTGATGCTTCTTTCCAGTCCCGCAAATCCCGTGCCCGTAATCCTGCAGCACGCGGGACTGGAAGTTGACGCGGTATGCCGGGATACCGGGATCTCGGTATTGCGGGATTGGTAGCCCTAAACGATTCATATTTTAAAATGTACGTCTAATAGCGTGACTAAATTGTCCATGCTTTAAAAAGCCTTTCCCATAAATGTTCAAGAAATCAAAAAACCCAATGTAAAATAAGGTCCTCCATGAATGTAAATCATTTATTACAAATTACCATTTATTTCCATCTGGAAACCGTTGAGCTAAACGCATGAGTTAAACCTTCATCAATATTCATGACGAACAATTTAAAACGAAAATGGAAACGTTATGCAAATTAAATCATCACAGACCAACTATTAAATCCACGATGACGTGTATTTTATAAATTGAATGTTATTATAAAATGACATAACGCGAATATGACATAAATGACAGCTGACTCATCGATTATGAAATTGACTGAACTTGACATGACGGTGGCAGTCAACGGGTTGACCTTTGCACTTTTATTTTTACTGTCTATCAATTTTGAATAACATCTTAATATAAAGATACAAGGATCATATTTGCATGCTTATTAATTCATCAACCATCGAATTAATGTGGTTTTCAAAAGTTGACAAGTCCTTCAAAGGTGTCAATGGGTGTTTTTTGTTCCGTATCTTTGGGCGTATTTTGGTTTGCCTTGAAAAGGCGCGTGTAAGCAACCATTATTTACTAGAATGATGAAACGTGGGTTTGGAAGACAATGCGTTACGTTTCAGTAAATATTTTATTATTAACCTTGGAATTTTGTACTTATTGACATCATCAATTAGTTGTAAGATTCATAATTTTTTGTTTCTTTTATGGACATGGCGTGAGTTGGTAATGAAGTTTCGGTTATAAATTTATTTAAACGGTAGGTTCTCATCAGATCCTGTGAGACACCGCATATGTCTATGTTTTGAGGATTTTTGGCAATAAATTAAAATTTTATGTTCTGCCTGATCCGTTAACAGCTTGAATTTTGGAACTCATTAAATGTTTATATTTAAGTGTAAGTGACTGTCAATCTGTGAATATTTTATTAAATCCTCCACAGACTATTTCCATAGTTCCCTAATTGTTTTTTTTTCATCGGCAAGATGAAAAAGACTGTTATGTTGTAAAATCTTTAAAATACTTTACAGCTTTTGTATTTTTTTTTTTTGATCATGAGGTCTGCAATAAAGATTTTTATTTTATTAGGTATTTAAAATGAAAACTGTGAAATAAAAGTGCAACAGTTTCTGACTCATGAGAACTCTGAAATCATTATCCCAGTAAAAACAAGCATACCCACTGAATGTCCCAAAATATAACATTAGAATAATGTGCATAGCTTCGCACGTAACGTACAAAGATAGTCCAATCTTTTGTCTCATACGAGTGCGTATTGACACAGATGCACTTAGCATTGTAAGGGTTACAAGTTAAATAAACGTTTCACGCTTTGCCTTCTAAGCTAGTTTTAATATTCATTAGGTTTATTCTTTTGGTACCGTTTATAATTTGGTATTTCGGGTTTTTGACTGTTTTTGTGTGTGGTCCGTGGTGATGATGATAGTGGGAGACAAATAGGTACCTGCATTCGCGTTGCTGGATTTTGGGCCAAACTGATTAGAAAAATCCGTATACCAACCTGCTCTGGGCCCGCGTGGTGGATTATAGCCGACTCCCTCTCACATAGATCAGGGAGAGAGAATGTTATAATTAGAAAAATATAAATATTTTACGAGTTATTCTGCCATCGACATGCTAAGAAGAAGAATAAGTACCTAAATATTTAGATCGAAAATTAAGACACAAAACATCAGTAATGAGTTGATGAGAAGATTGAAAACAAAAGAAAGGGAAAAGAATGACGAAAATTTTCGCGATTAGAAAGAGCTATAAAAATATTTCCGACGACCTTTTTAATTCAAAGAATGAAGTACTTATGGGAAAAAATAGTGGCACCGTGAGTTCTTGTCCATGGCTATGTGGGGCAAGGACATCACAAAAGGATTTAATGGCACTGAACACATGGCTCAGTACAGTAGTGACATGTGTAAATTGAATAGGGCAAAAAGATTAATCACATTACGTAAACTAGACTACCTCCCGACCTTTGAAAAACCAAAATGTCATAACGATTATGGTGAGAGAGTATGGAATGTCAGTCTCGCCCGAATACTAAACAAGTTGCCAAAACACATAGTTTGTAAACTGGAAAACAAAAATAAAAGGCAGACCTATAACATATTCAAGCGACACTTAATGAATTGTAATCGAATAGCAACTCCTTAACTGTAAAATCTTTTCTATCTTTGTTTAAGATTCAGTTAAGAATTGTATAAAACTGTATTTTAATTGAAATAAACAGCTTTAAAAAAAAAAAAAAAAAAATAAAAGCCTAAAATGAGGACACACCATAAACAATAACGGGAGAGTACATTTCCAGCGTCAACGACAATAATATATGAGAGGTATAGATAAAATAGTTTTAAAACTTGATGAACGTCATCGAACATCTGAAGCATTGGAAGAAACTGAGAAATGTGGAGCAGCATCTACTGGAAATCTTAGGAAACAGACATACCTATATTTGTTGATGATGAGCTTATATGAGGTATGAGGAACAGCAATATTCACTGATCCTCCATAGAAAAGGAAGGATCCTACATCCAGACGGTTGTCGTGTCTGGTGGGAAACTGCCCGACGATTGATGTCGGGACGTTGTATACGAGTAGTGCTAGTTGCAAGGTAAACTCTGCTTGCGCGATGCAGGATCTTGTGTGAAGACAGTATCGTATGTGGCGATGCAGCTGCCGCCACAAGCTTGTCGATTTTAAGCATATCACTATTTTTAAACTTAAAAAAAAAAAAAAAAAGTGTAATTCTACGAATAGCCTTAAAAACCCTTTATATGCAATAAAATGCACAGATAACAATGAAGCTCATCCTTCTACTCATAAAAGACCATGAACACGAACAATCAGAAAGCAGTAAATTAACAAGCTTACAAGACCAACCACTAACAGAAACGATCAACCAATCCTTTTCGATGTCCTTAACACATAAAGTACTACACGGGTAGTCTGTGAGTCAACTGCACGCGGAAGGCACTAGATGCCCTGCGTATGCAATATAATAATGGTTTCAGGGTGCTGTTGAGGTTGCCCCGGATCTGCAGCGCGTCTGGCATGTTTGCTGTAGCACAAACCGATGACTTCTATGCCGTTTGTAGGAAAAAGACCGCATCCGAATGAGGGCTAGAACTAACAGCATACTGAAACCCCTAGCCAAAAGACACGATGCACCAATAATTAGACACGCTGTCCGGTCTATAATAATACTAACGAGCGCACATCAGTGACCAATCCGGCCGTCCATCGTTAAAAAAATAAGTGGTGGAGAGTTTTTGCACTGATACAGGTAGTTCCTAAAAGTACCTCTATGTTAAGTAATAGTAAATAAAAAAAATGGTATTAGTAAATAAATTATTATTATTATTAAGTGCCGCCTGTGATCCGTTATGTCCAATAAACGGAGATATTTCAATTAAAACCTGCTATAATAATAACAACGCTGGTAGGTAAAGTGTTGGAATAGATGATGTTAGTGCGAATATGTCACCAGCGACCATTAAATGGGAACATGTGGGGTACGCTCGTAAATCTGCCGCTGGTGACACTGTACTGACATTAGTGGGTGAGTGGTACAAGTTAGAAGAGGAATGCGTGGGAATGCTAGTGATATTTTGACTGTTGGGGTGTGTTAACAGTAAGTATTGTATCATCTAACGAATTATTCTGCAATCTTAGTGTTCATACACATACGCGGCACGTGTCAACAGTAGAGCCAACTGCGGCCATCGATAACGTTGTCGACGGGGGGCGTCGACGGATGTCAACGGGTGTCAACGGCTGCAGTTGCCTCTGTTGTTGACGTGCTGCTAGTGTGAAGGAACACTAAGGAACACTGACGAACATGGAGATGGTTACAATCAAAAGAAAAGAACATGACATTCATTCTTTTTGTTGTAGTACAGTAGTCCCCACGTCAGTGGCACCAAAACCAGTATAAGCCAGTCTTTTAAAACGGAATGAAATAAAAACGAATTGAAACTCCGTGCTAAACCAGGCCAGCTCATGGTCGAACTGTTACCACCGACAACGTGCGGTCGATTGTACGTAAAATTCTGTCTCTACTTAGCATCATTGTTATTTTTACTTTTAATTCAGCGCAGTGGGGTGATTGCGTGACAGACTATCAGTAGCAATAGATTTTATTTCAACAACATTCATTGCGTTATTTACGTTGTTGAGCCAGCAAATTCTTCAAACATATGAAGCAATGGATTAGCAATATTCTTCAAAAGATTCAGTTTGAAATTGATAGTGTGTTACGCAATTAGGGTGCAGTTCGCAATGAAAATTGGCAAAGTAAAAAACGTTGGGACATGAGGAAGAAAGTTTTTACGATAAACTACCATCCAACAGCGATTCCCATCACTTTTAGATCGCTCCGCGACCGCCTCTACCATCGCACCCAACTTTCACACAATTAATTTTCGCCGAATGATCTCATCCAGCCTTGGGGTTGCATTTATTGCAGCTATAAAACCCACCATTTTTGTGTACCTACTCACGACGAGTTCGACCTTGAGCAGTAAGTGCAGCATATCATGGAGGTAATAGCGACCGCCGGCGATGAATGGTGTTTTTTATGATGTCGTCTAATGTTATTTGTTTAATGACATGACCATTATCATCAATTAAGTGTTATCAGCCCGTCGATTCTATAAAAGTCTCACCGTGAAATCATAAGTGAAGTGAGCACTTAATAGTGTTAATCCCTAGCGAATGACAGTTCACTCCACGCTCACTTCACCCAAGCTTTCACGGTGAGATGGTTACAGAATCGCACGGCAGATGCTCATCTTGACATTTGTTGGCAAAGGGAGTTATAGTTTGTTCCAAAAATATCTGTTAGAAGAGTAAACAAACCCTGTTCAGGTTTAATTCTTACGTAATCAAATTACTTAATAAAGGTCATTAGTAACACAGTCTGAATCTGTATTCAGAAGGTTTTCGCACCAGTGACGAAAATTGTGGTTATAAAATAAACCTAATTTGTCAAGTAAAAAACATCTTCATAGTGATCACACTAATATTATAAAGGCGAAAGTTTGTATGTTTGTTACTTTTTCACGCTCAAACGGCTGGACCAATTTTGATGAAATTTGGCACACAGATATTTTATAGCCAGAATTAACACATAGAATACTTTTTATCCCAAAATTCTTACGGGATTGAGATTTATGCGGTTGAAACCGCTGGGCGCAGCGCAGCTAGTTTCAAATTAATTTCAGTAAAATTTCAATCAAAGTTCAATTTGTAAGTGGCAATCCAAATTGGCATCCACGGGTATGTTTTCTGATCCATTTGTTACATTTTCAACAGATACTTTTGAAGCAGACCATAGACGTCCAGAGCCGTCTCACGAGTGCGACGTGCACGATTAAACCTGAGTGACAGGATTTGTCAGACGAGCCATGGAACGGCCCATGGGGAGGTGGCCGGGTTGTTCATATTGCGCTCTTTGGGTATCTTATGAAATCAATTTTACTTTTACTGCACCGTGTCCGTGTGCGAGTAGAATACCCCTATCATTGTAATTGATACCTTACTTTACTGTGGTTTTTTCGCCAATTGGTGGTTTGAGTTTACCTGTAAAAAGTAAAAAAAAATACTTGTTAATAAATTGCCGAAAAAAATACTATAGTCTATTTTTTTTAAAATAAATTGCCAATATCATGTGTCTAAAAAAAAAACTCGTATTTACTATCATTTTTGAAGTGGTGTTATCTAAGTAGGTAAAAAAAAACATATATTATACTTTAAAGGTTATCGCAGACAACTCAATATTATAGACACTCATCGATCAAAAAACATGCAGTTTTATCAATATGGCTGACAATCTACACGCTTTCTTTATTTGAATCCATTATCTCTTTGAACTCGCCGAAACAAGTTCGTTCTGCCACACGGTACGTACCTACACGAAAACAAGGACTACCCTAGTTTTGTTGTCATGTGTTTTTCTACCATAATTCGCCGAGTGAAATTGGCGAAAAGCCACGAAATATAGTTGTTTCCCGAACAATTTCTTTATTGACTCAGCCTGCACAAGCCCTTCATTAATCATGTCAGAATTATTTTCTAAAGAAAAAACTATGTTGTGAATGAAAATTCTTCGTAATAAATATGAGCTATCAAACATCAAAGATGGCCCAGTGACACATTTAAAGAACACAAATAGCTCGAAAGATTGAATGAAGTTCGACCGAATCACCGCGTGGTTCATTCTCATTCACTGTTCGAAATAAAAATTTTATAATTGGAACAAGTTATGCTGTTTTATTTTTGAAATAAATGCGCGGGCTCATCAAGGTTTGAGTGTGTTCCTTTTGTAACTTTTATATGTCTACCTTTTGTATTTTTGTAGACTAAAAATAAATTTAGAGGAAGTATAAATAATATGTAATTTAAAGGGCACCAAGATTTGTATTTCAAACGAGTTTTAGGTAGGGACCTACTGTAAATAATTTTAGATCTTAATGTTGCTTTTCTTTGCGTAAAAAGTGACCTAAAGATCAATCTTGTCTGTTGTTAAGATACGTCATCTGCCTAACCTTTTCCCAACTATGTTGGGGTCGGCTTCAAGTCTAACCGGATGCAGCTGAATACCAGTATTTTACATGGAGCGACTGCCTACCTGACCTCCACAACCCAGTTACTGGGTAATACGATACCCCTAGATAAGACTGGTTGTCAGACTTTCGGGCTTCTGAGTACCCGTAACGACTGTGAAAGATCTACGACTGAGGTGTATCGGTATATAAAGATGGTCACCCACCCCCAGACCAGCCGCGGCAAGCGTAGCTTAACCTGATCGATCGACCTGTGCGGCTGTTATTATTGAGCCATGGGCCCATCTGTATTGTTAAGATACAATTGACACAAAAAAAGTCTTCCGTTTCTAAAATGAACGCCGTATCAAAAATCGCAAAATCTGCCGCATAGGTACCTAAATATATTTTATTCCATTTCCGGGGCGACGGCCTCCGGCCACACATTAGGGATTAAGATTATCACCTCCATTATTTCAACCGCCTACAAGCTAAACTAAAGCCTGTTCCCTGTGTGTTTGTATAAGTAGCTTGGACATGCCTCTCCTCACGGAAGCGTTTCAGACTAAAGATTATTACTATCTTAGCGTAAACACCACGACAACTAAATGTACAGTTATTAGACTCCTTACAAGTCTTCGGTATTGTAACACGATGGTTTACTTTTTTTATAGTTACATTCAATATATAATTGTATTCAAGAAAGGCTTGTCACTAAGTAAATACCTGAAATATCAAGGAAGTATATTTAGGCATTTCATATACTTCAACATTGAAAGCATCTACATTTCATCTTTCGTTTTCAGAAATCGATCAGTATTTCTAAAATGTGTGCTGAATATTAAATAAACTTCAAACATTTTATAAACAAAAGTTAAACTATTTTACGTTTTTTGTCGGTTTTTATATTAATGTTAGTAGATGAGACATTAAGATGACGTTAACGGGTGTGCCAGTGACCCGAAAGAGCGCAACATGTGATCCGGATCATAATCGGATTTGCATTAATTACAATTCATAAATAAATACAGTAAAATTGTTGCCAATTTTCCTTTTATTGCCTGTTTTAATGAGCCATAAAATGTTGTTCTAAAGGTTAGTAATTGATAAATAAGAATTTTAGCACTCTGCTCTTGGTTCTTAAGACCATAGCTATAAAATACAATTTGAATACAACTCTTGTGAGTGTTGCAGATTCCTTAATAGAAGGGACCAATCATTTTTCTGTAGGAACCGCACGTATTATGTTTACAATCCATAACTTAAAAAAATTATAAGCTAAGTCGGTGTAACCTTCTCCCGTTTCTTAGCCAAAACACGTAAACCAAAAAAAGAAAACAAAAACAGCCAATAAAAACACTACACCTGTTCAAAAATCGTACAACACAGGAGGCAATGAAAAAGTCCAAAGTGGTACACATCAGAGAGCCTTTGATGTTTTATTGGCCAAGGAAACAATGGGATTCGTGACTATCGCAAGGTATTATACAGCCTTGTGGTCTTCCTTGCGTCGACTGTTTTTGGTAACATTCAGTTTTTTCTTGCATCGTTCGCGGTTTCGGAATTGAAAGGACTTTTTTTATTATGTTGGTATATTGTTGGTTGCGGTTGTGGTTCAGAAACTTTGAATGAATGATCTTCAATGAGATTGTGGTTAGAGAAAAAATACGGAGAGATGTAGTTTCCTTTTGTAAGCTTTTTGAAGACGGTGGTTCTATTACCACATCCTGTTTGCGGAGAAAACTTTCTTTAGTTATAGGCCGACCGATTAACTGAGACGTTGCCTGAGGTAGCTGTGCGGTGCAGGAGGGGTAATAGTTGTCACAAGTTAACGAATCACTGAGCTCTCGCATCACGTGAACACACCCCTCCCGCACCGCGCTGCAACCTCAGGCAACGTCTCAATTAAGCGGTCGGCCTACAGTCATTTTCATTATTAGTATTGATATTAGTGATGTAACTGTACTGTATTTGTTTTGAGTAAACTCATGCTTTTCACAGTGATTATATACTTTGCAGGCAAGTTTACGTAAGGATTGAAAAGACTTTATTTTCGCTCTGCAGGATATCATAATTAGAATTAAGTTATTTAAATGTATAATTATTTCGATACTTTCATATCTTTAATTAGTTTCCAGTTGTAATTGCTGCGTTTACAATTAAATCTAATGTATATTTCTTAATAAATACTGAACCATAATCAAATATTCATGCTAAATTAACGCATTAAAATCAGTCCATTACAGATTAATGCTGGATTAATATAAAAGTTAGTGCCTATACATTATACATATATGATGGTCTGAAACTCAATTTAGCTAAATATGTTCTTATTGATCAATTAAAAGAAGTCAATTTTTATACCCTCAGGTGTTAATTATGAAATATCGATATTTCATAATTAAAACCTGAGGGTATAAAAATCTACTTCTTTTTTCGTAATAATAAAAAAAAAAAACTTACAATTCGAGCCGAGTATACGCAATCCAGCCGGCCAGACGATTCAGCGTCACTGACCCGAGCGTGACGGTTCTGATTCTAAGGCCTAAACATGTTCGGTGTTTAAGTTGCATTCACCGATAGTCGATACTGAAAATTATTTTGAAGTTACAATCTGACGGAAAGCACGTAGTCCTTCAATGGATTCCATCACATATTGGAAAAAGAGGCAGTGAAATTGTTGATCTACTAGACAAGCAAGCCATATGTGATGGAATTCCTGTTAACTTTTTTGCTTACTTTTCAAACTTCATACCAAAAATTAAACAGTATTGCTATTTACCTACTTTGGAAGGAATATTTTAATAAAAAGTCACGAGACAAAGGAATCTGGTACAAAACGATCCACCCGTATCCCTTGAACTCGCCGTGGATAGATAACCAGTTGTCGAACAGATGTGATACAGGATACTGTTGTTGCATTAAGGCTTCGTTCCGGACTCATTCTGTGTAATAAGTTCTTATACCTTATGGCAAAATCAACAACAGGTAAGTGTAATTTTTGTAATAATTCCGTTGATGATGTTTATCACATATTGGCCGAGTGTGTCCGCAACGCAAAATTTAGATATAGACTAGCTGCACCCCGCGGTTTCACCCGCGTAAGTCTCGATCCCGTAAGAATATCGGGATAAAAAGTATTCTATGTGTTAATCCTGGTTATAAACTATCTGTGTGCCAAAGGAGATCGGACGGGGTGGCCCAAGTGGCGTCTGATCATGACGCTTATTTTGTCTGAAAGTTCATTAACTAAGCTTACTTTTTTTGTATGGGTACAAAAAAATCTAACCTGGGAGGAAAAAGTTATAGTGTGTTTAATACACACTATAACTTTTAATACTCATATCGAGCTATTTTCCTGACTACCCGTAACGACTGTCAAAGATCTACGAATAACAGCCGGGACCAACGGCTTACGTGCTTTCCAAGGCACGGAGGAGTCTCGGTATGTAAAGATGGTCACCCATCCACAGACCAACCGCGGCAAGCGTAGCTTAACCTGATCGATCGACCTGTGCGGCTGTTATTATTTAGCCATGGGCCCCTCAACAATGCTATGTATAATGAAAAATAAATATAACAATATTTAGGAGCAAAACAAACGAGGGATAAGTAGGTACCTTTTTATTATAAAAAAAAAATATATGAAAAGATATCCCTATCATTAATACCGTTCAAGTAAAGAATATCTCAAAATATTGTCATGCTTAGTGTAGGTATAGATATTGAGTAGGTTTAAACTGGTTTAAACCGACAGGCGTTTTGCATATTTAGCACGGTAAAGATATACGGCATATTTGGTCAAATGTTAACAGGTGTACACTTTAGTACCTACTTATTTAAATCTATGAACTTTAGTAAAAGAATATCCTGTATTTTACAGCTCCCTGCTAAAGCAATAAGTTTCATTATACTTAATACTTAAATACAGGAGAAAAATATAACCACTGCGCAAACTGTAAACATGAATTTAGCTAATAAAAAATTAAAAAAAAAATGCTGTTCCATACGTTTTGGCCGCGCAGATAATTGCAGTTTTGTATGAAACTGTTTTTTTTTTTTTTTATAACCGATGAGAAATTTCTACGCTAGGGGTCTAGCTAATCATGTGCTGAATTCATAGCCACAATTTGCGCACTGGTTATTTTTTTCCTGTAATAGGTACTACTCTATAACAAGAGCGATACAAGTTACATTCCTATTTCTCATATAAATAAATCGCTCATAATATAATAATAATATATTTGCCTTGACATACAACACTAAGTAACCGACTACTATAATTCTACAGAATATTTATCAATGATTTATTAAAGTGCTACATACCAAGAAATATTATTAAGTATATAGCATCAAAACCCTTATCAATTTTCATTAATTGTGTGGTGTCTGACTCAAAATAGGCTTCAAAATTCACTAGAAGATTACCTACAACATCATCATCGACCTAGCTTTTTCCCAGGTTTGTTAGGGTCAGCTTCTAGTCTAGGTATGAGGAACAGAGTGTGAAGTTCACTCATCCTCCATAGAAAAGGGAGGATCACCAGATCGGGTGTCGTCGTAACTGGCGGGCAACTGCCCGATGATTCATATCGGGCTATTGTGCAGACGCCAGCACATCAAGCTACCCGAAACTGTCAGATTTTCCCAATCAACTTTGAACCTTATGCTTTAGCGCTAAAGTTGAAAATCTATTAAAGAAATCTGACAGATTGTAGTAGCTTGATGTGCTGGCGTCTGTACACAAGGTCTAATTTAAATAACGCACAACTTCTTAAGGGATCATTGTATTCATCATTACGAAAAACTTTTACTATAGGACCAAACCTGAAATCGCGAAAAAAAATCAGCTGTTTCCAGGGAACAGCTTTTTGCGGTACGCGTCTGTTATCATTTACCCACGAGCCCTTCTAGAAGATTACCTTCATAACATAATTTGGGGAACACATAACATAGACCTCGCCAAAACCTACGCTTATATTAGAGAATTCTTCACACACGTCATGACAAGAATAATAAATCAATTTCATTGATAACTTCAGCATTACCCAATTCAATTTTATATTTTCAATGAAAAAGTGTTCATTGACTTGCAAAGCGCGCCAGGCTATCATTGAACTGTCTCTTCTGAGTGTATTATCAACGTAAAATTACAACATAGCACAGCGTAAACGATTTGTTTTCCATAATTGAATGCGCTATTTACACGTCCATTCATGAATACTCGTAGAAACAAAACACTGCGATTTCTTTTTTTTTTATAGGATTTTTTCTATCAGCATCTTAATCGCGTACCACACTATCAAACTCAATTCGAATCATTTTGAAGAAAGGGGGGGGGGGGGGGGGGTTCTGAATCAGTTCAACAACTTTAATTGCGTTATTTACGTTGTTGAGCAAACAATTTTTTCGATAGCGATATCCTTCAATATAATTCAGATTTGGATTAAGTAATACTGTATTACGCAGTATCAACGTAATTCGAAATGGATGGTATATTGTGGAGTTGTTGTTATAATGAAGTCAATTGTCCATTATCTACAAGTTTGTTACTCAATTAGGCTACTGGCTCCTCTTGAATTAATTTACAGCACTTAGTTAATTAGAAAGTTAGCTATGAACTTACGAAATATCTCGTAAGTAAATTCAGTATCTACTAAAGACGTAAAGTTATGAAGGGACGATACTTCTTGGAGTTAGTAATTGAATATTGCGAGGATTGCGTTTGTAGCTTATTAAGTACTAAGTTTCATAGTATAAGCATTATGCTATTTGCGTGTTTCAGTGAGATGAAATTATCGCTTTGTAATCCTAAGCTTGAAGATCATGTTACAAGTATGTGAGATTTTATGCATCACGTTGTCACGTTGCCACGTTAATCAACATGTGCAATTATTCATATTTTATGAATTGCATTACTTAGAATGAATGGTGAATACAAAGTATTGTGGCGCAACCTGGGAGAAACCCAGCAGTGGACTGCGATAGGCTGAGTTGATTGATGAATGGTGTATTGATACAAGAGATCCTAAATAATTGCTTTCACTAAACAAACCAGCAAGTTCCCGAACCGTTGAATTCATTACGCAGGTTCATAAATTCCCCATAGACAATATGGGTCTGGTCAAACCCAAGAAAACAATATAGACTGCAAAAAGCTTTTAAATGCTGTCTACATTAAAATAAATATTATTAATACAGATAACATAATAAACATACTTAACGCAATGTAATATATGGCATAAAAAAAAAAAATTAGGTCATTGAAGGCAACATCGATGATCGAATAGTTACCAGATCCGACGAATAGAGAGAAAAAACAAATGCGACGCGACACTACAAAAAAAAGGTAAATAAAAAAGGTTTGCGTGTCAAGTTCACACTGTCAGAGTGGCAGCTGATCGGAACCGCGTGATTTATGAACAATAGACAGAAGGACAGATGTCCTACCAGTAGAGGGGTGCCATGCGTTGGTGTTGGTGACAGTTGGCGGCAAATTGTCTCGACAGATCTGATCGCGTGAATGGAAGCAGAGGATAATGATTTGTAGGGTGACTCTTTGGCTAAATTGACAGCATTAGAATAGTAATTCTATAATGCTTGAATATTATAATGCTCGATGGCTAACGATATAAAAGGGCTTTGGAAGGCCCAGTTGAGGCATATTATTAAATATCACAGCTAAAATTGTTTGAAAAATAAGAAGTTTTTTAGCTCTTCTAAAGTGTAATTCTGATGAATAACATACATACATAAACTCACACCTTCTTACCATGAGGGTCAGGCAGGAATTATAGAACGCCACCACACAGCGATTCTTCCATACTAACTCCTTTTGATTATTAACACTCTATGACTTAGAGTAAACGTATTGGTGTAGAACCAATACAGTATATTATTTTTAACTAAAAATGTTGGCAAGACATCAAACACGATTGCGTTTTTATGTATGCGCAATTGAAACGAAAAAACGAAACTAAAAAACGAACGAAACGAAACGAACGAAAACGATGCTAAAATAGTCTGCATTTGGGCAAAGAATGGCAAAGTCAGAGAAGAAATTAACACTGATCACTACGCTTGCTCACTCCATGTTGCAGAGTACCATCTAATTCTTAATGATTAAATTAGTGAAAGGGACATCTGTTTCAGAGGGTGCTAATGGCAGTAACACCAACATTTTGCGACAAATAGTTGCAGCGGTTTTGTTGATGCGGACTACATTTGTAACTAATGGTTTTAGAGGGGCGACTGTTTGGCGAAATTAACGAATATAACAATCGAAATTCATATTATATGAGAAAAGAGTCGCATAGCAAGTGTTATATCCGATTTGTCATCGTCATCATCATCATCATTAATTTGAAAGTTTTATCCCCCTTAAAATACAGTCACGAATAAAATTGTACATGCCTTTTATTCATGACTGTCCATTTAAGATAGAGAATTTATCCCATTTCATACTGAGATATTTAATTTAGAATAATTTGATTCTGAATACATTAAATCTTTATAAGGATACTGATCAATCTGCCTAGCCTTTTCCTGACTATGTTGGGGTTGGCTTCCAGTCTAACCAGATGCAGCTGAATACCAGTATTTTACATGGAACAACTGCCTATCATTCTGACCTTCACAACTCAGTTACTGCGTAACACGATGATACCCCTTGGTAAAACTGGTTGTCAGAATTTTTGGGAGCCTGAGTACACATAACGACTGTCAAAGATCTATGACGATGCAAACTGGGACCAACGGCTTAACGTGTTTTCCGAGACACGGAGGCATCTCGATGTGTAAAGGATGATCACCCATCCACGGACCGACCGTGGCAAGCGACCTGTGCGGCTGCTATCGAGCCACGAGCCATGAGCCTTTTTTTAAAGAAACTGATATTTTCTCAAAGATGAACGAACACAACTAAACGCAGTAAAAGGGGGAAATAATCAGAGTCACGCGATAAACTTAATAGCACACGACGCACAAATTACTAAAACAATTGCGCGGTTTGTAGGGACAGCAACATCTGTTAGTGCTAGAGGTCCGGATGTCAGCATAAACGGGACATTCGCGACTAATGGCCCACTGTTGAATGGCCCACTCTCTAGGGTGTTGTATTGCAATATTGTTGGTATTGAAACACGAGAAGGGAGTTCTATGAAATTAATGGGAGCTGTTAGATTTCATTTGTATGTGGGTTTTATTGTGCGATTGTGCGTGTGTGGTGTTTATTGCGACTTGCGTTTAGAACTGTTATTATACTGTGTGTCATCTCTCATCTCTTACTTTACTGTGATTTCATCCCGCGACGATGTGAAGACGTCCTAGATAGATAGAATCATCTCCTCCCTATCCCTACCCTAACATGTATCCTACCCCTAGAATATTATGGAATTTAACACGGTCTAAAAAATCTGATTTGAATTGCCTTACGTTTTTGCCAAAATAAATATCAATTTTGTAAAAAATCCTCTCCATCGGGTTTGAGGATATAATTGCAACAGTCATTATAAATTTCAACCGCTACACGGGTGTGAGTAACTTACTCTCTTTTCAGGACCATCACTCCAAATTCCATTCCAATAACTGTCCACACAAGTATCATAGTCATATATCATAATTACAGTCTCATTTCTCGACAATGGTGTCGCGTCACCAATTGAGGGGGTCAACCAATCAATTGATGTTACTCAGAAATTCAATTGAAACCGTCAAGTGCTGTATAATCGCCTTGACTGTCTATGCAATTTATGGAAACTATCCCATATAGACAGTCAATGCGATTGTATTGTAAACTAGTGACCCGCCCCTGCTTCGCATGGTTGTAACGACTTGACAAAATATCAAGATTTCTTTATTACTTATATGTAAGTTTAATATATTTTTTTTAGTTTTGTACACATAAAACTTTCCGGAATGAATTATCTAAATGAAGGCGAAAACCATCATTGGGCTGGCCATGTTGGTCGAAGGACCGGTGGCCAATAAGGTAGACGAGTCCTGGAGTGGAGATCACGTATTGGCAAGCATAGTGTGGGACGCCCCCCAGATAGATTGACGGACGACCTAAAGGAGGTAGCTGAGACAGACTGGATGCGGAAGGCGGAGGATAGGTTGTTGTGGCGCAGTCTGGGAGAGGCCTATGTCCAGCGGTGGACTGCGATAGGCTGAGTTGAAGGCGAAAACCGCATAAAAATCTGTTGAGAAGAACCTACTTTAGAAGAACAACGCGGTCAGACGGACAAACACAAAAAGCGACTTTTTTTATTGCTGAATGGGCCCGCTCTTGACCTCGATCACGCCTGATGGAAAGCGATGGATGAGGTCTATGATGGAACGAGCGAACCCAGAAGATGCCTAAGGCACTGGAACTCCCACACAACGACGAAACACAGCAGACTGCTTGACTCCGTTGGGAGGGTGGTCGCAAACCAGGCGGGCGCCCTACCACTGCAAGTGAAGAATTGGCCAGTCAAATAAGGTGCTGAGTGTGACGGTTCAGTTGAGTAACTGGCGGAATAAACTGCGCTACACGAGGAGGCTTCTTCATGCATCCCAAAAACTTTAAGTCATAATTGTAAAATAGTGGTAAAATTTGCAATGGTGGTATTAACACCACCATTTAACACAACCTACCACCTTGGTAAAGACAAATTTGAACCATTTATAATAAGTTTTGCTATAAGTACCTACATATCTATATAAATAAAATCAATTGACACATGTATGAAAGATCATCACTTGAGAACGTCTCGACCGATTTGATAGGTTTTTTTGTTGTATTCTTATTTGTCAGGACCAGGTTTGCATGAAAGAAATTCTTTGTAAAATCCAACGAAAAAGTTGAGAAATTGGATGTCAATATTGCATGAAAATCTCAATAAGAAAGAATGACAGACAACGCACAGCCTAAACCACTGGAGAAGTGACATGAAATTCACCCGAGCGACGCAGGTCACGACAAGTAGACAATAAATACGCAACTATGACCAACTACTGAATGAGAATCGTTGAACAGTGAAAATAGGGATTGTAGAATATTATGGAACAAACAGGCGTTGTAACATAAGAATGAGATTTACACCTTAATTGTATTGAAAGAACGATGAAATAATTGAAGGCTAGAAATTCTGATTACACTAATATTATAAAGACGAAACTTTGTGAGTGTGTGTGTGTGTTTGTTACTTCTTCACTAGCTAGCTTCTTCGCTAGCTGGACCAATGTTGATGAAATTTACATATTATAGTTTATAACCAGGATTAACACATAGAATACTTTTTATCCCGATATTTCTACGGGATCGAGACTTATGCGGGTGAAACCGCGGGGTGCAGCTAGTAGTAAATAAAACTGTGATCTAATAGATAGGCGATGGTTTATAGACATTACGTTAGTACTATTAGTTATTCTGGGATATTGATCGATCATAAACTTGTGTGCGCAATGGGTGAAAGACAACATTATGATAATTACGAAGTTCTTTTCTGTGTTACACAAATGTAAGGGCTCTTTCCCACGGCAAGATCCCGTTTTTTGCAGGTACGATTTTTTGCAGAATCCCGTTTAGTAGTGTACGTGTTTAAAATTCACGCAAGCATCCCGTTTGCAGTATCCTGCAAACAGGATGCATGTGTGAATACATATATTAGGTCATCCCACTTCCAGTGTCATATATTTTTTATTATTATTATTTTACAAAAACTGACTACTATACTACATATTATATAACCTTGTGACACTAATCAATAATCTCCACCACTATTAATCACTCGCTCCCAGACTGCTCGCAAATCTTGAACACCATTTAAAGTACCACTTTCATTTAATTCATCAATAATGCTCTTTAGTTTAATATCTAACTCCTTTTTGCTATTGTATCGAGTACCCGACAATTTCCTCTTCACATGGCCAAAGCAATTGAAATCACAAGGATTCATATCCGGGGAATATGGCAGCTGAATAATTTCAATCCATCCTTTGTCTTCAATTAAATTCTGAACTATTTTTGATTTGTGCGGTCTGGCGTTATCATGTAAATTATAGGACTCGTTATATGATGTTCGTCTACCCAAATAGGAATATTTTCTTCTAAAAATGACTTATATCGCTCTCCAGTCATAGTTGTATTTTCATCATAAGTTCTCCAAAAAGCAATGCCTCTGACATCCATAGCTACTATTAGTAGTATTTTTCGTTCATGTAGCTCTGCACGTGGTAAATGTTCAGCTGAAGTGCCCAGTTCCACCCAACATCGTGACTGATGTCTTTGACGAGGAGTATAAAATTCGACCCAAGTTTCATCAAGGCATATGAATCTATTAAGTATATTTTTCTTACGGCGATACCACGATAAATGGCTACGCGCAGTTTCATAACGAAACTACTTCTGATCCGTGTTCAGAGTGTGGGGCACCCACACTGCACTTTTATTGACCAGACATAAATCCTCCGTGAGTACTCTATGTATAGTGGAATGAGGAATGTTAAGTTGAGTGGAGAGATCACTGACACTGACCCTACGTGACTGACGAAGTGCTTCCTTGATTTTGTCCCTTGCTTCTAATCTAGTCGATGATAATGATCGAGGTGCTCGCGGCTCATCTTCAGCTGTGGTTCTTCCTTGTTTGTACATTTCAAGCCATCGCTGTACGGTTCTTTTATTTAAGGCGTTACGACCAACACACTTTACCAGTAAGTCGTGCGCAACTCCTCCAGAGTAGTTGAGTAAAGCACAAAACTTTAGAAATATACGTTGCTCCACTACATTAATAGATTTTTTTAAATCTTCCATTTTAAATCAATGCACGTCTTGACAATACAACACACCAAATTAAACTAACATGATTGTACAAGACAACACATGTATTAACTATTGCATACCATTGCGCAATACATAAATATTGGAAATAAAAAATATGACACTGGAAGTGGGATGACCTAATATTAAAAAGGGATCCTGCAAAAAATCGTACCTGCAAAAAACGGAATCTTGCCGTGGGAAAGAGCCCTTACTGTTTTAAGAACGCATCCTAAGTAAACAATATTAATTATTATTTGTCTTACAATATTAATTTATGTGACTATTAGTGTAGTTAGTTTAAGTTGCGCCTTGCTTTAACGACTAAACAACTCGAACGATTATGGTGACCAATCCCCGCATTTTAGAGAACCTTTGCATTCTAATCTGTTTCAATCTTTACATTTTTGACATTCACTGTCACTGATGTTGCAACTTGAATTTGAACTTTTTTTTTTTTAACTACTAGTGTTGGCCTTCTGACTCTGTCACTGAAAAATCTATTACTGCTGTACAAAAACATATTTTCTTTATATGATTCATCCCAATCATAACCCTCGGGCATACGACAGTACTATGAAGCCAACCTTCAATAAATAGTCAGCAGTGAGTTGATTGGAGTCAATGTCGCAAACAGTCATAAATCAATTATGTACTATGACAGTTAACGGTGTTGTTGGAATGATTTTTGGAGACGTTACATCACTATTGATGACGTCAGTGAGAGTACCCTGCTTGCAAATGGGCTGATTTCAGTTCCAGTAACTGTATAGAGGATAGTTAAGGATGTGATGATTCATCATGACTATTGTAGTTTGTGGATTAGTGATGGGGTTGCCCGTTTTGATTTTATGATAGCCTGTGGTACTTTTAACGGTTTCGTCTATGACAAATGTCAATTTTCGAACGAGAGACGTTTAGTGAATTAGCGATTTCAAATACTAGTTATTCGGTTTCCAATTTAAACTATTTTACAACGTAATATTCTCTCAAAATTAGTAAGAGGTTATAATGAAAAAACCGGCCAAGCGCGAGTCGGATTCGCGCACGAAGGGTTCCGTACCATCATCTATAAAAACGACAAAAAAATCATGTCTGTTATATGGGAGCCCCCTTAAATATTTATTTTATTCGGGTTTTTAGTATTTGTTGTTATAGCGGCAACAGAAATACATCATCTTTGAAAATTTCAACTGTCTAACTATCACGCTTCGTGAGATACAGCCTGGTGACAGACGGACGGACGGACGGACAGCGGAGCGGGAGTAATAGGGTTCCTTTTTACCCTTTGGGTACGGAACCCTAAAAACCAGCAATATAACAAAATGGTATTTCTACAAAGTTAGTAAAAAATAATAAACCACGCTAATCTATGAAACGTGTTTTTATTCTAAACGTTAAAAATACTTAAGAATTTCATTCTATTCTTATTTTAATTCTAAAAAAACTCGTTCTACAATTTTATTTTTTTCTTTCAAGGCCACACTGGGTAAAGCTTTCGATTAAATGGATTCTTTACACTGGCCTCATATACCCATAATATAGCCCATTTATACTCTTTGGCAGATAATGATTCTGCCTAAATTAAAAAAAAATACCGCTCCTAAGACGACACTGACCAAATTTATTTACTTATTTGTAAACATAGGTATCATGTAGTGGCACGTTATGGTATAAAATAAAAAAAAATATGGCAGCACATAGTGACACACACTATGTGCTGTCTTGCAAAGCGTACAAATATTGCTTACACTGTAGGTAACGGGTGTACAGATGGGGGTGTATTCTATTCTATTCTATATTTATAAAATACTGCCAAGTAACAGTCTTTTATCTTTAGCAATAACATAAACAAAGAAAATAGTACAAATTAAGGAACTAATATTATTAACTAAACTTATTAACTTAAGTAAAAAGAAAACTATAAATGTTCTAGAGTACAGTAAAGAAAAAAAAAAACTAAAGTCAAGTAAACCAGAGTAAAGTTCTTTTATTTTTAATTTTATTTATTCGGGAAAATAAACAGTTATACATTAAAATCTTATACTAAGTTATAAATATACAAGAATTATAAATGTACCCTACGAAATTTTCAACAACATATTAAAATTTATATCTAACAGCTCGCTATTCTAAGCTGATAAAACAGAAAAGTAGTTAGTAGTTCTTTGATTCATCATCGGTTCTACACTTTTTTTTAAACATTGAATTCTAAAATGCATAAAATTTAAGGAATTCTCAATGAGACGTCTATTAAGTAATAGTTCAGGGTCGGTTGAACGCGTGGACGGTCACCTACGCTTGGAACGGATTGCACAAAATGGTTGACAACAGTCGCATGTAATGTATATCCAATAGAAGTTTGTGTAGAAAATAAAGAGTAACTTTTAAGGAGGTTTTAAAAGATAGCTGGAACTCATCGGCGAGATTTTACACTCGTAACACTTGACCCACATAGGGTTAACGAAAGATAGAGCAAGTGTACCACCGGGGGGATTGTGGACGCAAAGGCTGAGCCGGATTCCCATGACCCCCCCATCAAGGCGATGAGGGAACAACGCTGAGTTTTAGTGGGTATACTGCCACTCTGGCAGGGAGTCCCACATACTCCGTTCCGTCCCCCGACGAGCGGAGATGCGTAATGTCATATCTCAGTGAAAAAAAAAAAAAAAAGTGTACCTATGGGCTTATGATCAGTCAGTCGGTCAGCATTCTGTATACTGATCGTATTGGTCAGATACATTAAACCACCGGGTGGTTTTAGTGATAGCATACTCTTACTAAAACCTCCCAGGTGGTCACCATCTGCATATAGAAGGGCGACTGTTACCTCTCAAAAGACCGATTCGAAACCCCCTCTGTGCAATGCTTGTAGGGCAAATCTCTGGGCAGATTGTAAAGGGGTCTCCCTGAAACCTAACTGTGCAAGAGTACTAGTTGTACTATGTGCTACATACTTCTCGCAATGGATGCGTGTATAACCAGATGAATGAATGGAGATGAAGTAGCGAAAAGGAGTTTGTACAGATCTTAGCAGTTAGCGTTCTGTTATTTCATCTCAATGGGAAAAGCGTGTGCGTTTTTGCTTCTGTCTCCATGTTAGGTGTAATCCATTGAGACATGTCAGACGTTACTCCCGGGATGAGATAGCACATTCTATTTCAATACAAGGACTACCGACCGATAACATTTATTATCAGCATTTATTATCAGCCCGCTCACAGGATATACTTTCATCCGTTTATCAGACAACCTTGATATAAAAAATAACGCTTACGTACAGACGCCAGCACATCAAGCTACCCGAAACTGTAAAATTTTCCCAATCAACCTTGAACCTTATGCTTTAGCGATAAAGTTGAAATCTATTAAAGAAATTTGACAGATTGCAGTAGCTTGATGTGCTGGCGTCTGTACCAAAATAAAGGGATGGTGCTAAATAATTTGATTTCTATGAGAATAAGTCAGTTGATGTTTTGACAATTCCGATATGATAAAAATTTAGTGTGTTGCTAAGTGGTATGTCATAGCATTATATTTGATAATATTGTTTGTATTTTTTATTTTGTTGTACCTTTTATCGTTATCTGCAGTGGCTGCATTTTATTTCGCTAAGTAAGGCGATGTTAGAAGTTCTCGGGCTTCCCATATTGTCAAGTTCATTAATGCATTTGTAGATACAGTCAAGGCAAACTGACATAAAATTTGTCCGACTCGGAATTCGACTTCAAAGAATTGCAGTTGTGATTGGCTCTTCTGATCAATTAATTTTTGATAAGGACGTAACTTAGTAGCTTTAGTGGATTTGGACGGATTGTATAAGGACAAAAAGGTCTGAATCACGCAAAGGATGAAAACAAAGAGCCGCATCGTTTGTATGTGCTTAGGAAGCACTGGTAAATAAGTATCTTCATGAAGCTGACCGAGATATAAGGTAAAACAAAGAAAGAAACGGTCTGATAGGCCCATGGACCCTTTCCGAACTGCCAGACACTAGATCGCTCTCTCCTTTAACATCATTATTTATCATTATTGGATCTTTCATGATTTTCATGATTATTATTGTATAATGTATGAAGGTATGTATTCATTGTTTATGTAAATGGTTCACCACTGCATTATTGTTTGTTCTGCCTGTAACCCATCCAAAGGTTGTTTTTAAAAAATCGCTTCCAACGATAAGATCGCCCAATGTGTCTGTCACCTGAGTATAGAGTTACGCAGATTAAGGCGGGCCGCGTCGCAACGCAACACTTTGCAAAAGTCCTCCTTCATCACTTTCGTACATTTTCTATGAACCATCGCTCACTACAGGCAGGCCGCATCGCACTTTTTTGTATGAAAATGCGTTGCGCTGCGGCCCGTTGCGGCTGTAATGTGCGTTTGGCTTAAAACTACATTCATTGTAATTTATATGGTGTTCATAATAATGTGTATGATAGAGAGGCCAACATTGTGGAATATATGAAAAAAGAAACATCACAAATCGTTAAATAGTACACTACGATAGGTGTGAACTTAAATCACACGTATCGTATAAGTACTATTTTATGGCTCGTGTGACCTAAGCCCGCACTTAAGTCACGATTTTCTGTGTAAAAGTAGACTACTTAAGTCACAGACAAGCGTGACACATAAGTGCGGGTTTAGGTCACACAGCGCTATAAAAAAACTTTTTGAATATGAACCAAAGGTTTACATAAATTACATAAGCAACCTTCACGGTGTTTGTTGTCTTATATTACATAGAGGTTTCATTTAGGCAGTTACATAATTCAAACACATAATATTGACGAAACAGATTGTCTATGCCCTTCGTTAAAATGTAACCAATATTGTGGGTTATTTCGAAGTTCATTATTAATTTAGCTTTCGTAGCAACAAGTCTATTGTTTGCTTGTGATTAATAGGATATTCCAGGCCTAAAATTTAATAGTCCTCTAAGGTTACGATGTGTTTATCGGTTCATTGTTTCGGTTATTGCACGACTCATAATGCGAAGCATTAGAGAGTACTTTATGATCGCAATTTTTTTTGCCTCCTTTCTGCAACTGTTTCTATTGTTATATTCCTGCTAGTACACAGAACCTACTTAATTTATATACCATGTATATCATGTATAGATAATTTAATGGAAATTAACTCTGTACTTTTCAAAAAATTATTTAATGCAGTAGTTACGAAATAAACATAAAAATATTACTATAATTTAACCGTCAATCACGTGTGAAACCTGGAAACATTGTAGCCTGCGAAAAAACCAATTGACGTAAAAGTTGAAATCTATTAAAGAAATTCGACAGATTGTAGTAGTTTGATGTGCTGGCGTCTACACCATTATTTTATACACTTATGTTTAAGTACAATGTAATAGAGGGCGAGTCTATTGCCATCAGCTGGGCACAAATCCAGAGTCCAGACTACTACTGAGAAATTTCAGAAGGAAAAATCCAGGACCACTTTGTCCTACCCGGGAATCGAACCCAAAACCTCATACTCAGCAGTACCTAGCGTTAGCGACCACTAAATCAACGAGGCAGACAAAAGTTATTACTTTGACTATAACGCTTAAGTTTACTAAAACAATACTGAATATCGCTAATATTATAAATACCAATACAAATCCAGGAGATTTCGTGCTTAATCAAGACACACAAAATATTCTTCACTACTTAGGTAGGTAAGAATGCAGCATATTTTCTTATTCAAATTACTGCTCACTTTATCGGTACCATTCCGTGACCGTTTCAACAAACAAAGTCGTTTATTACCGATTTCTCGCACTTTTGACGTATGCACGAATATGTATTAATTATCCGAAGATATTTTAACGCTGCAAAATATTATCGTTGATTTCGAACACAGTGTGACTGTGTCCGAAGTCGTCGATAGTATTTTGCACCGTTAAAATCTTACAAATAATTTTATTATTTCTTCGAACTTCAGACGATTTTGTGAAAATTGGTTCATTATCCGTTGTTTTGCAACATTCAAGTTGAATTAATTACTCGTTAATGTCGGTAAATGCCATACTAATTTACAGGGGTCAACATAACTTTTTATGCGTCTCATTTTTCTCAGTAAAGTTGTTAAATATAGGAAAATGATTTTACAAATAGACTAGAACTTAGTCTATTTGTAAAATATTTTGCCATTGGAATCGATAACATTTATCATCATTATCATCAGCATTGGTAGCCTTGCTCCGCTCACTGCTACCTACCGCGCACAGGCCTCCTCCATTCTGTGTCATGTTTCCCTGGTCTGTGCGAATCTCTGTCACTACTTTTTGGACAACCTCTAGTAGATAACGACTCATCACTTACAAATGCGGCACCTATTATATTAAAGGTTTATTGAGAAAATTAGCTCTTGCATGGAACTCACTCATGGAAAAATCCTACCACCTAAAAATTTCAACCGAAAAGAGAGCAACACGGAATGCATGATTGAAAACTATAAGACCAAGTCGATACACTTTCTAGACGATACTCAGTAATAGTAGTCACGCCAATATAAACTACTATTAGTTACGCGATATGATGCAATGGATTCTTGTGACATTGCCAACACAAAGATTAATGTTCGCGAATGTCACAATATTGTGGAGTCCCTCATTTTTACTGCAACGCGAATGTTGGACGGAACATAACATCATCAGCTAAAGGGAAAATACGACATGACACAAACGATAGGCTCTAAAACAAAGCACCCACGGGGACACGATGAATCAATTTTAGTAGCATGACCTATTTTTTTTAATTTTAGGTGGCTGCATACCTTAAATCTGGATATATGTGATACCATAGTATACGAGTACAAGGGGCATGAAATTGCAAACGCTAAATCTAGCGTTGTTGAAATTAACATTAGCATCAATGAACATATTGTCTATATGCTTTGATAAAATGTTTAGATCTTAAATCCACGCCCTAGTGGTATATGAGTTGCAATTATAAATTAAACTGGGCACAAATCACACAAATATTTCCGCGATGAACAAACTATTTAGTCGTGGATCATAAACATTCCTTTGCATCTCAAGACATCGAACTTATAAACTCCAATCATATTTAAACCTCCAGCGCCAGAGTTAAACAACAAACGTGTTTAAATTATAAACCAATAAAGTTAAAACACGACGAGTTATTATGACCATCTGTTCTGCCGATCATCAAAATGAAGATAAGATAAGTAATAAAACGATAAATCATGAAAAAGCTAATGATAACCGAAGATGGCTTTAAAAATCTGAATGTGGCCTTATAAAAGAACCCACTCATTTGATTCTGAGAATCGTTTTGGGATTTAAACAATAGGTTGTAAGTGAGTTGTTGAAATGTAATAAATTATCTTAAACCTGATTCTGAGAAGGAATTCAAAGGTTTTGACTGCTATAAAATTTTGTGTACTGCAAATCGCAAAGATTTTGCTTTGGTGTTCTTGTCACACACAACACTCTTATATCGCTATTGTAGTGTCTCTAGCGAGTTTCACTTTCAGTTAATACTTCCTGCCATTTAGTTTCACTGCACTTCTCTCTTCTATTATACCCATATTAAAGCAAGTATGTGTACTCTTTCTTCGGTATTTCATTTCCATTATTAATATTTTCACTTGCGTTCGCAATTATTTCCACTCGGATGATTTTATTATTAGATTGTTATAATAATACTGTTCCATTTTGTTGCTCCAGACTTTCACAAAGTTTTATCACAATTAATAATGGTCTCGTTAAATTCGTGCCAAGTTTCGGTTTGCACACTCAGTTTGCACTAGCATTCTGGCATTGAATCATTTGGCATTGAAAATAGTGCAAATAGTGCAAAAAGTGCGGAATTAAATCAGATTGGAATTCGTTTATTTTTACCTGAATACTATTTTAGAAACTCGTCTTACAACACGTGTTTTATTTTTTTCTGGTGGACAAGTATTATCATCTAATTTTTTTGTATATTTGTTCGCTTTCGCGCTAATACGGCTGAACGGATTTAGATGAAATTTGACACATGGGTAGACCATGACCTGGATTAGGACAAAAAATACTTGATATCCCAATATTCTCACGGGATCGAGACTTATGCGGTTGAAACCGCAGGGCGCAGCTAGTAGTGTATAAGGCGATTACCAACTTAAAGCATACCTAATTCTTATCAATGTAACCTTTTTAGGTTAAAATTACAAAATTTCTACTAATAAAACGTCATTGACAAATCATCAAACTTCTGCATTATCATAACATTATGACCTTCTTCATAAAAGTAGGAGCTCTAACTACATACGTGTAGCAGACGGGATAAACGCATGATTATTAAATAATTAGTCCCGAAAGCACCGAAAAATAATAGATACTATACCAAGAAACTAGACACATCCTTCATTAATAAGGCCTCGGAACTATACTGTAACTAGAGTATAGTTGAAACAAGTACTTACGTGGAGATAACGCCGTGTTTACACAATGATACATATTTACATATCCACACAACTGACAATACATAACACATGACATCACCGTCTGAGCGAACTACTTTACCTTAACGTTTAGAAATTCAACTACGAAAATTCTTGTAGAATATAAAATGTCTCTGACAAAGAAAAGTGCTAAAAGCTTTTCCTCCCGAGAGTGTCTTAAAATTTTATTTCAGAGCTTTTCGGATGGGTGGATAGCAGCTATGTTTTAAGATAGTATACTTCTACATTTTCTTTTATTATTAGTGTTTTCGGCAGCATCCTAAAGATCGTCCATAAAAACGGTCTATGGGATCTCGTCTTTATGTCTACCATCATCTGCCTAGCCTTTTCCCAGCTATGTTGGGGTCGGCTTCCAGTCTAACCGGGTGCAGCTGAATACCAGTATTTTACATAGAGCGACTGCCTATCTGACCTCTACAACCCAGTTACTGGGTAATACGATACCCCTTGGTAAGACTGCTTGTCAGACTTTCGGGCTCCTGACTACCCGTAACGACTGTCAAAGATCTACGAATGACAGCCGGGACCAACGGCTTAACGTGCTTTCCGAGGCACGGAGGAGTCCCGGTATGTAAAGATGGTCACCCATCCACAGACCAACCGCGGCAAGCGTAGCTTAACCTGATCGATCGACCTGTGCGGCTGTTACTATTTAGCCACGGGCCCCTCAGTTAATAAACCAACCAATTAAAGAAAACAGTTTTGATTAAAATTTATATGAAGATTGACCATGACTTCTGGGTCATGGTTGATCTTTGTGACATCAGGATTATCACACTGAAGACCTAAAATCTAGCTGCCAAAATAAATTTACTCTACTATTTAATTCTGAAAATATTGCAATTCATTTCATGATTAGCGTAGTCAAAGTCACGGTCAAACATTACAAAATTTAGAGCACTCAAAAAATACGACTTGAAAATAAAAATGTCGATGTGAGCCAGAAACCGGTAGGAACGAACGGAAATATTTTACTGTTATAATACAACTATATTTTGCATTTTTAAGTCGCCAGAAAAATTTAGCGACTTCGCCAGTAGCACGTTTTTTGAAAAAATGTTTATGACACTCAATTTTTATTTCACTTTTATTGTTTTAGTAATAGCAGTAATTTGTGTTTCAGCAGTTTAAGCAATTTATCTAGAATGCAATATGTTTCATAAAATGTTTTCGTCTTTCACATTAATCATTTTTAATTTCCTTACTGCGTAAACTTACAACCATCTCTTTAGAATCATCAAACTTGCTATCGGAATCTGCAGACGTATTCGGTTGTACTAATTTGGCATCATACCGCTAAAATTCCTGTACCTACCGGTTCTTGTAGATCAAGTATTGAGTCGATCGATTCGTCTCATTCATGCGGGTGTTTCGATGTTTAACATTTTGCATTTACTTCTTCAATGACAAACTTACTAAGTAAGTAATGTTTTATGTTTCGTATTAATTAATTATAATTACTTACTATCATATATGATATGAAAGAGAAGGTCCGTATATGGGTGCCCATCTAAGCTCGAAAGTCTGACAACCAGTACAAGGGGTATCGTATTACTCAGTAACTGGGTTGTGGAGGTCAGATGTCAGTCGCTCCATGTAAAATACTGCTACTCAGCTGCATCCGGTTAGACTGAAAAGACTAAGTAGATTGAAAAGGGAGTGAATGGTAACATGACGGTTGACAGGGGAGAATGTACAAAGAAAACGTGTCGTGCCGACATTTGTGTCGGCAAATTAAATGTATATATACCATTTAATATGTCAATATTAGATGGTATACATTTAATTTTTGACAGACCAATGCACAATTAAAGATGAAAGCACATTGTGAACCGTTTTTATTAAAATTCCAGCATATCTTTGTAGTTTTCTGACTATTAGCTTGCTAAATAATTCAGAAGATATATTATATATCTTCTGAATTATTTAGCGGAAGTAAGAACTGGATATGATAAGAAGACTATGATGCAATCAAAATCATGTGCCGAAAATATCAAGGAGTCGGAAATAGAACAACTTAGTTAACATTATGAAGGCAGTATGTAAAATATACTTAAAAAAGACCATGATCTCCGAGTTTGTCTCGGAATTTCTTCTCAGGAATCAATCAGTTGGGAAATGCTGGCGCCATCTAGCTTTTAAAATATTGACGTGTAAAATTGTCTTAAAAATTCTACTTACATAAATAAACATTAATTTCATTTCAAAGTTTTAGCGACAGAAATATGGAAACTACGTGTCTTACGCAAACAAAGTCGCATGTGACTTGTTCCTTCTAAAAAAAATACAAAAAGTGTAATATAATAATGCTCTAGGGTAGTTTCATTTGAATCTCGTAAGATTCAGAAGCAAATTCACCAGAACGAGGATTTTTTATCAATTGCCTCTCCACAGCCAAATACAGTCCACTGCCGGTTAAAGGCATTTAAAAAAAATAAAATTCATTTTCCATAACGACAAACGCATCTCTTCGTCTTTTGAAGATATCCTTTCCTCAACAGCCGCCACTTATAGATAATACGAGTCTACCATACAGAACATCTCCGTCGCCACATGAATATGGAAAGAATCCCTCAAAGATAAAGCTTGTCATATTTGCTTATATATACAATCTCCATTACTGCTTGAAGTATTTTACCATCTTTCAGCAAGTTGTTTGTAACAGGTGGTCTCGCCGCTAACTTATTGTTAGCAGCTCTTGTTTATGCTAATAGCTCTCGATTTGTTCAATAAACATCGTTATTTTCATCGTTTTCGCGTGTTTTAATGAGTTCTTCTATTTTTGGGTTCTTAATTGGTATTGTTTTTCGATTCTAATTGTTCTGTATCTAACTATTTACACCAGATACTATTGTTCTGAGATTTATTTGGGGACATGTGCTTTTCTGTGTCAGGTTTTCAATTATTGAAAAGACAAATATATATTCATGACAGAAAAATGTTACGTGATTTTCAGGTTTCAGGTTTTATAACTACGAATAATTCTCTTTTTTCTTATCGGAAACATTGTAAGCATTATGAAACAACAACGAATTTAAGGTATTCATAGTTAGTGTAACTTTTGCTAAAGAAACATGAATGAAACCTCCAATTTCCTGTATCAAAAAACATTTTACTGAAACAGAAATGTCAACAGTTTAAGCATAAATTAAATATTATTTTAATTTATGCTTAAACCCATATTATGCGATAACTTAACATACAAAACGTCCGATAACTTGCGGATTAGTGCCGGTCTATTTACCTTAGCAACGGCGAACCTGCCGAAAGCACAGCACGGTAACACTAATGTAACACAATCAGTTGGAAAACTAGGGAACTGTGTCGTAAAATCGTTCGCGAATTTGTTGAATGGTGTTTGTGTCGGGACGTGTGAGACGGAGCGTGTAGGCACGTGTTCGCGCCGCGGTTGGGTGCTGTCGACTGTCAGTACGCAGCGCCGGTCGTGCCGCGCGGCCGCGAGCAAACCCATGAAATCGCTTTCCACTTCAGGCCAACATTATCCCAGTGGGCAGTGTGCGGTATCAGCTGTTGCCTTTAAAAAAAATGGATTTTTTTTGTCGTTTTATTTATTTATTTTATTATTTATGTACACACAGTAAAAAACATATGGATATGACATAGTAATAATTTAAGTACAAAGGTACTGCTGAAAGGAGAAATAAAAAAGAAATGTAGACAATAGTGTGTGAGAACATGAAGAGAAAAATATGAAACGCTTTCTTTATAAACAAGGTTGATCACAGATGTAATTAGCATTTTGGGCAGTTATAATAAGCGTACTCTGATGGCCTGATGCTAAAGAAATACTAACATGAAACTATGAAAACTGAGTACCTAACACAATTTGAGAAAGTCTTATGTTTGACTGTGACTGGTGTCAGGATGCCTTGATTGATTGCCAATTTGCCACATTTGAGACATACATATTTGGGTGGATTTTTTTCCCTACTGCAGAGTAGAGACAGCAATTAAGTTAAAGTTAAATATATTAAAGTTAATATAAATATATTACTATTTAAATTCATTGTAAAAGATCACCAAACTAATGCAGATTTTCTTTACATGACAGAATTGGAATGTTTCCTAGTTCTTGATGAGGATCCATGAATCACAGTACTACGGCCCGATTAGACTTGCTTAATCATCTTTTATAAATTAGTAAACTAACTTTACGATGTAAAAAAAAAACTAATTACTTACCAGAACTCCCATAACTAAGCCTTGACAAAGATTAAGCAGGTAAGTCTTTTTATTACCAGGCAGACGCTATTTTTGATGCTACGTACGGCCCTATACAAGGTTGCCCTTATCATAACGTATTACATCAAATCGGTACTCATTCTTTCAATTAGCACACTCATAACTTTGTGGCGTAAATATATAAAATAACTAGCTGCACCCCGCGGTTTCACCCGCATAAGTCTCGATCCCGTAAGAATATCGGAATAATAAGTATTCTATGTGCTAATTCTGGTTATAAACTATCTGTGTGCCAAATTTCATAAAAATTGGTCCAGCCGTTTGAGCGTGAAGAAGTAACAAACATACAAACGCACACACACACACACTTTCGCCTTTATGATATTAGTGTGATGCGAAAGTCGAAAGAATGTGGTGCTGTTCCAGAAAAAATGAGAAACTTAATATCGTGACCAGTGTGTCCTGTTGCCTGCACGTTACAGGAACTGATGTACGCTACTGAAGGCACCCAACTCGTAGCCATTCTGGGCCGATTGAATTCAAACTGCCATCGACAGGGTAAGAAGAAGAATAATGAAAGTCAAAAATAAGCCACACCCATTGGTAGGTCAAAGGGGATCACTCCCTACGAGATAATGTTACGAAGTTGTGCAGCAACGCTCTCCTGTCTGCTAACATAACAAACAGCGATCACCTAAGTGCCTGCCAAATGAAGTAGTTATGAGTTAATGACAGTTTCCCTTCGACCGCGTGATTCTTCTATCATGTCAATGGAACGAATCATCATCCTCACTTTATGTGTCGGGGAGATAGCTTTTTAATTTTTTTTTTTTTTAAACATTTTATTTTACCAATTTGTAGGCGTGATTCATATGTATACCCATACCAAATTACAGCTTTCTAGTACTAAGTAGAGTCTCTGAGCTAAGCCGCGGACAGACAGACAGAAAGATGAACAGACATGGCGAAACTATAAAGGTTCCTTGTTGACTACGGAACCATAAAAATGAGAAAGAGGTAGAGGAACAACCAAGAGGCCAAACGGCCTTATCTAGGCCAGTCCACGTCTCCATCAGCTGACTCGACTGTGCTGTCCAACATTACTAAACACCATAATAGACCTATAGTTTTAGTCACGTCTATTACGCCCAAAGGCAGCTTTATTCACCAAAATAAACAAATAAGATAATAAATCCATCAGGCACAATCTCTACGATACCCAGTGTGTCATCTCACAAGCGTCTCGAGCGATGGATTCGACCTGAATATTTTCACAAAAAATTGGGCCAACACTTGCCAACTCATGAATGACTAATTTTTAATTTCAGTTTGATTTCCTAATCATAATTTTATTAATAAACGTGTGTAAATACGCGAAATTTTTATTGAAGCAGGCGGAAAGTGAATTGCCGAATGCCGTGTATTTTTGTGCAATTTATATAGAAGACTTGTAACATGACGAATTATGATCCATATCTATAATAAAATATGTAGTGCTCGTAACGAAGTCCAAACCGTACAATGAATATAAAAAAAAAAAGTTTTTTCTACGAGGTGTATAGTTTTTAGCATTTTTGTCCGTTTGTTTATCTAGATATATGTTCCGGATTGGCCCAAAAACGGTTGAATGTATTCAGATGAAATTTAGTACAGAGATAGTTTATGACTTGTATTAAGACATAGGGTACTTTTTATTCCGGTACTGGGATATTTCCCAACATCCACGCGAAACCACGGGAATGGGTGAAGTGCCCCTTTGCATAAATATGTATGTTGTTTTTATTTAAATGAGAAGGTTTTGCCATTTAAATAATAGTATCTACTTAAATCATTCTTTCTTGTCAGAGCAAAAGTTTTTGACAACCGATATCCCCTTTACAAACCTGCAGCATGATATGACAGACAGCGGTGTATCTATCTGCTTTCCGATATTTTGGTTAGTTACAAGATCTATTTGTGTATTAGTGTTACTCTTTTGAAATAAACCCGGATCTGTACTCCATTTTGAAACATATACTATCAAAAGTGCAAGAAGGAAATCACTCCACCTATTAGATCGCCTACAAGAACATTAATATCTCTCAACACTAACGAATTCACGATGTTACGATTTATACTCGCACTATATATTTTGTTTGCAGCAGTTTTGCTACGCCAATCTTCTCGAAAGCTGTTGAAATATTTTGGTTGGATCACACTACTAGCCGCTGGCCGTACCCCCTTGGTCTCGTGTTTGCAAGCGCGACTGCTGGGGTGGGGTCGTGGGTTTGATTCCTACGTCGGCCAATTTATTATTGGGTTTTTCCATTAGGAATTTCTCAGTAACAGCCCGGTATTTGGAAGTTGGCAGTGTGATACAACCGTGCCTTGGATAGCACGTTGGTCCTGCGTCTGATCTCTCTGCACTTGTGCACTATAATATCTCCCACATCGAAGGCTTAGTCTCCGTTGAGATTGGCTGCCACGGGTGCAATTCCGTCTGGAAGACTATTACTAGCCGCTGGCCGAAGCAGTGGACTTAAGGTGTTAGGTTCCCACACAGGCAAGCAGGCCAAGCACCGGTTACACTAACTGGATGGTGCTGTTGGATTTTCAACGGTCAGCTTAGCGCTGAAAGTTACAAATGCAACAACGCGTTTTTATTTAGGCATTCATTTTAATGTTGCCTAGTGTTAGTGAAAACGGGTATTACTTCATTACGACTGTTCCCAGATTGTGAAGAAAACATGAGGAAAAGGGAGTTTATAAATAATTTTACGATAGGAATTACTGCTGTAAGCTATACACTGGGTGTCCGAAAAGTCATAGATTACCTTTTACCAGCTGATGGGCCACATTGGAATCTACCAATAAAAAAAAATGACCTACCAATGATTTTTTTTTCACCAGAGCCGATCAAAAATAAGGTAAAATTTTTTTTTGGTGAAAGATTAAGTTTGAACCTAAATTTTAGGTATTTAAAAGATATCTGTAACTTTCTTGTATTCAATCGATAGTAGGATGATTCAAGATGTAAATAAATAAAACCTGTACTCGAAATAGTTTTCATTCGTAGAAATGGCATGGATAAAACTGATCAAAGGTAGAGATTTTCCAAAATTTCATTAAACATAAAAAAACTCGGAAACCATAAGACTTTTAATATGGTCATTTTTTTTTCAAGCCATCAGCAAGTAAAAGGTAATCCATGACTTTTCGGACACCCAGTATATATTCGATGATTATTTTATATGTATGTATTTCAGCTCAATACTAATAATATAAACGAAAATTTAAGTTATTACGCCTTGTGTAATAGAATAACGTCATCCTGAAAAACCAGTTCAAAATTAGAATCGTTGAAACATATAGTGGATTTATCGTGCACACAACTGTTATAAAACTGAGGATCCTTAAATTACCCACGAATGATTATGAATTGAATGATTGCTGAATTGTCTTCAAATATAATTTAACAAAAGCGCATCATACAAAAAGAAAACAGCCGTGCGATTCTGTAACCATCTCACCGTGAAAGCTTGGGTGAAGTGAGCGTGGAATGAGCTGTCATTCGCTAGGGATTAACACTATTAAGTGCTCACTTCACTTATGATTTCACGGTGAGATTTTTACAGAATCGACCGGCAGTTTGTATTTTGAACAGTGAGTCGTGACTACGACGTCCTTAGGAATTAAAAAAATACTCAGAGGAATGTTTTTCCTATTTCTCCATTGAGGTTTTTTAAAAGACAGGTTTGATTTTTAAAACGTTTTATTTGTATAATGCTCTACAGTTTGTACATGCACACTGGCTTATCATATGGTTTGCGTTGCAAGCGTACTATCGCACCTCGTAACCGTTTGGAAGTAACTTAATACTGGAAACGTTGGTACACGACACCGATATCACACTACGTAAGATATGGAAAGCTTGGGTTTCCCTCCACTATTGTTTGTATGTTGTACAGAGAATATGTCAAGAAGATAAGGTAAAAATAACTTGGGGTAAAATTGTCAATTGTATTAATTAAATAAAGAAAGAGAACATAAATAATTGCCTATCTACCTAGAAAGAAAGAAAAATATTTTATTTGGGGTACGCACAGGAAATACAAATAGTAAAAAAACCTGTCAAGAGCGAGTCGGACTCACGCACCGAGGGTTCCATACCAATATATATTAAATTTTCTTTTTTTTTTTCTGAAAAAGTGTGCTGTTTAGAGACATCGTTTTATTTTTCCTGTAATCTTTACATAAACTTCTATCACCAGAATAATTTCAAATTTTTCTCTATGCAAACTTCGGAGATAAGGGGGAAAGGTACTTTTTTTTACATGTTTCTTCAAAAATTGAAAACTATGCGGGCTTAAAAAAATTAAAAAAAAATGAGAATGTGCTAACAGTACTCTCTCATATGATATCCCACATGCCCTAGTAGCACCACTTTGAATTTTAAAGACCCCTTTCAGTCCCTGTTGCAAAAATTATTCCAAATTTCAAGTTGATAGCATTAGTAGTTCTTGAGATATCCAACTGTCATCGTTTGTCTAGCCTTTTCCCAACTATGTTGGGGTCGGCTTCCAGTCTATTCGGATGCAGCTGAGTGCCAGTATTTTACATGGAGCGACTTCCTATCTGACCTCCACAACCCAGTTACTAGGTAATACGATACTCCTTGGTAAGACTGGTTGTCAGACTTTCGGGCTTCTGACTACCCGTAACGACTGTCAAAGATCCACGAATGACAGCCGGGACCAACGGCTTAACGTGCTTTCCGAGGCACGGAGGGGTCTCGGTATGTGAAGATGGTCACCCATCCTCAGACCAACCGCGGCAAGCGTAGCTTAACCTGTTCGATCGACCTGTGCGGCTGTTATTATTTAGCCACGGGGCACAGATGGATGATAGAAACAAAAAAGAAAGATGGGAAAATTGTTTATTCTGCACAAACTAAAAACACTGCACAAAATAAAATATACACATACAATGTAGTCAAAACCCTACGAGGGTTTTGACTACATTGTATGTGTATTTTTTCTCAGGCATATAAAATGTTGTCAATTTTGTCCATATACAATTTTTTTAATGACTTATTTTCTCTCTGAAATAGGTCAATTGAATTAAAAACCAGTTAGGGTGTCTGAGGTTTTGCGCATTTAACGTTACACGTTGTATATGTGACATAGCTTCAAAACCACACAAAAACAAGTAGTGGCGTACGGGAATCGACTATTCGTAGCGCAGCAGATGCCAGTAGGGAGCGGCATAGACCATCTTCTATTTTTGATGATGCTGTAAAGGTTCCTATTAAAAGACTCCATTGTATACCTAACATGCCTATTGTCTTCCGTCATCATACGTGTCAATTATCAATTAATCAGAATAACCACGACCTTTCATTCTACATAACTAACATCAATGTAACGACATTGCACCGCTGGTTGACTTCATCACTTTGAATAGCTGACCAGCTCCAGAATTAAGTAATTATCAGCTACATCAGAGGTTCCCGATTTTTTTTTCTCATAGACCAGCTTAAAATTTTCGCTGGTTTCGGTGGACCCCTGTCGCTACATTTCTACCATATTGCCAAAATTCGACAAAAATGTGAAGATTTATAGATCTAACTATTTTGTTTGTGCAGAATAAACATTTTTTCTTTCTTCTTCTCTTTCTTTCTTAACTATGGAAATTTGCGTTGCGCCTGAGGACCCCTGGGGGTCCATCTGGACCACTTTGGGAATCAATGAGCTACATTGTAGGCCAGGTGACTAAGAAATGCAACTGTGTGCAATATTTATGGAGTACTAGTTGGTTTTTCTGGGTTCCAAAAACAATGGTTACGTGTGATGCAACGAAACGTTTTACTTTACGACCCGTTTGAACGCAGGCGCCTGGAGGTGGCTATGAGTTTGGATGGACATTTTTCGCGCGGATAGATCAAAAAGCACTTATCGCCGTATAAGCTTCGATCCCGTAGGAATATCGAGATAAAACGTAACATATATGTTAATCCAGAGTGTCAGCTACCTCCATACCAAATTTTATAAATGTTGGTCCCGCCGTTTGTGCGTGAAGAAGTAACAAACATACAAACACACTCGCAAACTTTTGCCTTTATAATATTACTAGCTGCACCCCGCGGTTTCACGCGAGTAAGTCGCGATCCCGTAAGAATACCGGGATAAAAAGTATTTTATGTGTTAATCCTGGTTATAAACTATCTGTGCGCCAAATTTCATCAAAATTGGTCCAGCCGTTTGAGCGTGAAGAAGTAACAAACATAAAACACACTCACTTACAAACTTTCGCCTTTGTAATATTAGTGTGTTTACTAGCAGCGCCCCGCGGTTTCACCCGCATAGGTGTCGATTCTGTGGGAATATCAGGATAAAAAGTACTGTAAAGTTTCATCAAAATCCGTTCCTTAGTTTTTGTGTGAAAGAGTAACGAACATCCATCCATCCATCCTCATACATTTTCACGTTTATAATATTATGTAGATATACTAGATGTTTTATTTACAGGCTCCAAATGTTTACAGGGTATTCTACTCATGACTATGAACAACTTTTACCATGGGACCAACTCCGAAATCACGAAAACAAAATCAGCTGTTTAATACAAAAATTCAATACCTACTTGACCAAAATGTATGAAACATATGATTTTTTGACAAGCTTAAAAATAAGGAATAATAAAAAAGGAAAGTGCACATAGATATTTTGTCTTCAAAAGACAGACGATAAGTAAATTAAGTAGTAATAAAAACTTGGCTTTGCAGAGCATCGTCTCCGTCACGTGACAGTTAACTAGTTCTATTTTAAACAGTAGGCAATTGCAGTATTTATATGCTAAATATAAACATAACTTTAAAAAATGTCTGCAGTTTCTTGGCCGTTCTTCTCCATAGGAACCTGGTACACTTTGGAATGGGCAACTAGCTTCATCTTTCTGACAGACCGACTCCCTTGACAATTTAAAAGTGTCTGTTAATAGTGTCATTAAATAAATGGATGAATGATGGATTCAGTATGAGATTGGTTGCTGCATCCTGTTAGACTGGAAGCCAACCCCAAGACAGTAAAGAAAAGGCTAAGATGATGATGACGACTCGCAGTTTTTAAGGATACTTTCATTGACTTACGGATGTCCTGATATAATAGACAAAACGCGTTGTTACCCTAGCCGCGCGACACGATTACTTACGTCAGAATTAAAATAAAACTGTTATATGTAACGATGACTCTTTGATGTCACCGCAATTGCTGCTGGTGTTGTAGGGTAGCAGTTACAGCGATTTTTTTCGCACATTGACTCGCTTCATGCTGTCTTGAAATTCAAGGTAGTTTAAGCATTCGTATCGCGTGGATAAGGAATTAAATCGGTTAACAGGTTATTTCTACAGTAGCCAGTTTATTGTGTAGTTTAACTATCATAGTATGCTAGGGAAACATCCCTAGCTACGCCAATGTCTGTCTCTTCATCTGGACGGCTGCCTCCCCTAGACAAAAGTCTAGGGAAGGCAGCCGTCCAGATGAACTAGCCGCAGTTATACACACCGCGTCACATGAATAAGACCATGATGATGTTCTTGACTGGCCATCGCTTTCCCCTTACTTAAGCATCATAGAAAATGTGTGGGGATGGCTGTCACGTGCACTTTATAAGAATGGCAAACAATATAACAACAAGCAATATCTCAAGAAGGGTATAAAAAAGTGTTGGAGCAAACTGCCAATTAAACACATAAAAAGTCTTTATGATTCAATGCCATCTCGGATTTTTAATTTAATTCAACAGAAGGGGAAAGACCTTAATTACTAATCAATGTTTTCTTTTAAATAACAGTATTCATAACTGAAGTTTTTGTGTTTTGTTTAATGGTCTTATTCAAGTGACGCATCATAATTGCCACCAACATTGTCAAAAGTGAACACTGAGTATTTAAGAAGTTCGATTGTTTATAGTTAAACTTTTTGTGGCTAAAGACGTTTATACTTATCATTCTTATATATTTATTTTGTCTCATATCCTAAATAGCAAAAAGAAATATTCTGGTCTTATTCATGTGGCGCGGTGTGTATAATGAGAGATCATAAATGTCACCTCCTAATAAATAATTCCAGCCCCTAGCTCTACCAGGCCTAACTCTACAAACCTTGCATCTTCATCAATATGTGCAGCTCTGATAAAAAGTGATTAAACAGTAAGGAATTCTTCAATACTGACGATTTTTCTAGGGTGGGCAAATAAGTTTCTAGGGTAGGCATTGCCCACCCTTCCCCCCCCCCCCCCTAATCTACGCCCATGGTGGCAGATGATCAGCAATAGCTTTCAAGGGGCTGGTACAGACGCCAGCCACTACAATCTGTTAAATTTCTTTAATAGATTTTCAACTTTATCGCCAAAAGCATTAGGGTCAAAGTTGATTGGGAAAATTTGACAGTTTCGTGTAGCTTGATGTGCTGGCGTCTGTACAAATACATTTTACAGCACTTTTCGAACGTCAAAATTACAAAAGACGTCTTTTGTAATTTTGACGTTCGAAAAGTGCTGATTCTCAGCCTAGTTTGAATAAATGACTTTTTATTTTAATTTTGATTTTGTTTCTTGTTCCCCCGACCGATCTCGTCGCATCACTTCGTTTTCGCTTAGTGTTATTTCTGCCTTTTTCTTTATGCTGGGGTCCTAAGGGTTATAGCGCGAGGCAAGGCGCTATATCCTTATAGGCTAGGCCTTCCTCAAGAAGTGGGAAATCAAACAAAAAAAAAAAGAATTCTAAAATGTATTGGATCGACATAAGCAACTGAAAAGCTAATGTCAAACCAGCAGGGTAACTGCGTAACACACTATCGGTAGCAATGGGTTTCATTTTAACAGTTGAACAACATTAATTGCGTTATTTACATTGTTGAGCAGACACATTTTTCGAACATATGTAGCAATGGATTAGCAATATGCTTCGAAATGATTCAAATTGAGAACAAATTAGGAATTAGGGTGCTATTGAAAGTCTTTGCAGCAATACGAAATACTTTAAAAGCGATTGACTTTGTCGAAGCCCAAAGATAAAACTGTTCTGTCTACAACAGACAAAACAAATTTAGAGTTAGGTGTGCTCTATCTTAGGCAAGAAATAGAGATTGCGTCAGAGTCCTGATGAGTCCAGTTTTATTCTAGTAAATAAGTTTCACTTTTACGATTAACATCGTTGGATTAACGACAGTGATATTAGCTAGACGTGACTCCTGTGCAAAATGAGTCCTAGATTCGCGTTAAAGCTAGACTATAAAAACGACATGTACAGTAATACCGGTGTTACTACGTAAAAGGAGAAACTACAGAAGACGGAAACCGTACAATGCACAAAAATTAAAACAAACATACTGGGTGTCCGAAAAGTCATGGATTACCTTTTGCCTGCTGATGGGCCACATTGGGATCTACCAATAAAAAAAAATGACGTACCAATTTTTTTTTTTTCACCAGGGCCGATCAAAAATAAGGTAAAATTTTTTTTGGTGAAAATTTTAAGTTTGAAACTAAATTTTAGGTATTTAAAAGATGATATAGATCTGTAAATTTCTTGTATTTAATCGATAGTAGGAGTATTCAAGATGAAAATAAAAAAAAAAACTTTTACTCGACAAAGTTTTCATTAGTAGAAATGGCATGGAAAAAACTGATCAAAGGTAGAGATTTTCCAAAATTTCATTAAACATCAAAAAACTCTGAAACCATAAGACTTTTACCATGGTCATGTTTTTTTATTGGTTGATCCCAATGTGGCCCATCAGCAGGTAAAAGGTAATCCATGACTTTTCGGACACACAGTATATAACTGCGGTCAGAAGACCTGTAGCAGTCTTACGAAACTATAACATCAAAACCGGCCGCACTTTAGACCTTCTTCTATTAAGACATTTCACACACAAGTACCAACAAACACATGCATGCATTTTCACATGCTACTGGACTGCAAGCATTTCTTTTGATGAGTATGTAAATGCATGAAGAGCCAGATAGGTACGTTAGGCCGGAAGCCCGTGGTAATACTGTGAACTGACTTAGTGTCGTACGGGGTTCCAAGGCAAGGCCAGTAGCGACCTCTGGTTTTGTCACCAGGTAAACGCTCAGATTTTTTCGCGCACTCGATTTTTAAACTGCTTAACGCCGAGTGTTAAAAATATAAAAATCCAACAGAGTGTTTTCTCGACGCGCTGGAATGCGCTCTGTAGGATTCTCAATGCTCATTTCAATACCGAGAGTTGAAAATGTAGTACGCAAAAAAAAAAGGAGGAGGATTCAGGAGCCAGACTCTACGCTACCACCAAGATTTACCTGTTGACAAACCCCTATTGAGCAAACCCAGGATCGCACGCTCAGCTAGAGTCGCGCTTATAACCATAGAGGTAGCTAGACCAACAAGGGAGATAATTCGCAAAAAAGTCGCATCACTGATGCGCAGAACGCGGGTCAGTGACAATAGCATCCTGAAAACAGTGGTGGAGAGTCCTTACTCCCCTTTTCTGAGGCATTATGTGGAGAGAATGGTCAGGTAGCTTACTCCTTGCGTTATCGTTCTATGCACATCCTGCCTCAGTCACCTACTACTCTTCTTCTTGTTATTCTTTTCCTTGTTTCTGTACTACTAACACTAGTTATAAGATATTTTACTAATAAAATGGACTATATTGCTGTCCGAAATTAATGAATAATATTATAAATATTTAATGACTGTATAAGCTCGAATCTTGCCCTGATTGAAGGCCTTAATTCATTAAGGCTTCCACAGGATACCCTGGTTTAGCACCCGAGATTTATAGCCTCTCATGTTAACCTGCAAGATGCCAATTATAACAAAAAAAAAAAAACTCAAATATTGTTTGACCACTGAGATGACCAACCCCAAATAAATTGGGACAGGGCAAAGGCAAGAGAATGATGATGAATCTTCTGAGTCTTCTGTTCTTCGTTATATTATTTTATATAACATTGTAAGAGAATAGCCCACTTTATCCAAAGAAGATAAGGCAGATTTTCTTACAAACTTACCTTTTGCCTGTCTCCAAAGTAATTTCAACAGTATCAGTCTGAAAATAAGGCTAGTGGTAATGTTTGTCAGCAAGGACCTTGCATTTTTGTGCGCTTATGTATGTTATATATCAGTCACTGGGTTAAATGTAAAACAAATATTTGTATTTTGATAAGAATGACGTTGTTGGTAAAATTGATGAGTGTCAAGAAACTTATGTTTCTTATGAATAGTCTTATAATTAACAAAAACAACCAAAAATGTTGAACCTTCTAATTTTAAACCGCATTGAGGGCCTGGTAGTTGATTGACAATAAAACGTATTTAATACATTATGAATTGTTTTATGTACAGACGCCAGCACATCAAGCTACCCGAAACTGTCAAATTTTCCCAATTAACATAGAACCTTATGCTTTAGCGATAAAGATGAAAATCTATTAAAGAAAATTGACGCATTGTATTAGCTTGATGTGCTGGCGTCTGTACATTAAAATGTTTATATACAATATTTAACACAACTAACTATACACACTAGGTCAAACTAGGCAAAATCAAAGGATACTTATTAAAGGATAAATATGTGGAAGCTTGTAATTAGCAAATGTCACTACTTATGTACGAAATTCAAAATTGTTATTAGTCTGTAAGCTTTCTTTAAAATTAAATAAATAAATAAATAAATACTTAGGCATTGAAGTACTCGTCCGCATCGCTGTCATCTGGAAACGTGTCCAGAAAACTGGCAGCATTGCCACGTTGAATGGTAGTGAATACTTTGGCTTAACTACGAACCAGCCCTCAGGTCACATGAAGTGAGACATTTCCAAAAAAATTCTTCAAAAGGAGACGCGCACTCGGGCCCCGGGACCACAGCGACCCCAAACGGCTCAAAACTGTAGTTACCCATAAGATGACAGTATTTGCGCCGCTTGAGCGTAGCCGCGGTACCAGCACAGCCGTGCTTGGAACATGAGATGGCGCAAGGGTGTCGCGACAAGTTGCGACCCACACCAGAGCCATACCCACCTTCCAAGGCAAGAATATCATGCCGTCTGGTCTCTTCCTATCGTCGAGCACAAAGCCGTTCGCCGGCGATGATAATGGTTCGACGAATAATATCGTTGATGCTGGTGTGCCGTGTTATGCAACCTGCGGCAGGACAGGCCATGATGCCCGAGACTGTCAACAGCTACATCGTAGTGTCACTGATACGGGGCAATACAAGGTGCGTCCAAGCGGAGACACGTATTAACTTTGTGTAGTTAAGTTGATAATCACTACATAGTATAAAACAAAGACGCTTCCCTGTCTGTCTGTCCCTATATATGCTTAGATCTTTAAAACTACGCAACAGATTTTGATGCGGTTTTTAATAGATAGAGTGATTCAAGAGGAAAGTTTATATGTATAATACATGCATAATATAGTAGAGCAACACTGATAATTTTAGAGGTTTCTAATGTGATGTCGTAAATAAACACATTTTTTTGCGCTTACATTGTAAACGCTGGCTGAACCCGTCGAGATAGATCAAAATAATGTACTACAGTATTGTACACCTTAAAAAGGTCTACAAAAAAGTCCACGATGGTATATGTCTATCTCTTAGGGATAACCCACAATAACCATTTTTATCCTATACTTTTTACGAGAAATAATGGCTCTAAAATGATCAGTGTTTCTCCATTGCACCCGTGCGAAGCCGGGGCGGGTCGCTAGTGTTATTATAAGTTTCTGTCACTGTTGTTTACGTAACAAGTAGTGTCATCAAGTAGTGTCATAAGAATTTGTGTAGGTAGGACATGTAGTTCCTACCACAGAACACAACTAAAAAGTGAAAAATAAAAACTATTCAAAAAAAAACAACCGACTTCCAAAAAAACACTACAAAGTGAAAAATAATTTTAATTTTGGAAGTCGGTGTCGTTGGTTCCGCATTTTGGTTTTTTGACACCGACTTCCGAAATTAAAATTATTTTTCACTTTGTAGTGTTTTTTTGGAAGTCGGTTGTTTTTTTATATATAATTTTTTTTATTTTTCACTTTTTAGTTATATCTACCCCAATCAAATTCATATAAACACTACTTGCTATGTAAATATCAGTGACAGGAAGCTGCATCTGCGTTTATAGGGTACAGACGTGATTTTATGTTGTGCGATTGCGTAATTATTATAATCATAAAAAAAAAATTATAACCTTTGTAGTGAGTACAGGCGTGATATTATGTTGTGTGATGGTGTAAACAATGCTTAGATATGCTATAGCAACAATCGCGGTTAATCTGCTGTTATTTATTGAAGAGTTCCCCCGATTTCTACAAGATCCCATCATCAGATATTGAAATGGTGACAATGGGACCACACGGGAAGCACCAGCTTTCAAATAAAAAAAGAATCATGAAAATCGGTTCACCCAGTCGGTTATTATGAGGTAACAAACATAAAAAAAAAAAAAAAAAAAAAAAAAAAAATACAGTCGAATTGATAACCTCCTCCTTTTTTTGAAGTCGGTTAATAAAACAACCGACTTCCGCAAGTCAAAGACATCCGAAATTAAAGTTATAGGTAGTCTGCAGTAGTCCACTTTGTAGTGGCTCTTTCTGGAAGGCGGTTGTTTTTTTGTATCATAACTACGTTTTGCACAACCACACAGACGTCCCAGCAACAGGCACGGAACCCGCAACCATAGCGAAGTATAAATCTCAGGTCTTGCCTGTGATGTTCAAAAGTTTTTTTCGACAAATCTAGTATAATCGGATTTAGTTACAAATATAAATTTATAGCACATATATATATATAGCACAACATTTTCGTCCACAGTTCTACGAACCTAAGATTCAGAATAAGGTTGAACAGTAGGTACTGCGCCATCTATGCACTAAAGGCGTCAGCTTTACAACGCACTCATTTTATATTTATAAACAAACAAATCTCTTAAAATTAATAGGAAGTACAACAAATCGTTTATTAAAGCTGACTTATTTTTTCATTCATCAGTACAAAATGACTTATTTCAGTATTTGGTAGGGTAGCGCCATCTAGTTAAAATATTATGAATTTAACATTAGACTATTCACTCATAGATGTCACTAAATTCTCATTTTGCTATTAGTCAATAGATGGCGCTAATCACAACCACCACAGATTTAACGACGAGCTTTGTTTTTGTTTTATATTATAATAGTTTCGACAAAATATTAACTTGTAATTCAGGCAGAGCGAGATTAAGGACAAAAACTTTAGTTTTGTGCAGGTAGTTTGAAACACGCCAAAGCAAATGAAAATACATAATTGAAGTTGAATAAATAAAGTGGGTATCCATGCTGAAATTGAAAGGCGATTTTATTTCAAATGTTTATGTTTGGTTATGTACATAGGAACATATTTTATTGATTGGTTTAGTTTGGTTCCGTGACTTTTGACCTACTGCATTAATAGCTAAGCTTTTCATCAACGTCCTTACCAACATCATCATTTCTGAGTAGGTATCTAGTCGCCTCATTATCATCGTCATCATCAGCAGCCTACCGCAGTCTATTGCTGGATATTGGCCTCTCAGCACGTTATTCAGCACGATTCTCGACAACTGTCATCCAGCTGCTACCAGACCAGTCACCCTGCGAAGATCGTCACTCCACCTAAACTGAGGGCGTCCTACGTTACGTTTGCCGATTTGCGGCCTCCACTCAAGACCATCTAAGTACGTCAACTTATCGGTTCTACGGCGAATGTGGCCGCCCATTGACACTTCAGCTTGCTTATTCTATGAGCTATATGACAACTTTGGTTCTCTGTCCGATCACCTCATTCCGGATTCCATGCCCCTGTCTACCTTAGGTGTTGTCTAGGTATGTACTTTTTATTTCATCGAATTATCAAAATCTACCAACATATAAAATCCAAGACATCTCGGTATTTATTAACAAAATTCTTGTCCATTCATTTAATGCCAGAAGCATTATGATTATTAAGATTAAATTATCAGTTATCTACCTAATCTAGACAAAATGCAAATGTGGAACCAAGATAAAATAAATACATTCAAGGCAATTCTCCCAAACACTAGCTACAGGTACCCACACAATGTAGGATTGTATTTGGGTACCTAGGTACAATAAGTACCTACAGACGAACTTTCATTTGCGCTACAATACATACTAGAGGAAATCCCACGAATATTCTGTGTGACCTCGAACGTACAGAAAATGTGACAGTCTGGGCAATCGTGAACGTTGTACCTAAACCCTTCGCTGTTAGGACGTAGATTGTATTTGATATCTACATATTAAATAAATTACGATTTTAAATAATAACGTTTTTAGTTAAAAAACTAAAAACGTAAAAAGCTTAATAACTAAGGTCAATATTTAAGTATCTACTCTGACTCCTAAACTACAGTCTGGCCGTCGAGAGATTGCGTTCCTGCAGTGCTATTCTGTAAAAATCTCACGGTGAGAACTAAGGTGAAGTGAGCGGGAAGTGAGCTCTGTCATTCCCTAATGCTAGGGATTAACACTATTAAGTGCTCACTTCACTTATGATTTCACGGTGAGATTTTTACAGAATCGACCGGCAGACGCCTGTCAATGGGACAATTTTAATAGCTAATAAAGATCAAATTCGCAAAACACGTATTCGTTTGTGTGAAACTGACGGGTGTTAAGAACGCATTCTCTCGACGGCCGGACTGGTAGGTGTATGTCAAAAATACATAAGACAGTCCCCCGAAACGCCCGCCCTTCACCACTTCCGAGTGCTTTAGCGGTGAAGAAGAAGAGGCCCGTCAAACCCAGCAGCACAGCTGTCTGTACTTTGCTAAATAATTTACATTACGCAACACAAACGATTATATTAAATTATTTGTCATAATTATATCAGCTAACACACGCCAATATACCGACAACTGTACGCCTTTGAGCTTTTCAAGATTATTAGCATTGTGAGAGTAATATCAAAATAACCTGTTGACGCACGAATTTACTGTGTATTACTATAATTTATCTTCGTCGGAGTCGCCAATAGAAAAAACAATATCATTTAAAGTGACGATTCAAATTCATTTATATGTAGTTCACAAATATGCAAGTATTGGCATGGAATTCAACAGTAAACTTAGACTGATTTAACAACTGATTCGTCGGTTTCGGGCGAGTACTCATAAATTCGTGCCGACGACGGGTGCAGATTGAACTCACGATCCGGGCGCCGCAGTCGTCATAATCGCTGAGCTAACTAATACCACATGTCAAACACAAACCACGTCACCTCATTGACGTGTCCTTAGCGATTCCACGCACAGTCGCTGCAAGGCACAGCGTGTCGCATTCAAAGGCATTGCTGGACCGCGCCACCTACGCGGGTCGTCGAACGACCTCCCGTCCCCCTCCCGCGACACTCCCTCGTCCCTCCTGAGGCCTTACGTCCTCACGCATGTATGACTAGCCTTACGAAGGCTTGTCGCGTGAAATCACGTCATAGTCGCAATTATTTTATCTGTACGGTTTCTAATAATTGTTAAGTGAACTGACTATTGTGACAAGCTATGTACGTGATAGGGGTAATAGTTTCCGGATTTTTAGGTTAATTAATCACTACATAGTATAAAACAAAGTCGCTTACCTGTCTGTCTGTCCCTATATATGCTTAGATCTTTAAAACTACGCAACGGATTTTGATGCGGTTTTTTTTAATAGATAGAATGATTCAAGAGGAAGGTTTATATGTATAATACATGCATAATATAGTAGAGAAACACTGATAATTTTAGAGGTTTCTAATGTGATGTCGTAAATAAACACATTTTTTGCGTTTACATTGCAAACGCTGGCTGAATCCCACGAGATAGATCAAAATAATGTACTACAGTATTGTACACCTTAAAACGGTCTACAAAAAAATCCACAGTGGTATATGTCTATCTCTTAGGGATAACCCAGAATAACGATTTTTTATCCTATACTTTTTACGAGAAATAATGGCTCTAAAACTATCGGTGTTTCTCTACTATATTATGCATGCACATTACACCTTCCTCTTGAATCACTCTTATCTAAAAAAAACCGCATCAAAATCCGTAGCGTAGTTTTCAAGATCTAAGCATACATAGAGACAGACAGACAGCGGGAAGCGACTTTGTTTTATTCTATGTAGTGATCAGCATTGCACCCGTGCGAAGCCGGGGCGGGTCGCTAGTTACTGATAAAAGAAAGGTGTAACTGCAAGGTGGCTGGAACGAACTAGATGCGCAAGACGGAGGACAGGGTGTTGTGGCGCAGTTTGGGAGAGGCTTATGTCCAGCAACGGACTGCGATAGCTGAGTTTATTCAAGTACTGATACGAGTAGGTAGCTGTTTTTAATCTGTAGGTAATGCATCTTGCAATTCTATAACTTTAAATCTTGGTATTTATTGTTTATGTAACTACTTATGTAAATTGTAGTTTATCTAAAAGTTATGTGACCAAATCACTCTCCCAATAAGTATATAGATACATAAGATAAGGCACTTAACTAATTAACAAACGAAGTAATAAATACTCGCATAAATACCTTGTTTACATCTTAAATTTCCTCTAAATTCAAGTAAAAAGTTAGGTAGGTACCAATTTGAAATTAGCAGTTAAGCTAATCTTCAACGTCATATAAATAACTCCTGTTTTTCATCAATTTCAACATAAAATAATACATAAAACTGACACAAAAATAAAATAAATTATTCTAAAGCTGACATCAAAATAAAACTAAAGTCATCACGAAGATTACTGAGCAAAAAAAAAACAGAAACAGCATAAACACAGTAATTCATCTGAGTCCGCTGTAACCAATTTTCGATAATTTGCGGCCACAGAACAAGATGTAAACCAAAAACCCGATGACTTCATAGCCCGATCTCTATAATTTAGTCATCTTTTCGCGAAACATTGTTGCCGTATACACACGGGCATCTTTTTGGTACCTGCCGTGCGATTCTGTAACCATCTCACCGTGAAAACTTGGGTGAAGTGAGCGTGGAGTGAGTCGTAAATAGTGTCAATCCCTAGAATCAGCATGACTCACAGCTCACTCTAAGCTCACTTCACCTTAGTTATCACGGTGAGATTTTTCCAGAATCGACCGGTTGTTGTTAGTGTTACTACTTAGCTTGTTATGTTACAAATCTGAGCAACTGTGCCCAGACTTTTTCATGCAGTCATAAACAACAATTTTTTTATACAGATTTTTGCATGCAGTTTTTGGAAATAATGCAAAATATTATTGCGAAAAGGATAAGTATATTTTTGAAAACAGTCTGACCAGCGATGAATAGAGATATATGCCGTCCATGTACTTACACAAGGTAACATATTATGAAGTATTAATGCCATCATGATTCTTGTTCGAAAAAGGGTATAGTCTCGCTCGCACTTGAAACTCGATGGCATTAAAACGGACGACACATTCGATGTCTCCCACGTAAGTTGTTGGTAGTCACAAAATTCAGTATGTGAATATACAATATATTCACATACTAATAATACTACTATTTAGAAATACTTTATTACTAACTAATATTCACATACTGAATTTTATAAAAAATAATTGAAAAGTGCAATTTTTTTGGCAAAAGTATCTTTGAAACGCTCTCCAGTAAAATTACAGTTTGTGGGTTACAACAACTTACGTGGGAGGCATCGTATTGACCAGGCGTGGTGATTAATGCTCGTGTCTTCTCTATATGAGAAGATACCTTTGCGCTGCAGTGCAGCACCTGATATTTCACGAGATTTGCGGATGCATGGCCAACGTTATTTGTGTATTTTTTATAAAGAACCTAATGCAGTAACCGAAGTACTTGGGTAAAACCAAACCATACTGGAAAGCTCCCATCAATTGACATTTGCGCTATTCAACCATGTTTTTCGTTTAGCCATGCCATCAAAATTGCTGACTCGCCAATAATAGCACTGGTGATTCGAATTCTGTAATTTAAATCGCCCGTGTACCCCTACCACTATGTCTGACTGCCACAGCGAAGGGAAAAGACCTTGGCAAATATTTGTATTGAATATTATACGCCTGTGCAATAACTAGGTAATTAATATTAGGAATTCAGTGAATTGCTCGGTAATATCATTCATGAGTTAGGTATTTATGTACGCATACAGTATAAGTACAATGTGTTTATATGGCCGTTGGTATCGTGTTTGCTAGCGCGACAGCTGAGCGCCTGATTTCTTTCAATTTATTATCTCCCGCGCCGAAGGTTAATCTCCGCTGAGATTGGCCACCATGGGCAAAATGAGAGAACTATTATACAGGGTATCCCTGGATGTATGGATCAAATCGAACAGGGGCGTGGGCAAGGTCACTTCCAAACTTTTTAACCCTGGAATGTCGGTGATTTTTTTACGGTTCAAAAATTATTAACAATTTTTGTTTTTTTCAATCACTTCGCATAGTACTCAAAGAAAAAAAATCATCAAAAACTTTTTTTTTTTTAAGGACGTTGTGGAAGAGTGGACCTTTCCTGTGGTAATACTTTTACGCAGCTAGAAAATATGTGTTCAATAAGACAAAAACATTTATGGCAAAGTCTGCGTTTTCGCAAAAAAATTATTCAATTTTCGAGCAATAATTTTATTCAATTGCACCGACTTTATCAGGGTTAAAGCGTTTAGAAATGACCTTGCCCACGCCCCTATTCAATTTGATCCATGCTTCCAGGGACACCCTGTATATTATAAGTATACAATTTGTATAAATATACAAGTTGTATAAGTATACAACTACTACTATTAGAGACTTACATAGACCTCTTACTTAAATCTCTCAATATTGTTTGCGTACAAACTTATATTTGTAGTTGGAATGTATGGGAGAATATGTTTTTCAACTACACTGTTAAGTTTGTTCTTGGAATTGGAATATATTCATCCCAAATACAGAACCCTTCACTGTGCGTGGTCCGACACGCACTTGGCCGGTTTTTCTGTAAATAATATTGTATCGCTGAAACGTAAGGTTCAAAGTTGATTGAGAAAAGTTGACAACTTCGGGTAGCTTGATGTGCTGGCGTCTGTATGTAGATATGTATTCAAACTTGTGTATTACGATAAATGATGGTGCTAACTAACTATGTTTCGAACAGCTGATAAAATCATAAGCAACAATTACCTTAGAATGGCACGGCTGCTGGCTGGCTATGCTCATTATTGATGACTAAGTGAGCCGCCAGCGCGAAGGGAGGCCTTGTGGCTGAGCTTTCGGCGCAGGCGCTGGTGCAACAGAATCCTTATGTCCTAACTAGCATTCGCCGGCGCCCGCGTCGTTTGCGTAGAATTTGGAATTCCCGCCGTTTAAAAATATGTTGCTTAAATAATGTGGTTAATGTAATTGGTTTATTTATATATGTATAGAAAGATAGATTAGGTAGGCTTAATACATTCGTGTCTGTGAAACCATGGAAATACACATACAAAATTTCAACCCAATCGGTCAAGTCGTTTAGTAGTTAAAATACCGACAGCAGCGCCACCTACCGGGACCAATTTTATTTTTAAAATAATCCAGGAAACCATCGAAATACCCATATAAAATTTCAACCCAATCGGTTCAGCCGTTTAGAAGTTATGTGAAAAAGATAAGTACGGAAGGATAATATTATATTACCCGTTTTCCGGATTTACGTTTAAAGAAGAACAGAGACGGAAATCGGAGACTTCCTTATGACTAAATTTTTTTTTACAGGTAAATTTGCTGGAACCTTAACTATGTAAATTACATCATATTACAATTTTATTAAAGTTTCTATTAGCTAAACAAAAAACACATTTTGCACATATTTTTTTTATTTTCAACTAAATTAAAAATACACATAAATGTTGCATAACATTCAATATCTCACTCACACCACCAACAAATAAAAGTAAACACGTCACACATACACAACACTGCGACAAAAATGTATTACATATTTCGTCACAAAAACAACAGCGGTATTTTCGCAGTGTTTTAATTTGTCAAACCTCAAACGATCACAGCAATCATTTTAATTTCGAAGCTGACTTGTATCCATGTTACCGTCATGGCCATCATTTCCCAGTGGGCTAGCAAAAAACGCAACATGGGACCACCATTTTAATTTTTTGCTGCATCAAACTGAGCTGGTACAAAAACACGGGATCGTTCCTGCTGATACAGAGTATTGAGTTTTGTTTTGTTTTTTTTTTTATCTTTGCCTACTGTTTTTTGTGTTGCTCAAAAGTTTGGTTTTCTATCTATTCTACAAGCTGTAGGAGTTAACTTGAGACTTCGTTCGGATGACGTAAGCGCACGGTGCTGAGGCGTCGATGGCGAAGCGGTAACTTCGCGGGGGACGGGAGGGGCCGCTCGTACTGTAGTCTGCTTTGATATTTTAGCAAAAATGGTTTCTTATTTAGGGTAGTCTACTTTTAATTTTATATTAAGTAATGTTTTGGGAGGAGCCCGTGGCTAAATAATAATAATAATATTTTTTTATTTACGAATTTGTTTTCCATAATATATTTGTTAGTAACAATGTTCTTAGCCTAGTGTTAGTAAAAGTAAATTAAAATTAAATTAAATTATCAGGCGCTTGGCCTCATGTGCAGGCTTATCCAATGCGCAACTAGTTTCGAGTCCCACCGGCCAGTGCACACGGTCAGGATGGCGCTGGGTCTGCCGCGTACCCTTTCTTTTTTGTTCTCGGGGTGGAAAATCCTCATGGACGTCCGCCGCCCTGGGACGGCGGCGGGGTCCTCTCTCACCTACGCCGGGGGTCGCGGGAACGAACGATACTTCCGCAACCCCCGGCTGTTGCTGGCCCGCACCTGCGGGCCTCCTCGTGTCGGGGGGGGAGTGAGGTGTTAAGCTCCCCCGTGACGTCTAAGAGGGGCGCGCGTGGATCACTACGCGCCGCCGCCTCGGGTCCTGATGTGTGGGGGGTGACGGACGTCCCCAAGTCTGGCACCCCTGGACCCATTTAGGGGTGTGGAAGAGGGCGTTATCCGCCCTCCGCCGACGCCCGGTGCGCCTGCTACAGGCCGGGTGAGGGGACGAGATCTCCCTCTCCCTATCGGCAGCCTCCTTCTGCGAGACGACTGTTTCGCCACCGCGTCCCAGGACTCTTCGCTGCCGACCATAGACTCGACTACGGCCGGCAGCGACAGGTCACTGCCAACTCCTGAGATGAGGGCACGGCGCGGCTCCTCCCAAGCTACACACTCTGCCACCGTATGCCGCGCTTGCCGCGTACCCGCGCCAACATCGAAGCACAGCGCTTACGCATGATTGCGTGAAAGCCGTCCACGCTCGCCTCCGCGAACATACTACTCGCGCTACAGTAACGCGCTATAATAACAGCCGCACAGGTCGATCGATCAGGTTAAGCTACGCTTGCCGCGGTTGGTCTGTGGAAGGGTGATCATCTTTACATACCGAGACCCCTCCGTGCCTCGGAAAGCACATTAAGCCGTTGGTCCCGACTGTCATTCGTAGATCTTTGACAGTCGTTACGGGTAGTCAGAAGCCTGAAAGTCTGACAACGTATCGTATTACCCAGTTACTGGGTTGTGGAGGTCAGATAGGCAGTCGCTCCATGTAAAATACTGGTATTCAGCTGCATCCGGTTATACTGGAAGCCGACCCCAACATAGTTGGGAAAAAGCTAGGCAGATGATGATGATTTATTTGATTTGAAGATGAAAACTATATGTATAGGTATCAATATCCATTCAATTAGCAAGCTTTGAGTGTCAGAATGGTTATTGGTTTAAGCCGAGCTCTGAAGATGCGAGAAAGTTGTTCGACTTTATGGCCCTGATACATTGACCAGTTGGATGTCGATCTTGCATTAGGTTACGATGGGACTGGCATACGCTGTGCGTTATAAAAGTCCCTAAATTTTAAAGATTAAAAAATAAAAAATTATTAAGTGTGTATGGAAGATGGAAGTGTGAAATGTTATTATCTTATTCGCGATCTCCTGACTGTGTTTATAATATGTAAGTATGTACTTAAGTTAAAACTTGTCCCCACAAAAAGAACTATCAATTCATTACCTTCTAAAACAGGGCTTCCTCTTTCCTACCCTTTTGCTGTGCCCTGCGGGGTCCATAATGATCTAAATATATACGAGTATGTAAATACCACCTACCATAAGTACACATTATGGTAAAGCAATAAAGATACTGAGTAACCGGATGCAGCTGAACACCAGTATTTTACATGAAGCGACTACCTATCTGACCTCCGTGACCCAGTTACTGGGTAACACGATACCCCTTGGTAAGACTGGTTGACAGAATTTTGGGCTGGTAGGTATCTACGAAGATCTACAAATTACAGATGGAGCGTTGGCCCCTGCCGTACCTCGGAAAGTACGTTAAGCCGATGGGCTTAAGGTGCTTTAAATTCCGAGACACGAAAGTGTTTCAATGTGGAATGAATGGTCACCCATCCACGAACCGACCGCGGCAAGCATCGCTAAACCTTCGATCGACCCGTGTTACTGTTACTGTTACTGCTAGCCTGCATCATCCCACTGCTGTGCAAACGCCTCTCCCCATGACTTCCAGCTCTTTCGATCCGCGGCTAAAGTGGACCACTGGTCGTTTGTTTTGCCCATCGACCCGTGGGGCTGTTGTTATTTAGCCACGATCCAATAACCGCGGCTCGAAGAATAAAATCTCGTCTACTTACGACATTCATCAATAAAGAATCCTCCCTCTCCCTACTTCACCGAACAAGAGTTTTTTTTTTTAAATCAACATCTTAAAGTAAAAATAAATTCAAGAATAACAAAGATGGATCGCAGTTCTAAGTTTGTTCGGCCGTCACCAAAGCTTATTAAGTTAAGCTTAACTTGACTAAGTTAATTGCAGAGTTTTGATACTTGCTGCTGTCACTAGCTGCCATCTGATAACTTATGGTGGTAAAGGCATATTCACGTATGGCAGGATTCTTGATGCAAGTTGTATCAATATGAATATACGATGTTTATTTACTGTTTTTCTATGGCAAAGCCAAAGGATGGTTAAGGGTTATCATTTTTACGTATAGTAGAAGATCCGTCCCTAAAACGACCTTCACCGAGCTGATAATAGAATGAAACATATTTTATAACAAATTTAATATATTAGAAAATATGTCAAGAATGGGTTGCCTAAAAAAAACCTGGACAGACTATTTTTAATAATTAAAAAATATATATATTTTTAATTAAATGTTGCAACATCAAGATAATAAAAAAAAATTACCCTGACTTAGAGTATCAAACGTATAGAATGTGCAGCCGTTGGGTTGCCTATTCTTTGCCTGGACAAACTACTCGGTTGTCAGGTATAACTGGGTATATCGATGCCAGTTACCTTCACTTGCTTGATAATAGAAAAAAAAAATATATCAATATAAGCGTTGTTTTATTGCGAACATATTGATATATGGTTGCCTGCAAAAAACTTGGTCCTAATCGGGGTTTGCGAATTTTAAAGATTAAATTTTAACGCGAGTGGAAATGTGTGACAGAGATCCGAGTTGAGTATAGCGTGTAATAATAAAGGAAAGTGAATATAAGAAAGTGCGCATGCTCAGTATTCATAAGACAGAGAATGACAGCGATACTCTTGCCTGTCTATTATGGGTTAAAAAAAACAGTGAGCGTTATTTTGGAGTTAAAAAATATTTTTAACTGTTGAAAATCTGTGTTACTCGTACCAAGCTCAGGAAAATTGTATTAAAAAAGTCGAAGAAGTTGATTATACATGCTACCATGAAGAGGCAGACACGAGAATTGTTTTTCACGCTCATAAAGTAACACCAGTCTCCAGAATTCTAATAAAAGCTTGTGATACTGATGTTCTTGTAATTTTACTCGGAAATATGCACAAACTGTCAGAATCTACAATTTTTCTAGCTACTTCAGCGACTAAGAAGCAGTCGAACCACCTCGATTGTATTAACTGCATCGATTTAGCATTGAAGTTGGGACCCAAATTATGTAAAATTTTACCTGCTTTTCACGCATTCACAGGTTGTGACTACACTGCGGCATTTTATAATAAAGGAAAAATTAGACCATTTAAAATATTTTCTAAAAATGAGATATATCAAACTATTTTTGCTTTATTAACTGATGAAGCTGATGTTTTCGTTAATGAAAAAATGAAAGCTGTTCAAGAGTTTACAGCAAAAATTGAATCACACCAGTGAATCACTGCCAGACAGTTAATGATGCAAGAGTTCGTATTTTTATGAACAAGTACAAGAAGACAGCGAACATTTTTTAAAGAAGATAAAAAGTTTTGATTCCAACTGTATACCGCCATGTTAGATTTCCCTATTACAAAAAAATTTAAGAACTATATATGTAAATTCTATGTGGCTTAATGGAACTGATTCTGTATGTGCGAAATTAAACAATGAAAACTGCGGTTGGCATTTAGATGATTTTTAAAACCAACAGGTTTTATCGGAGATCAAACTCCTTTGAAAATCCAGGACATTGTCGAAATGGAAGAAACTAATAATGAATCAGATGAGTTCGAGAGTCAAAATTATACTTCTGATGAATCAGATATTGAATAGAGAATATTTATTAGAATTTATTTTCATTAAAATTATTTTAGTATTTATGCTGTTTTGTAATAAAATTTTCAAACGTAATAAAAGATATTTAGTCTATCTTTTCTTTTATTTTTGTATTTGAATTTTCGGTTGTCCTCTTTATTTCTCATTATTTTTTCCAGAAAGAGAAAATATTTGATTTTTATGTATTTAATTGATTATTATTATTTTTGCAACTCAAATGTCAGTTGCTCCAAAATAACACACATTTCCACTCGCGTTAAAATTTAATCTTTAAAATTCGCAAACCCCGATTAGGACCAAGTTTTTTACAGGCAACCATATATATCAATGTGTTCGCAATAAAACAACGCTTATATTGATATATATTTTTTTCTATTATCAAGCAAGTGAAGGTAACTGGCATCAACATACCCAGTTATACCTGACAACCGAGTAGTTTGTCCAGGCAAAGAATAGGCAAGCCAACGGCTGCACATTCTATACGTTTGATACTCTAAGTCAGGGTAATTTTTTTTTATTATCTTGATGTTGCAACATTTAATTAAAAATATATATTTCTTTTAATTATTAAAAATAGTCTGTCCAGGTTTTTTTTAGGCAACCCATTCTTGACATATTTTCTAATATACTAAATTTGTTATAAAATATGTTTCATTCTATTATCAGCTCGGTGAAGGTCGTTTTAGGGTCGGATCTTAGGCTAGTATGTTCACCTGTTCCATAAACTGCTAAATTGCTTGTCGTATTTGTACAAATGTGGTCAAGTGGAAGCGTCATGTTGTTTCGCGGGTTATAAGCTGAGTGGTTATGGCGTCACATAAAATCCAATGTGGCGGCTTATGGCGGATGTAAAGTGTTACCGACGAAAAAATATTAATATATCGTGTTTGGTATCTAATGAAAAGTCATAAGGAGTGCGTTCTGAATATATAACATTATTTTTAGTATATGGCAAACCCGAAACACGTGAATTTTTATGTAAAGAATCTATGTACAAAATTTCAAAACTGTATCATGAAAAATCACGAAATTATAAGCTTGTTATGTTATCTGCTTGTCCGTACAAAAAGTTGGTTAACACGTACCACGCACCGCCGGCCGACCGGCCGACTGACCTGTGTTGTGCGCATATGATTGCGGATATGTACTTAGTGTCGCTCGGTGTCCAACTTGTTACCATTTTTAAATATTTTTGGGAGAAAATATAACATGGTGTAAAAATTATTGGAATCGATTCAGTTACTTATTCTGAACAAACTATATTCAGGTTTACAGTAAACTAAAAATAATGTTGTATAATTAAACATACATAGAGCCTAAATAAGAATAAATAATACTCACTCTGACTGACTGTTTTCAATACCTAACACTAAAAATCCTTCTAAAATGTCATGTTGATCTGTCAAGGAATATATTTGAATAAGATAGTGCATATTGTTACGAGTAGAAATATGTAGGTAGCTATGCAAATATGAGATGCTTGAAAACATGACGTTAAAATTGATTTATTCTTCGTTCGTCCTGAAGTTTTGTCCCACATTCCAAAAAAATCTTAGCTTGTCATATCACTATTGAAGTTGTATTTCGTCCCAAATTACAAGTACTTTAAAGCTACAGTCAACAAAAAAATAATTTACTTATTTGAAATTTTTAAATTCAACACCATTTGTTCATTTGTTGTTTGTCCATTTGTTGTGTAGTTCATTTGTTTGGATATTAAAAGTGTGCCTTAATAAAATGTATGGTGATTTCGTAATTTTGGGGAAAAGACAGTAGTTTCGCACGCATGTTGTTGTCGGTATTTATACAGATCCGCGAAATCCGTATTTGCTGGAAAATACAAAACCATCTCGGAATCTACGGTACCTACGTAGGCTTAAGTAACTAAAATTGCCTCAAATCCGCCTCCAAAAAGGGGCACTATTCCGTTTTACTTCTCAGTAAACACTCAACGAAGTTCTACTTATACACAGCAAAAACCAGATTATAAAATAGATAATAATCTTTTTCGTGATCAATAAAAATACTGATTGCAATTACTATGATTATACCTCTACTCTTTTGCACCAAAATATCGCTGGCTTGCTCAATAAAATTGACTCTGTCCAACTTTGCTTAAATGAATTAGTAGATAAAAATATTAACGTGGATATTCTATGTTTCTCTGAGACGTTTGTAAGAGCAGGCGATGAATTAAATATTAATTTTAAAAATTTTAATCTTGCATGCTCGTTCTCAAGAAAAAGAGAAAAGCGTGGAGGTGTTTGTATTCTGATAAATAAAATGTTTGATTTTAAGAACACATTACCTAAGGATTTATGTACTGAAAAAATATTTGAATGTTGTGGAGTAGAGATACCTTCTTTAAAATGTATTGTTATTTGTATTTACAGAATTCCAAATTCAAACTCATATCTATTTTTTGAAAAATTAGACCTACTATTGCACAAATTACTCAAACGGAAAAAACGCATTATCGTTACAGGAGACCTAAATATAGATACATTAAAAGAAAGCAACGATACAAATAAACTTAAAGATCTTATATCTAACTATGGCTTAACGCTAACGATAGCTTTAATATATTTCATGAAAACTTCTCACTATTCTATAAGCTATGTTTTCCCCTAAGAAAAACTAAAGTTTACGTTAATAATACATCACCCAAATGGATTACTAAAGGTATAAGAAAATCTTGCACTTATAAAAGACAGCTTAAAAAAATGTATTACTTAAAAAATAAAAATAATGATCTACGGTCTAGATATTTAAAATATAATAAAATACTAAAATGCTGCGTCCTCCACTCAAAAAAATGTTCAAACCTTAACTACATACTAAAATCTAAAAATAAAAACAGAGCTACATGGGATGTCATCAAAAATAGAACAGACACTCATAAAACATTTCATGAAATAAATGCAATAAATCACGATGGCTGTATTTTAAACAATCCGAGTCAAATAGCTAATGCTTTTAATATTTTTTTTATTGATACTGCTAATATAAAACCTGAACCTACAAGAAATACCTATTCATCTCAGCCCAATAGGAACAGTTCCAGCATATTTTTGAACCCATGTTCTGACACCGAAGTGTTTCGTATAATAGTATCTCTAAACAATAAAAAGTCGGTAGGGTATGATGAGATCTCTACACACATATACTCAAATTATGTGCTGAAATCATATCTCCAATACTGTGCCACACAATTAATTTATCTCTATCCGAGGGAACCTTTCCTGATAGATTAAAATTTTCGATAGTTAAGCCCCTTCATAAAAGCAAGAGTACACTAGATAAAAATAATTATAGACCACTCTCATTTCAATATTCTCAAAAATTTATGAGAAAATAATGCATAATCGTCTAGTTCAATATATAAATAAACATAAACTTATTAATGAAGAACAAAATGGGTTTCAAAAAGGTAAGTCAACAACTCTAGCAGCGTTCTCGTTAGTAAGGTCCATAACAGAGAATATAGATAAAAAACGCTCTGTTTCAGTAATCTTTCTAGATATGAGCAAGGCTTTTGATCTTGTTAACCACAATACACTCCTAGATAAATGTGAGCGCTACGGTATCAGAGGTCCAGCGTTAGAATGGCTGAAAAGTTATCTCAGCCATAGACAACAGTGTGTTGAAGTATCCCGTATTGATGATAAACTTGTTGCAACGGTATATAAATCTTTATTTAGACACAATGGGTCCGGAGTGCCCCAAGGAAGCATCCTTGGGCCTCTTCTCTTCCTTTTATATATTAACGACTTGCCAAATATAACAAATCATAAGTGCGTACTATTTGCAGATGACGTGTCAGTAATAATACCGGAAAATAACAAAAAATTACATGAACAAGAAGTAAATGAAACTATCAAAGTTATAATTAATTGGCTAAACGAAAACAACTTAAAAATAAATTTATCTAAAACAAAATTCATTCAATTTGCAAACTACAAACAAAACCCCGCAAAAATTATTTTAAATCATAATAACCAAATAATTGATAAAGAAAATACTATGAAGTTCTTAGGTCTAACACTAGATGAAAATTGTAATTGGGGAATACACATTGACAACATATGTAAAAAAATAAACAGATTTGTATACGCACTAAAAGAACTACGCAAAACAGCGAATGAAGAAGCTGCACTCAACGCCTATCACGGCTACGTAGCGTCTGTGTTGAGGTACGGCTTACTCCTATGGGGTAACTCATCACACATACAAAGAGCTTTCATAGCGCAAAAAAAATGCTTGCGAGCAGTAACTGGGACGCCTCCATACGAGAGCTGTAGCTCTACCATGAGTTTGCACAGTCGAAACTCGCTAGCGTCTCCGTAAATAATATGTATGAAATATTGTACAGCGCCCCTATCGGTCACTGAATGAATTAAAATTCGTACCATGAGCATTATAGATTTCGATAGGTTAGAATCCTAACGTAATCTATTCGATAGTCACTGACGTTTTTCAGCTGTCGCCATACAAAACGGCACCATGAGTCACAAATTTGACAGACGCTATCGAATAATACGCTTACGATAGTAGTTACGTAACTCACTAGCATTTTGTCGTGTGAAACATATGTTTACATCAAAATTATAAACGTTTTTGAGTTTTTTGAGTCTAAATATTGCCTGGAAGAGCTTATTTAGCATGGAATATGTTAGTGGCCGCTGAATTTGAAGACTAACGACATAAACAGCGTGAATTTCATGTCAAAATTACAGGAAAATGAAAATTCTAGCTTACTAATGGGCAGTACATTACGCAGCTAGCTAGGAGGCTTTCTGTGATGAGTATTAACTTAAATTTAAATAAAAGACATTTTACTTAAACAACTGTTTTATTTATTTTATCATTATAAGGGAAGCATACAGCTAGGGAACACAAAAATTGACATAAAAACACATGCCTTCTTAGTACCCATAATAACTACATGTACAATGTTTTCTTTAAACATTGCTGCACACTAGGATTTGCCCTGCAGGTATCGTGGGTGCATTTAAAAACACAAATCTCACATGCACAAACACCCAGACCCGGAACAAATAATTATCTTTGGAAGGGTCGATCGCACTAATTTTTGCTCCATGCGAGAAATGAACCACGATTCATAACGCAGAAGCGTCAAGATTGGTGTAGTTTCTGAAAATTGTGCCACACTCAGTCACACTGGTCCTCATTGTATTATTGTCTTTTTGTAAACTTATTTCAATGAATTTAAGTAAAAAACGACGTTAACCATACAACTTCAACAAAATTACAAATTGTGAACAACACTCAATGACTCAACAGCGACATATAAGGAATACAAATTCAACAACCACTAAATACCTTAAGTAGTTCACTGACCGCCAACCTTTCTATTTAGTCGGATTATTGACTGTCCCAACGTTTCTAGCATACGCGATAGCACTACATTAAGTACGTATATGCCGTTCTCTTTTCTTATTACTGAGAAAGAAAGAAACAAAACTTAGGAGTGAAGTTAGTTAGACGACAGGATCTATCGAGCTTACGTTAGCGCCGGCGTAAGAGTCCGTAAAACTCATGGTGCAAGCATTATTGAAATCTATTCGATCCACGTTAGTACGCTAGCGAGTTTAACGCTAGCGAGTAAGTTTTCGATAACAACTCATGGTAGAGGTACAGTAGACCAATTTTTAAAAAGCTAAAGGTTCTAACTCTATCTTCTACTTACATTTTAGAAATAGCCATATTTGTCAAGAAAAACTCTCACTTCTTCTCCACAGTAGCCGAAAACAATAGGTTTGCAAAAAGGGACCCCACCAAGTTAAAAAACCAATTTTGTAATAGCACTCTCCACTACAGAAACAGCTACCTTATGTCCATTAAAATTTATAACCATATTCCAAAGGTAATAAGAGAGCTACCATTTCATTTTTACAAAAACAATCTAAAAAATTGGCTTCTCCAAAATAATTTTTACACGCTAAAAGAATTTTTTGAATACAAGTAAATAATATAAATATATACATTTTTTAATAAGGTAGATTTATTTAGTTGTATAATAGAAATGTTATTATTGTTGTGTTTTTATTTTATATAGTATATTAGAGTACAATGTCCATATTATAAGTGTTTTGTATTGTTTATTAGAGTATAAGTAGAATAGTTAGGTTTTTATATCCACGTGTACGTTAGGTTCACATTGTAAATATTCGTATGCCGCTATTAGCGGCGGATGTGTCCTGAACTTATCCATATATACCAACCAACTTTGTACCTACCATATCCAACGAATAAAATAAATGTCTTTGTCTTTGTCTTTGTCTTGTTGAGGAATAAGTGATTTCACACATTGACACACTTTTCGTGAAATTTCTTATTATATTAAAACGCATGTCGCAGTTATATTTCATTACCTTTATATTGTAATTCCACTATCTGTATTTTCACTGTTAAGTGCAGAGGCTTCAGACCTTCAAACTTACAATAAAATAAAAGGTTTAAAATCACAACAGACTATAAAAATTGAGAAGGGTTATCCCCATTGGTTGCAAACACTCCAATATGGCGTTCCTCTCAACTGACCCTGAGGTCATGCAGAGACGATCCACTTGGCCATTTTATTGAGACAGTGGTATACCTTTCTAATATTTTATTGTTAAAATCGACACATTACTTTAATCAAAAGGCGCTGACGATGTTTATTGATATACGAGGGGCGTTCAATTTACTCTCTGTATCAGTGTGATTTACTAATGATGTGTGTAATTTGATTAATTAATTGATTAATGACATTATTTAAGGGTATAAAGGTAAAATTTCATATAGTTGTGATCATTAGTTTGCTAGTTATCCTTAGTCAACGACAACTGGAATGGCTAACGTGACAATGTTGAAGAAAATCGAGCACCGCGCTGTTATTAAATTCCTTGCCAAACAAGGAAAAAGTCAAAAACTATTCACTATTCACGCTGTTTACCCAGATTCTGCACCTTCGTTATCTGTGGTTCAAAAATGTTCAAGTGAATTTAAAAGGGGCAGAGAGCGTATTGAAGACTGAGATCACTCAGTCTCAATCTGTCAAAAACACCTCTAATTTCCCTACATTTTTGACATGTTTTGACATTAATTGTCGCTGAAATGAGACTGGGACTAGATGTTGAACGTTTTTAATTACGATTTATTTAATATTTCAAGCACATAAATGTACAGAGGCGGACTTAATGCCACAAAGAAAATAAAAAATTGGCCTTGGTCATACACGCACACCGGTTGCTAGTACTGCGCACCTGAACTTTTTGAAGAACATCACCAATAAGATCAATAAATGTCTGTCTATTTACTAAATAGTAGAAAACAAAGTCGCTTTTCGTTGTGTGTTTGATCGCTTAGTGCTTGTTAGCTACGCAATGAATTTCGTTGCGGTTTTCACCATTACTTAGAGAATTATTCGGGAAGGTTTATGTGTATTTTATAACTTAGATATATCAAAGAAATCTCGATGTTTCGTCAAGTCGTAAATACGGTGGGAAGTAAGGGCGAGGGCGTCTGATACAAAAGTATACAGAGTGAGCCTCCTCAAATACCTTGGTTTTCTGGGTCGAAACTGAGTCGCTGGCAAGTTATTGCTGTGCATGGTTTGAGGTCAGGACATATTCCACTAAACAATTTTGCTTTTCTCATGTGGAAATCGTACTCTTCTAACTGTGAGGTGTGTGGTACAGAAGAGTATGCACAGCATGTGTTGGTGGAATGTGTCCGATATACTAAAATAAAGAAACGCACTTCTCAATCAACTCAGCCTATCGCAGTCCACTGCTAGACATAGGCCTCTCCCAGACTGCGCCACAACACCCTGTCCTCCGCCTTCCGCATCCAGTCTACCCCAGCTACCTTCTTTAGGTCGTCCGTCCATCTAGCTGGGGGGCGTCCCACACTACGCTTGCCGATACGCGGTCTCCACTCCAGGACTCGTCTGTTCCACCGGCCATCGGCCCTTCGACAGACATGGCCAGCCCACTGCCACTTCAGTTTGCTTACTCTGCAAGCTATGTCGGTTACTCCGGTTCTTTTCCGGATAATTTCATTCCAGATGTTATCCTTCAAAGACAGTCAACGCACTTCTCAACTCTTTGAAATTGTCGAAAATGGATGTTGGAATGTTCCATGGTATTTTAGCCAAGCCTGCTTCTAAAGCAGCAAAATAATTATATAATTTTTATTAGGTATTAAATTATATTAAGTTATGTTTTGTATGACTGAGATTATATTTAGTTTAGTTTGTAAGTTGATATTTGTAAAAGCACGATGGGATTGACGTCGTCGCATAAGCGTACAAAAACCCCTTAAATAAAAAAGATAAAAAAATAAATTTAAAAAAAAAGCGGGGATGAGAGCTTCTCGCTCCTAATCAATATACAACGTGTAACGTTAAGTGCGCAAAACCTGAAAATAGTCTGATCAGAATAACGAGCAGAATTAATTGAACCACTTTTTAATATAGGTCACATTTTTCAAAAAATCTTCATTAAAAACGTTGCCGTATCTATTTATTAATAAGTCAAGCAAGCCAATGTGAGCGCGGCGCAGCGGCCCGGTGACGACTCCACCCTCGATAAAGCGTCGTCGCAGACGCAAGAAACGATCAGAATGGCCAGTAAAACTAAAACACCACATAAAACCTTTACAATTTTTTTAATCACTTATTTTCTCTGTGAAATAGGTCAATTGAATTAAAAATCAGTTGGGGTATCAGAGGTTTTGCGCATTTAACGTTACACGTTGTATAAAGTGTAAAATGTGCGCGCCGCTAAAACTCAGAAATGAGTCCCGGTACGATCAAGGGAGTTATATGGTGTGGTAACCCTCTATCTCCTGTCCATGAAGAAGGTTCCTGTATTTACCTGAAGGGCATGCTTATGAAGATATAAAGGGATAGAATTTTCGCCCTCTAGGAATTTTTAGAACAGTCGAGACTATTCGAGAGCATTCCACAACATTCTAAAACTTTCTGGAATGTTCGGGATCGTTCGAGAGTATTCCACAACATTCCAGAACATTCTGGAATCTCATATCAACTCCCTGGGCGAAGCCGGGTTCCCCAGCCAGTTTTTTAATAATTATTAGTAATTATAATACATAGTATGAATTCCTCTCTTTCAACTCAACCTTAGCTTGATATCACGTTACGTACTCCAATAAAGCATGCTACATACAGTCCCGTTACGTTGACCGATCGGCGCGTGCACACAGCGCTGCCGGAGCGTAAACATCTAAAGAACATTACCTAGTTTTTGCTCAGCGGATAGCGGGTCCGGAGATTTGTTTTTTTTTTTTTGGTTGTCTGTCTAAGATTGGAAGAATTAAGGGGGTTTTAAGTTGGACGGATTGGTACATAAGTTCCAGTTAACTTAAAGTATTACACCATAATATAACGCCTTGTGTAAATGTAATATAGGGCAAACCTTTTGTTTTCAACTGGACACAGATCCAGACTCCAGCACCCTAGTTAACGAACACACTATTAATCTCAATATGAATCATTGTGAAGGATATTGCTTATCCATTGTTTCAAATGTTCGAAAAATGTGTCAGCTCAACAACGTAAATAACGCAATGAATGTTGTTGAACTGTCAAAATGAAAGACATTCCTACTGTTAGTGTGTTACACAAGGTTCCCACTGGGTTTCAGATGGTAAACTGAATGACACCTGGGAATCAAATCCAGGACCTCATGCTCAGCAGCGCTAGTGACCATTATATATTTTATATAAAAAAATAATAATAAAAATAGAAATTAAATAATTAAATATAAATTTATAATAAATTAATAATATAAATGTGAAAGTTTGCATGTGTGGATGTTTGTTACTCAATCACGCAAAAACGTCTGAACCGATTTGGATAATATTTGACACAGGTAGTTTATAGCCTGGATTGATACATAGGAAGGATACTTTTTATCTCGGTAGTACGTTTCCGTGGGATAATTTCTGACATCTACGGCAGCGAAGCCGCGGTAGACAGGCAGTAATTTGATAAAACTTAAAACAACCTACATTATACAGTCCATTTACCAAATGACTATGCTAAAAACTCAGTTATATCTATTATAAACGGCACTGTACTACACAGGTGTTGTCTTAATTACTTAGGCACGCTAAATTAGCCTGAAGTCGAGGTCGACGTGCTTCAACCTAATAATAGTTAGGTAATAATAGTGTAGTGCGCACAGCGTACGGACATACCCAATATATTTCAAATTGATACTAAAAAAAGAAATTAAAAAAAAAATTGAAATATTTACATATATACTGTCTTACCAAGGGGTATCGTATTACCTAGTAACTTGGTTGTGAATGGCAGATACGCAGTCGCTCCATGTAAAATACTGGTATTCAGCTGCATCCGGTTAGACTGAATGCCGACCCGTAGGCAACCAGACTGAAATACGCGCCAAGAGTGCAGCTGCTGGAGTCGAATCGCAACGTAAACTTTAGGGCGTTTGTGTTGCGCATACCAACTTGCTACCTGCATCAGGTGATGGAAGGAAGCTTTTGGCCACAGGATGTGGTATTCCGCCGCTTTCGCAGACAAGTGCCACCGGAGCGCACAAAGACTTAGTGCAACTAAGTGATACTAACATAGTTTTTAAGTTTTATTTAATAATACAATTGGTATATTGTTATATGTATACTTAAGTTAAGGTCTTTGTTACTTGAAAATAAATGGTTTTATTATTATCATTATTTAAAAGGCTCGGCAGATAATGATGACTGTGAGTCTGAAATATCCACGTTACTATAGTCTGTCCCAAAAGTTTCTGCACCCTTTTGTTTTTGGTTGGGAAATTATCAAATAACTTCTCCCGCTCTGGGCGGAGCGGGAGGGTGTCTCAGACTTTTACTGACTACAACGGATTTCTTTTAAGTCTATAATTTTAAACTTGAAACTTAAAAGAAATCCGTTGTTTCTTGGGAATCGGAGTCAAAAGCCTAAGTGCGTAACACTATCAGACACAATCTGAACCGTTTTGAAGGATATTGCAAATCCATTGCTTCATAAAAAAAAAAAAAAATTTTTTTTCATACATCAAAATTTTCGTTTTTACAATTTTAATGCATTTATTTTGAAAAATTAATTGTGTTTCAAAACAATCCCAAAGAATGTGCGCAATTTGGATGGAGTAATGGCACTATTGAGCTAACGCTGTGTGAGCGTGCGTGTTCCATCGCCGCCCGTTCGATGTCCACCACGCACAGATGGATGGGAAGCAGCACATTAAGTAATTTTTTGCCCCGTTGGTGTAATTGCTGTATGGCGTTCCAGTAGGAGGATAAATAAATAAATAAATGTTCGAAAAAATTGTATGCTCAACAACGTAAATAACGCAATGAATGTTGTTGAGCTGTCAAAATGAAAGATTCCTACTGTTAGTGTGTAACGTCATTACCCTGCTGATAAAAATGTAAGCAAATTGTTGTTGTTTGTTCACGTCATATTAGGTCTAGCTTGCTAGACTAACTTTTGATTAATTAAAGCGTGGTAAGAATAGAATAGAATAGAATAGAATAGAATACTCTTTATTATGTACAACATATAGATTACAGACATAAATATAGAAATTTTACAGAGGGTGACACAATGGGCGGTCTTATCGCTAAGAGCGATCTTTTAAAGACAACCTTTGGATGGATTGAAAAGGGAAGGAGAGACAAGTATTGTAGGTAGTCTGTGGTGTACTAATTACACGATAAAATAAATACATACATAAAGTATATTATACCAATCTAAATAAATATATACATATAACAATAGACATGAAACAGGAGTAAAGAAAATATAATGGTGCTGTTTAAGGAGAGAGGAAGCAACATTATACAGCGTGTAACGGAAGGGGGGTATCAACCCTGAAGGAGGTGAATGTGCTCATGAAACTCAACAACTTTCCCCAAAGAACATAGGTCGAAATATGAAAAAAAAATTTGGCCCTCCCATAGTAAATCAATCAGCTGGTAGTCAGTTTTCTAAGAGAGGGCCAAATTTTTTTTTCATATTTCGACCTATGTTCTTTGGGGAAAGTTGTTGAGTTTCATGAGCACATTCACCTCCTTCAGGCCAACCACCACGCTACCACAACCACTTACAACACCACCCACTACAACCACTTACGCTTCGAAATCGAAGACGTGGTCGATGATGAAAGAACATTGAAAAAACACTACATCAACACTGGAAGAACATTACATCAACTCGATTATAACCTAACTGTTAATAGCGTGTTGATTAAATCTCAGGCCACGGCATGCTAAGACAGACCCCAGAGGTCTAATTGTTTGCTTTGCTTAAGTCTAAGGAAATTGTAATTTACAAAATAAAATACTTTAATTAATAATGAAAAGTGTTATCTTTCCGAACTTGGCCTTTATTTTGGTTCTCTAAAGGGTTAATGGAACTATACAGACTACAGAGGCGTTGCACTCCAAAGAACCGGTCAACAGCGAGTCGGACTCACGCACCGAAGGTTTCGTACCATTATATATTAAATTTTCATTTTTTTTTCTTTTCAAAAAGTGTGCTGTTTAGAGACAACGTTTTATTTTTACTGTAATCTTTACATAAACTTCTATCACATAACATAATTTCAGATTTTTCTCTATGCAAACTTTGGAGATAAGGGGGAACGTTATTTTTATTTACATTTTTCATCAAAAATCGGAAACTATGCGGCCTAAAATAAAAGAAAATTTATTTGAGAATGTGCAAACAGCACTTTCATATGCCATTCTCTTTCCTCTTTCCCTAGTTAGCTGCGTCGTTGGTCTTTTTTTTACCGTCTCCAAATTTTTACAGGATGTTCTACTCATGAATATGAACAACTTTCACTATAGGACCAACTCTATCATGTTGTATACCATATCCTATCAATACGAGAAAGGTGTATTAAGTCCCATAACAATAACCCCGAACATTACTTTCTACACTAATAGCACCCAATAACACTTTACCATACCTAGGAATCGAACCCAGGACTTTAGGATTAGCAGCGGCACTTGCGACTTCTAGACCAACGACGCAGCTAACTACTATTAAACTATGAAAATACATACAATGATGAACCTTAAAAAAAGGTTATTGAACTCGTTGTTGAATGTTTTGCTACACAAAGCAGTAAGGTCTACGTTTGCATGAAAACCTTTAAAATAGTTAGCTTCAATAAGTTCTGATATAACAAATATTTTATTAAAATGCATAAAATAATGATCAAACAGAGCAAAATCATGTAGTTTTCGAAGTAAAATTAAATTAAGAAATTTAAGAAAATATTGTTCTTCTTAACTTTCGTGCGCCACTGACTGTTTGCAATGCAAATTATGTCTAAAGAATCAAGATTTATGTAGAAGTTGATTGAAAGATTTTATTTTTATACAACTTAAACTTAGGAACACGACGCGACTCTAGTAGAACAATTTCTATGAAAATTTCATTTATTTATTTATCACACACATGTTTCCTTTGCCATTAATGCGACAAAATAAAATAATAAAAAAATAAAATCGTTTATTTTGGAACAAAAACAGATACAATCATAAAAATAGTTATACGATGATAACTGCAAAAGTTAGTAACTGTGGCGCAGCTATCAACGCCCGGCTCCTAGTTAGCCCAGGCTAATTAACTTTTTGGCCCTGTACGGGGCCCCGGTGTGCTTCGCCGGGCTTCTGACCTGACGGCCGGCAGCATCGCAGTTTTGCGGAAACCGCAGAGAGCGATGGCCGTCAGAGTCATCAGGGGGTATCGCACGATCTCGTACGAGCCGGCTTGCGTACTGGCCGGATCCCCGCCCTGGGACCTCGAGGCGAGAGTACTCGCGTCACTGTATTGGTGGCGCGAGGAAGCGAGGGCGCGGGGCGAGCGACCGATGCAGCGACACTGGGAGCTGCGTCAGTCTCAGCTCCGCGAGGTCCTGGTGGCGGAATGGCGGGACAGGCTTTTGCGCTCTACCGCCTCGTCACCATCGAGGCGGTCCGGCCGGTGCTCGAGCGCTGGCTCGGGAGGAGGCACGGCTCCCTGTCGTTTCGGGCGACGCAGGTGCTCTCGGGGCATGGTTGCTTCGGGAAGTACCTGTGTCGCATAAACAGGGAGCCGGACGCCCGGTGTCACCACTGCGTCGACTGCCGGGAGGACACGGCGCCGCACATGCTGGCAGAGTGTGCCGCTTGGGAGGAGCCGCGCCGTGCCCTCATCTCAGGAGTAGGCAGTGACCTATCGCTGCCGGCCGTGGTCGAGTCTATGGTCGGCAGCGAAGAGTGCTGGGACGCGGTGGTTTCCTTCTGCGAAACTGTCGTCTCGCAGAAGGAGACTGCGGAAAGGGAGAGGGAGATCTCGTCCCCTCACCCGGCCCGCAGCAGGGGCACCGGGCGTCGGCGGAGAGCGCCCTCTTCTAGCCCCCCTAAATGGGTCCAGGGGTGACGGACTTGGGGACGTCCGTCGCCCCCCACACATCAGGACCTGAGGCGGCGGCGCGTAGTGTTCCACGCGCGCCCCTCTTAGACGTCGCGGGGGAGTTTAACACCTCACTCCCCCCCCCGGACAAGAGGAGGCCCGCAGGTGCGGGCCAGCACCAGCCGGGGGTTGCGGAAGTATCGTTCGTTACCGCGACCCCCGGCGTAGGTGAGAGAGGGAACACCGGGGTGGTTTTTATTCAGTAAGAGTCTGACAGACAAAGCCGCCTCCCGCCCCAGGGCGGCGGATATCCATGAGGATTTTCGCTTTTATTTCTGGTCCTAAAAGAAGGGCAATTGAAGCAGTTAGGTAGAAATAGATACAGCCAGAAAACCTATCTAATCTAGTCTAAACAATGAATTGCAAAAAAACGAAGGGTGTCGTGGGACATCTGCGAAGTTACTTTCGCTTTTGCACACTTGGCGAAAACAGTTAAACATTTGACTCGTCACAAATGGTACACATTTTTCGGTCTATCTCTAATTCGCCACGTGTGCAGGGTATAACATGCAATAACGTTGGTGCATCGTATAACATGCGATAGCGAACTTCATCCCAAAAGACTTTTATCAAGTCACACAAGACTTCAAAACTTCGAAGCTTCTACGGTAGTTCTCGTAATTTTATAGGTGAACATAAGCCCACGTTCGCACGGACGTAAAAATATCGCGTCGGGATTTTATCGCACTCTGGATTTTTAACTCTCGGTGTTGAACCGAGCATTGAGTATCCAACTGCATACGTAGCATGTTCACCATAGAAATGGATTTTGTCGACGGAAGAATACACAAAATGACAGATAGAATAGACAAATGGTAGATTTCTTTAGAAATTTCCCTACAATCTGTCATTTTGTCTATTCTTCCGTTGACAAAACCCGTTTCTATGGTGGCCATGCTACGCGAGCAGAACGCATCCCAGTGCTTTAAAAAACCCACTGTTGGATTTTCAACTCTCGGCGCTATGCGGTCCGTCAAACATCCAGTTCGCGTAAAAATCGCCGCGAGAAAATCGCACCCGTGTTTGTTGTTTTTATTTTCCGCCCATTGATGCCATTTTGCCACAACATTAACTAATCTTGTTTACAGAGAAGAAAGAAAGAAAAATAGGTTTTTTTGTCACAGGTGCTTCCTGTGTTATGATACGACTTCCATTTACCTACTTAGGTTGGCCTAAGTTTGTATTTTTTCTAAATAAACAGCCATTATGTTGATGTTTACGTTAGTTCAGCTTTGTTATTTAATATCCGTTATTAAGGTCACGATAAATACAAGCTTTTATTTAAATCTGGCCATCTTTATAAGACTCCTTTACATATACAAAAAAAAATAATAATAACTGCTGAACATGCGTTGAGATTTTAAGCGCCAATTTTTGTTTGAAGCACATACCATAAATACAACGTGAAACGTTAAATGCGCAAAACCTCAGACACCCCAACTGATTTTTAATTCATTTGACTTATTTTTGAGAAAATAAGTGATTAAAAATTTTTTTAAGGTTTTATGTGCTATTTTAGTTTTACTGGCCATTCTGATCGTTTCTTGCGTGTGCGACGATGCTTAATCGAGGGAGGAGTCGTCACCGGGCCGCTGCGCCGCGCTGACATGGGATTGCTTGACCTATTAATAAATAGACACGGCAACGTTTTTAATGAAGATTTTTTGAAAAATGTGACCTATATCAAAAAGTGGTTCAATTAATTCTGCTCGTTATTCTGATCAAACTATTTTCAGGTTTTGCGCATTTAACGTTACACCTTGTATACAGAAAGTTAAGCGCCTGCCTGTGTTCGAACCCATGACCCTACAACTCGTAAGTCAGGGCCATTACCACTGAGCCAACACTGCTCTTTTGCACTTTAATTTGTCCCTTGTGATATGGACAAAAATATTTTAAGACAATGTTACCAAAACTATTAATAATTGAACTTCTTACGCGTGAAGAGATTCTTACGCTCTACGCAGGCCATCCAGAACAAACCACCCAAAGAGAGAAGCAAATTATGGGAAGACAAGCATCCACCACCTTCGTTAAGCCCCAGGAACATTTGCCTCCCGGGTGTAATCTGCAGTAGCTTTTATGGAAAGATCTAAATCGATTGCGTACCCAAGTAAGCCGCTACATACACAATTTCACGAAGTGAGGAATTACTGACCCATCCAACACCTTTTGCGAGTGCGGTGCCCCTGATCGGACCATTTCCCACTTACTGTCGTGTCCCATGTGCCCATTCACTGGAACCTTTGATGGCATAAAGAATACCATTGATGCCGCAATCAAAGTTGCTACCTACTGGGCTCAAATAACACAGGATGGCAACAACATCAACGCGCAAACTGAAACCATGAATTCAGCACATGATATACAGCACATAGACGACACCTAACGTAAAAATTTTCCGCTAATCAAAAAAAAAAAAACTGCGGTTTCATACAAAAGTGCAATACCTACGTGGTCAAAATGTATGCAACAGCTATTTTTTTTTTTTTTTAATAACCGATGAAAAGTTTCAATTCTGGGGGGCTAAGAATCATGTACTGAATCCATGTTAACAGGATGCGCGTCAATGCCACCCTGTAAAAGAATAATCAACCAAAGTAGCGTCGACACGAAAAGAAGTAGACCGAAAATTAATGAACCGCAAATGAAAAAGTTGCACAAAAGTTGCCCTTGTTAGCACAGAATAAGATATTGTTGCACTTTGCGGATGAAGCATGATCCCCTTTCAAGAGTATCGTAAAGACAACTCGCCGACTTTATAGATTTTCAGATTAAAGATCATGGCGTGGTCTCAGTATGAGCGATAATTCATTAGACTGTAAAGCTATAGTTTCCTAAGACAGCAGTGAACGCCACATAGCGTCCGCAATTACAAACACCGCACAATCCCGAATGACGTCACTGAAACGGTATTTATGGAAGTGAGTTGTGTTTCCAGAACGTTTTTTGACACCGTAAAGCCAAACCCCGATGCCATTGTTATTTAGCGGCCACCGCTGTCATAGGAAACCTTAGTTTTAGTCAACGAGCGAGACTATACATACGGTCATTGAGGTTTGGTAATCACCAAATTTATTCCTTCCGCCTGCAAAGAAAACTACGACCGAGTTTAAGTAACCTTACTTAGCACATGCTCTTGGTGGATAGATAGGGAGAGGAAAGCCAAAGAAAACACGAATGAATTGTATGAGAAATGATAATGTGAAAGAGAATCCAGTGAATGTGACGTGACGTTGATAGGGGAGAATGGAAGAAGAAAACGTGTTGAACCGACCCCAAGTTACATGAGACAAAGGCAACCGTGATGACTCAGCATGTGCTCTGGCTAAGCGTTATTCCTGTCACTGTCATACAACGATCAAACTATATCTACAAGAAAGAGACGGGAACATATCTAAGCCAAAACACGTGCTAAGTAACGTTTATTTATCTCAACCTAAAGTAAGTACAATCAACAGTTTTTGGCAGGTCCATGGAAGGTTTGGCAAGCTGGTGAAGCTATGGACATTGACATTAAATCCTGCTGGTGTATACTGTCAAAATCTCAGCATAAACACTTAGGTGAACTTAGGTGAAGTAAGTTAGAAGTGAGCTGTCATTCCACATGATGCTAGGGATTGACACTATTAACAGCTCACTTCACCAAAGTTTTCACAGTGAGATTTTTACAGAATATATCAGCTGATGACGTGTTTTTGAAAGGAGAGACTACGTATCAGAAATATAACGTGGGTCAGCTGGAAAAATGACCGTATATAAGTAAGGTGATACGTGGACCAAAGCCAGAGAAAACGACGATATTTTAGTCGAAGGTAGTCGAAATAGATAGAAGCCATTCAGTTTTATAGTACAGCTACTGCACTGCCAAAGACAGAGAGTTGAGTACAGCAGTGCGATTCTGTAACCATCTCACCGTGAAAACTTAGGTGAAGTGAGCTTGGAGTGAGCTGTCTGTGTCATCTCACCTGATACTAGGAATTGACCAAGAATACATTTACAATCATAATCGAGATTTTAATAATATTTTTTATGCTAATTCTATTGATATTTTTATATAATTTCAAAGCTAGTATTTTAATTGTCAATACGTTACTATTTTGTGAGGTTTTAATCTAGAAAAAAAAAGACTAGTCCTTATATAAGGTCTAGTCTATTCTAGGATATTCTGACTAAGTTTCTGTTTTGCTATTTTATTTTAAAACCCTATAAAGTAGTAATTTTTGATAACGAAAATACTACTTTGGAAATTATATCAAATTATCAACAGAATTAGGTAGCATAAAAAATATGATTAAAATCTTGATTATGATTCCAAATGTTTGCTTAGTCAATCCCTAGTATCAGTGGGATGACACTGACAGCTCATTCCACGCAAGTTTTCACGGTGAGATTTTTACAGAATCGACATGTAGATCATAAAATTTGTCAGTATTTTGCAGTACTAGCATTTACCATTAACCAATGTGTCGGAAATGCTGCAATGACACAATTTTTATGAGTCCCCCATGTTCAGCTGTGGTTTACGGTATTTTATATCAAACTGCATTGCAGTAAGTACCACAATTCCCAAAACCACATTTTAACTGGAGCATAAATGATGAAAATATAACGTCTATGTCGTACAGAATGTCGGATTTTCGTCATAAATTAACTAGGAATGCAGAGCAGGTAATATGTACTATATTGCGTGGGGTAAGTTAATAGGAACCTTGATACAAGGTCGGGGTGTTTAGCCTTGACCTTCAGATCGTTGGTGAACCCAAGGGTCCTATTGGGAAATATCGGAAAAGGCCAATCAGTTTTTTTTTGCATTATATGCAGGTTTAAGACGTCACAAAATCAAAACATTATTTTCTTGTTCTCACACACTGTTGTCTGCATTCCTTTTCATTTCTCCTTTCGCAGGTCTGCTGCAAGAAATTTCTTAAGAAATAAGCAGTACCTTTGTACTCAATACTAATATGAGTATGTTGTATCTGCCGTGCGATTCTGTAACCATCTCACCGTGAAAGCTTGGGTGAAGTGAGCCTGGAGTGAGCTGTCATTCGCTAGGGACTTACACTATTAAGTGCTCACTTCACTTATGATTTCACGGTGAGATTTTTACAGAATCGACCGGCTGTATCCATTTTACTATTAGTACATAAATCTCGTAATAAAATAAATAAGATAGCGATTCAGCAATGGCATGATCTACTACATTTGTCCTCATTTCTTTGTTAAAACATTGTGTTTATAAACAAAAGCACCCCTTTATATGAATCACAGTTAAGAGGCTACTCAAACACCCTATTTAATTATAATTTCCCTGTAACATAAAATAGAACAAACAACCCTTAGGTAAATATTTCAACCCTATCATGCCGCATTTCGTCCATCGCTCACGGGGTTCACGTTAACGATCTAAAAATAGTTACAATTCAGCACAAGGGGGTTAAGGTCGCTCCAGTAGAGTTAGTAGCAAGTAGCTTGTCCTTAAGGGTGTCTATGGGGATTCGTAATTTATAGGTTTTTTGTTAGGGGTTGAAACGAGATTGAATAGATTGTTATAGTGCCAAGGTTTTGTGAAGGACCATCTGATTAAATAATTAATTTGCTGGTGAAAGAGCTGTTACCTTTAAAAAAATACTAAAGCTATAGTAAAGCTTTAAGTGTCTAAAGGAAAAACTGGTTCAGTTGAATAATTATTCCTCATTTTATATTGTTGATTGAATTGGAAGAAGTGTACAGTCGCCGGCACGTAACTTGGCAAGAGTCATTAGTCGTTCCTCTCCTTTCTTTAACTTCCTTCTAAACATGTTTAAAAATAAATCATGGCAATCCAAAGAATATTGACATGCAAGAAGGTACCATTTTTTATTGCAGCATGTGTACATGCGCGAACTTACTTCGACTACGTCAAAACCTTGTCAAGTTACGTGCCGGCCACTGTAACTATGTAAAGATGTTACATGGCGTAGTTCCTGCCTACATCTATGAGAAAAAATAGTTTCCATATATGCCAGTATGTCATATTGTACAGACGCCAGCACATCAAGCTACTATAATCTGTCAAATTTCTTTAATAGATTTTCAACTTCATCGCTAAAGTATAAGGTTTAAAGTTCATTGAGAAAATTTGACAGATTCGGGTAGCTTGATGTGCTGGCGTCTGTATTAGAATACTCCAACGTCCAAATGATACTTACGATTCCAAAATAAATTTTGAAAAAAGAACTAACATTCACCATGCATACGTGACACGCTACATAACACTAGCCAGCCATTTGTTTTTTCGTAGTTTAACTTTTTAGATTCTCTCTATGATTTGATAAGTTGATATGATTATTACGTCACGTTGACTGTTTTTTATTTTCGCTTTTGTGTGTTGTGTTTTTTGTTGTTGCTCTAAATAAATGCTATATCTATCTATTATCCACAAACCACATGACAAATCGCCCCAACACACACCGATCCTAAGTCTAGATTCAAAAACAACAAGCAACAGGTATCTAGTGGAGAAACAAGTTCTTTGGAGAAAGTTGTGAGCTTTCTACAGAGCTTTTACCATGCACTTATTAACAGCTGTAATACGATATTTGCTAGCTTGATGGACTATGCAAAGAGCTTTGCCTGTTCGTAAGTTATGTCTAGAACGGTCAGGCATTTCTGCAAATAAACGTTTTTGTCTATACCTGCCTCGTAGATCTAGTGGTCGCAAGCGCTACAGCTGGGCATGAGGTCCCGGGTTCGATTCCCAGGTCGGGAAAAGTGTTATTGAGTTTTTTCATCGGGAATTTCTCGCCCCCCATTATATGACACACTTACTTTAACATCATCTGCCTGCCTTTTCCCAACTATGTTGGGGTCGGCTTCCAGTCTAACCGGATGCAACTGAATACCAGTATTTTACATGGAGCGACTGCCTATCTGACCTCCACAACCCAGTTACTATGAAATACAATACCCATTGGTAGGACTGGTTATCAGACTTTCGGGCTACTGACAACCCGTAACGACTGTCAAAGATCCACAAATGACAGCCAGGACCAACGACTGGACGACGTGTTTCCGAGGCACGGAGGGGTCTTGGTATGTGAAGATGGTCACCCATCGACGGACCAACTGCGGCAAGCGTGGTTTAACCTGATCGATCGACCCGTGCGGCTGTTATTACTTAGCCACAAGCCCCTCACACACTTACTTAAACATAGCTGGCTAAATGTGAATGTACTATATAGCTACTCAACCCTTCAGCGAAACTAGGTGTGTTGTTAGATTACGTTTTTCTCTATTTACATACCGCGATCCCTCCGTGCCTCGGAAAGCACGTTAAGCCGTTGGTCCCGGCTGTCATTCGTAGATCTTTGACAGTCGTTACGGGTAGTCAGAAGCCCGAAAGTCTGACAACCAGTCTTACCAAGGGGTATCGTAGTACCCAGTAACAGATAGGCAGTTGCTCCATTTAAAATACTGGTATTCAGCTGCATCGGGTTAAACTAGAAGCCGACCCCAACGTAGTTGGGAAAAGGCTAGGTAGATGATGAAAAGTTCTTTTTAATTTAGATGTTCTTTCAGTCTAAACTTTGATACAGTTCTTATCGTCTCACTGTCCTCAGAAATGCCTCGTAGGTACTCTTGAAAATCAGCAGCTACCATTTATTGCAATAGCTTTTGAGTTAACATGAATCATTGGTACCTACTCAGTCCTTCTGTCTGGTTATCTTCGTCTGTCCGATCTTTTACGGCTATCACCCAGTGACAAAGATGAAGTCACATTGTGCCCACTATTTCTGCCCCTGCATACCAGCACACTCTCTCGCATCTTTTTGGCAGTAAACACAAATTACGACAATTCTTTTCAACGTCGCTTAAAGTAAAGAGACGTTTAAATGTCAAAAAAAATATGGTCAAGCAGACGCTGCCTAATCATAACTTAACTTTAAGTAACGTCACTACAAATCCACTAACTCAATAAACGCTTTTCAGTACACCAAAAGCTTAATTTCGCCTTGCGCAGCCTTGCTCTAACATAAAGCTGGTCCACAACTCTACAAGACCTACACATTCCTGGGCCCGTCACCCTTGTGCCGAGTACCGGTACTTTTACCTCGCCTGGCTTATTAGAATATCGTCAACTGGTTTGCGGACGCCGTACCTGCGAACTGGCGACATTTTGTTACTTATGCTCAAGGTGGCTCGGATGCGGTCTGGGCAGACTTCCAAGTTTTAAGGTTCTCGATTGATGTCGTGTGTTTTTCAATCAGATGTCGAACTGTTGGCTACTGCTTTATTGTCATCGAATATGTTATTGGCAGGCAGAGTAACATACGCCGTACACTATGTGCAATTTATGCACTATGTGCATTTTGTGCAACTTATGATGAAACTGAAAATCTTTTTACAATTGTAACCTAATTTGTTAACTATGTATATTTAAACTACTAATACTGTATTCTAATCTGTCAGATCAGTAAAATCTATGTAACTGTGTGACTTGCATGACAGCGAATATACTTATCTGGAGTGCCAATCGTTAATAGGAACATTGTCTCCTAAAAAACAGGCTCCTTGCCTAGTTTAGGAGGCAGAAGTTCGCCTTTTTGATTGTCATTACTGTACATCATTTTATCCACTGAGCTTATGTAAGTTTTTCTTTCCTTTCTCTGTGTACAAATAAACAAATTTATTATTATTATTATCATTATTATTTTATATACATTCGAGTTGTCTTAATTTCAAAAAACAAATCATTTATGTATTTTGCTGGCTCAAATTCAACCACTAAACTTCTCTTAGTAAGACCTTAAATATGGGAAAAGTTGACAAGTCAGAACTACCAGGTAATGTTAAAAAAATATACTACGGCTTGGCCTTTTTCAAGATATCCAAGATTTTTCACTTACAACAGATGATGCAATGAAAAAATTATGCATTGCCTCAGCTCCTTATTCTATTCACATTCATACTTAAACCGTTCTGACGTGACGTGTCAATGGCACAAAAAAAAAATCATCGATTACAAGTATATTAATGCCCCATACTAAATATTCATGGCTGAGCATCAATAAAACCCCATAATATATTCGATACATAACACGAAGGCTATTATTCCGTCCTTGTATAAAATCAGCTGTTTTGTCTGAGCACTTATGCATTCGTAACGCGTCAGATGCCAGGCACTTAGCCTTCTGGGAATAACAATCAGTAACTCTACTTCTCACGTCAGGGGAAAAGTCTTTGTGACTGCATTTAGTGCCAAATTGTTATGGGTTCACCTACCTTATAAGTTATTATTACCTTATAAGTTATTTTTTTACATTTATTTCTGTAAATTTATAAAATATATAAACTGTATAAAATTCTTATATTAAATTAAGTAACAAACTAAAACTAAAATATGGCGTCGAATTCATCCGCATCGCTGTCGACTGGTAATGTACCCAAGAAACTGGCGGCATTGCTACGTTGTATGGCAAAAGTAAAACCTCTGGCTCTGGCTACCTCTGGCTAAGGTAAAAGCCAGCCCTCGGGTCACGGGAAGTGTCAACCAGCCGTTTGGAGATTTCGTTGAACAAACCATGAGCACTCGGATCCCGCGGCCCAAGGGTTTCAACCACAAACAGCTCGAAAATACAATTTACCGATAGGGTTTTGAATTTTTTCGACACCATATTTTAGTTTCTTAATAGTTTTAGTTATGTTAGGAAAATATCTCCTATGTTAGGAGAATACACAGTTCATTCAAAAAGTTCCGGGACTGATTTATTTACGAAGAAAAAAAAGAGTTCCGAAAAAAGTTTTTATTTAATTTTCAACATAATTCCCTCCTCTTTCTATACAAATTTTACAACGCTCGTATAGCCGCTGAAACGACCTGGAGAACTTTTCCTCTGGAATAGTTTTTAAAACCTTGGTCACATTCTTTTTAATCACCTCAATATCTTCAAAACGTTCTCCCTTCATCGCGATTTTCAGCTTGGGTAACAGAAAAAAGTCTGCTGGAGCGAGATCTGGTGCGTGGCGGATTACAGTCACTAACTTTTGTGCTAAAAATTGTGAAATGAAGATCGAGGAATGGGCCGGTGCATTGTCATACAGAAGAAACCAATCACCAGTGCGATAAAATTCCGGTCTCACGAGTCGAATCCGCTTCAAAAGTCGATCCAGGACATCTTTATAGGATGCTGCGTTGACTGACTGGCCTGGTGGCACAAATTCGTTATGGATTATCCCGCGAGAATCAAAAAAAGTAATGAGCATTGTTTTGATTTTTGACTTCGTTGCACGAACTTTGACAGGTCGTCCTTCATCCTTGCCTCGCCACTCAGCGGTTTGGTGTTTGGTCGATGGATCGTATTGAAAACACCATCATTCGTACGTTTCGGAACCACTTTTTCCTAATTTAAAACAAAATTTGATAGCCGCACGTTGCTCCATCGTAAAGAAACGTTTACTTCGAACGACGACGGGTTGGCATTAAATGAGGTTAGAGCGCTGAAATTTCGCATGCGAGTAGTTAAAGAATGATATTACATAATTCCATCGTTCAATAATAGATAACGCTGATTATAGTTTTTATAAAAAAATAGTCCCGGAACTTTTTGAATGAACTGTGTATATTAATAGTTTTTTAGTTAATTTACCTAGTATATGAAATTTGTCACTTGCGTGTTTTTATTGTTGTCGGGAAGCGTGATGTTAGTAAGCCTATAACGTTCTTCATGAATCACTTCGTCCATTATTGTGAACTGTATAAAAAACAGAAGTTTTTAATTTATCGCGTTCAGACAGACAAACGCGGCGAAAGTACTTTATTGAATAATAATATGAAGTGATTTACCCTGGAAAATTATAATGAGGTGGCGATACCATAAAGCAATGTAAGGCAAGTCCTCCACACAACATAAAAGGAATAAATACATGTAAACAACATACCATATAATATCCTTTATAATATATGCAACGTCTAGACATAATGGACAATATAATCACGAGTTACTATTAACTACATAACTTGTTTTGTCTACAATCAGTCGGAAGGTGATTTATTTATAGTGCTCTTGTTTAGGATATGAATATGAACTATTAAAATCACGCCTGTATTTCCCTTAAGGGCTTAGGCAGTGGTGTACCTACGAGTACATTAGTACACCCACCATCTCGCTTTAGGCTCGCCCTCTGACGGGGGCGAGCCTATGGCCTATAAGTTTATCTTTACATATCAAAACCCCTCCGTGCTGTTATTCGTGGATCTTTGACAGTCGTTACGGGTCGTCAGAAGCACGAAAGTTTGACGACCAGTCTTACGAAAGGGTATCGTATTATCCAGTAACTGGGTTGTGGTGGTCAGATAGGCGATCTCTCCATGTAAAATACTGGTATTCAGCTGCATCCGGTTAGACTGGAAGCCAATCCCAATATAGTTGGGAAAAGGCAGGCAGATGATGATCATGCCTGTAATTGCTGTAGTCGCTTCGGCTTCTGCTCCGACTTCGGCTTCGGGTGTACTTACCTATATTATACACCCACATATCAGCAGTTATGTTTAAGTCCCATGTAATAGGTGGCGATCGAGCCCATTTCCATCAAGCGGGAACAAAACAACAACTCAACGTATTAATACATTATTATTATCTGGAAAATAAAATAATTTGTTGAAACTTATACCAGCTAATTTAGCTCTCTATTATTTTCATCTAAATTACCTGTTTAGTAGCTATGTGTTTTTTAATAGATCCAAAATATAGTCACAGAACCTAGTGCTTCCAAAACCTGTTGTAATTAATTTAATATGTATTATTATTCAAGGCTAAACAAGAACATAGACACCTGCATATTTAATAAATGCAAATTAGTGTTTTTTTTTCTTTATTATGATTATAAATTATTTAAAATATTATTTTGGTAGATGACGCAAAAGGAATATGTAAGTATCGTAGCAGGTGGCGGTCTGTAGTCTCTGCCTGCTTCCATGGGAAGAAGACATGAGTTTATGTGTTCTTTTATTGTTCTCTAAGAAATAAACGAGCCGGACTCCTTTAATAAAGGTTGCTCCTTGGCAGCTCTGGACAGAGGTATGAGGAGAGTAGGGAGGCCTTTTCCCAGCAGTGGTGCCATTAATGACTAGTAAAAAAAGGAATAAAAGGCAGACTTTGTTTCACACGACTTTTTATTATACATCTGTCTGAATAAAACTGTAACTATTTACGTCTCCTATTATGAGATAACAGGCTCATTCATTATTATCTAAAAATAAGTTTTTAGTGAAAGAATTCGCAAACAAAGTAAATGATAACAGTTCCTCGAATCATGCTTAGTGACTGGTACGATACTAAGATCAGAAGTCACGCCACCCGAGATCGCAACAATTGCTGTCCTATATCTGCCGATAAAAATGTGGCAGATGACGTCACCGTCGCAGGCGCAACCCAAGATTAACCGGCGACCAACTAAATATAGAGTGTAAACATGCCTTAAGTGAATCATGTGTGCTCGCTTTAGCTATAGTAAGTAAACACTCGTGGCATTGAATGTCTTGATTGTTCAACTATAACGCAGTTTTGTGTTTTTAATGGAGTGTTAAATATCCAACCCTTGTTTACCGCGTGCATTTGAAACTTAACCTCCAAAATAGTTAACCCATTGTCCGGCGCGTAAAAAATGCAGGTCGGTTGGCGAGCGAGTCGCCGGCAAGCGACTGCGTGCTGCGTGCCTCAGTCTCACTCGAACCTCGGGGCCGACGACTCGTACGGCCGACGACTGGTTGTAAGTCACAACTTCTCGATAACTTATCAGCAAATAATTGCATGAAGTCATCGATTAAATTAAGTGCATTCTAAAGATTATAACTTATAACTCAGTTATTATTACAACAAGTTTCTTGAGAAAAGTTTGCGAAGGTTCAATGCTAAAGTTTGACAGTGGTGAACTCTACAAGTGTCCGTGAAAAAGTTGTGTGCGATCGGATTGGTCGGTTTGTTTTGTTTTGTTAAAGTCGTGTCCGGTAGCAGGATGAATGGGACGCCGGCTAGAAGGCCTAAGAGCGCTTTCTCTGAAATGGTGAGTTCATCTTGAGAGATAGTGTATACATATGAATATTCATCGAGCTGCATTTTATTGTTGACATTTTTGTCAAGTTGGGTTAAAATTTTTTGGTGTTAACCCTATCTCGTCGCAAGGTTTATTGGGAGAACCGAAGCCATTGTAGGCCGGACATTTCCCCCGATACAGTCCCCTTACTGATTTGAAAGGGTTACAAATGATAAGTTACACTTAACGTATGCGTCGCGAATTAATTGATCAATAAAATTAACGTTTGATTTATTGTTTTGTTTACAATTTGAGTAACTGATGAGTAATGCTCTGTTTAACTTTTATATAATTAATATTAAGTGTGGTCCAACATATGTTTTTTGTTGTTTCATTAACTTGCTCGGTTTTATCAGCTTAGCTTACCGTGTTACCGTTGATGATAATCTTTATGCCCCTAACCACGGTCGTTTATCAATTAGATTCAATGCTAGGCTGGGTATATTAATTATCAATTATTGACTGCCAATATAGCGCGCTGCTGCTGTTTGCTTTATTAATTTATCAATTTACTGATAAATGTATGGTTGAGTTTATTTTTGTAACAACAATATTTAAACACATTGTTTTTACAGAAGGTATGATAGTAAATATAAATTCCAATACTATAAACAAATTGTTTTTAAAAACTTGTACGGCAACATGCAAAATATACATAGCCTAACTGCTCCAAGATTTTTTTGAGAACTTTTTTTCTATCTACCAAATGTTGTACAAGTTTAGTGGATGGCCATGAACCATACAGGCAGACATATAAGGGAATGCGACTTAAAATTCCGAGTATTATACTAACGTAATGGTCTTGCAACTGGTATGTAAGAGACCATTAAGAATAGATTACATGAACATCGGAAGGAATTAACTAGCCAGGAACCAATTACGTGTTAGGTAGAATTATTTTACATTTCTTGGTAGGAATAACCCTTTCGCTTTCAGAATCAGAATATGAATCAGAATATTTATTTGTGAAACATAGGTATTCACGTAAAGGTCTTAGGTTAATTATATGGTCGCTATATTTTGCCGTGAAGGCGTACAAATATTGTAGACAATACAAGAAAAAAAAAACAAACAAAAAAACAAAAAATTAAATTAAATACTCACAAGAAAAACAAAAAAACTATTTTAAAATTAATTAAATATCTTAATAAAATCTACAATTTAAGATAGCCTAAAAAAGAGAAACAGATATCTTAAAAATATTTAAAAAAATACATCAAATGTTTATTGACAAAAAACTAAATAAGGAAAGAACTGACTAAAGAAGGAATAGGAATCAATAAAAACAATATTTGATGTGAAAATTATTGTGATTTACCTCGGCTAAATTTTGTTTAAATTCATTATTTATTCATTAAAAAAATCTATTTTCAGGTTTCATGATTGTCGAGAGATTTGATTAGCTGTTTAGATTTCAGTCAGGCAACAGTAGTTTGACGGCGTGTTAGTAACCATTTTGTGTTGATAGGACTTTCAGAGACTTGGAGCTGCTTAGTATGACCGTGGTGTAGACGTGTTCTTTAGTGGAGACAGTGAATCGGCAAACATAAGGTAGGACCCTCTGAAGCTAGGTGGAGTGACGATCTTCGCAAGATATCTTGTAGAAGGATTAGAGTTGCCGAGAATTGAACTGAATGGCGTGCAATTTGAGAGGCCTATGTCCAGCAGAGGACAGCTGTAGGCTTATGATGAACTTATTATTATGGGTTGTCACTTGATAACAGGTCAATGGAAGTGGAACATTTAGTTAAGAGTATTTCAGCCATGGTTAAAGTTTTTTTTATTTTTATTTAAAAATTTTAGCCTGCATAAAGAAGTATAAGAAGAATATGAAAGTGTTTCTGTTCAAATGTGACCATATAAATATCCCAATTCATAACTAAAATGCAGAAACTTGGGTATCTACTGCAACAGTTATACCTGTATCATATTTGTCGATTTAACATTCAGTTTTTTTCATAGAGTTGTAAATAATATTTTATGATCGACCAAGTATATAGTCTCCACCATATGGATAACAATTTTTTATAATAGAACAACAAACCCAAAAGTATATGATAATATCTTACCTGCCTTTTATAGCATTCTAACAATGGTATCTTCGGTTTATGGCTAATTTATACGGCTTTGTTGAAAATGTTACGTTAGAAGAAACCACTGACTAACATACTCGTAATTTTTATTAGAAATCTATATGTATCGGTCTATTGAGGAAATTAATCAGTAGTTTAGCGAAATGACTACCAACGTAAATTGTTCGTATATTTAAATCACAAATGCCTATAACGCGACAGATTACCGTAGGGTGTCAATTTGTTCAATAATTAATTTCCCTGATAATACCAGATAAGTTTTGATAAACTGTGCTTTATACAGTACCTTTGAGTTATTGTAATAATATGTAAGATAACCAACGACCTAGGTGCGAAGGCTAAAAAAATATATAATAATATCTTAAGTCTTAAGACCTTCCTATTTTCTTTAGGATAAATAGAGTCCCTGCAATCTACATGCTTGTAAATTAGCATTTAGGTATTTTTGCCTCTTACGGTGACCTTGCTTTATATTTTTAAGTGACAGAGATCTTTGCCTAGGTAGCGAATTCTAAAGAACAGAATATAATAGAATATTCTTTATTATGTACACCATATAAATAACAGATATAAATATAGAATGTTTACAAATGATGACACAATGGGCGGTCTTATCGCTAAGAGCGATCTTTTAAAAACAATCTTTGGATGGATTGAAAGGGGAAGGAGAGACAAATACTCTAGATAGTCTGTGGTGTACCATTTACACAATACAATGAATAAATAATTAATAATATAATTAACTAAGTTTTAGAACTAAGAAATAAAAAGTTTCAAGTTGTCAAGAGAAAGTCGTCAAAAATACTAAAAAGATTAACAATGGGACTTCAATACTAAGATATAAAAAATCGCCCAAAATCTATTTAAAAAAAATTCAGCACGTAGAAGATGATATCACCTGAACCTTCCCCGAAATTCTGTCTCTTTTACGTGGACGGTTTAAGATTAATTGTTGGCATGCCAACAATCTTGAATTTATAATTACAACTAACCAAGAAAACCACTTTTTTAATATATTAAAAAAAACATACAACGATCTATTTGTAAAATATAGCAATCGGGTATCAGAAAACTGAAATGTTATAATAGCATATCACATTCCTGACAATGTTATGCCTTCAAATATTCTTCAAGTATTCATTCGCCTTGCTTAGTCCTAACATAAGCCATGTTGTCCACATCGGATTCTATTTCGGCTATAAGGGATGTGACATCATAATGAGGGAACAAGATAACCCCAACACCTTACTTTGGTCAATGTACCCTCATCTAGTTAACCTCATAACCTACTTTTCTTATTATGATCTTACGTTACGAAAGGTTTTCGCGGAAGACCACCGGATCCTACGATATACAGGGTCCCGTTAAAATACAGGGACAAATTTTAACGCAGCGCTCAGTGCGTCTAACCAAAGATATCCAAGCAAAAAAAAAAACAATGATTTAAGTGATTTTATTTTGAACTAAAATAATAAATTGCCGGCACATTAGTGTATTTTCGTTAGCTGATTATTTTTCTTGTAAGTATCTAATGCGTATTTCTTATATAATTTTTTACCGTTGTCCTTATTTTGGTGGTCTGAATGATTTCTAAAAGTGTGTCCATCTATTTTAATGGGACCTTATATAATCCAACTTATTGTTTTGTTATTGTTACTGAAGGTTTTCTGTATTTCTATACTATACTAATATTATAAAGAGGGACTCGTGGCTACGTAATATCAGCGTGGGTCGATCGATCAGGTTAAGCTGCGCTTACCGTGGTTGATCCTTGGATGGGTAACCATTTTTACATATCAAGATCCCTCCGTGCCTCGGAAAGCATGTTAAGCCGTTGGTCCCGGCTGCCAGTCGTGGAGCTTTGGCAGTCGTTCTTTTGTTTTACACTCGACTTTTCCAAGTCACCTATTAAAAATCAATTACAGTTGCTACCTACAAAGCAAATTGTCTATTCATACCGACTAAATCAATTGCACTATTTGTCCAGGCGACAAAGTAAAATAAAACAAAAGCTAATTTTAAAGCACCGTTTTTGTTTTTTGTTTTAGTATCATATCTCTTGTCAGAAGCCCGAAAGTCTGACAACCGGTATCGTATTACCCAGTAACTGGGTTGTGGAGATCAGGTAGGCAATCGCTGCATGTAATATACTGGTATTCAGCTGTATCCGGTTAGACTGGAAGCCGACCCCAACATAGTTGGGAAAAGGCTAGGCAGTGATGATGACTAATATTGTAAAGAGGTAACATTTGTGAGTTTGTACGTAGGGGGTAATCTTCGAAACTACCGATCCGAATCCGAAAATTCTTGTACTAATGAAAAGTCACAGTATTGCCGACTCTCATTGGAAATTTTATGATTAAAAACAAGAAACGTCACGGGGATGAAGTCGCGAACAGAAGCTAGTATTTTATAAACTCTTAGTTTTACTATGCATATTTTGTAAAACAAAAGTAGCAACTATATTAAAATAAAAATTATTGTGGCCATATATACTTGCCTACCATGGTTTTATTAACTGCAATAGCTCAAAACTTGCTCGTCTGTTAATCTGCCAGCTTGTTTACACATGACAACAAAATGAGGAAAAATGACATAAATTATTCATAATATAACTTTGGGTGGTATCTACTACTTTGTAATGTTAAGGTAAAATCTATACATATTTATTGAGAACATTGGCATAACAATAACCATTTTATGACTTATCCATCAATCCTTAATTCAGAAATGTTTCAGTTTTTATGTTCAGTTCAACATTTTACCTAGAACTAGACTGAATGACTATTTCCTCGACTGAATTCTGAATAAAACCATAGCTTCCATTTATATTACACGTGAAACTAAACCAAAAATGACGCCCTTTCATGTAGAAGCCTGAAATATTTTTTCATACATACTTGTATCATGGACTGTCTGTATAGCCAGAATATATTTTAAAACAAATGGAGGAAAAGCAGTGCTTTGTGTTAGAAAACCTTTTATCTTCATTTTCATTATTTTTAAAGCTTGAATTTTACATTGAATCTATTCAGTTTAGTCTACCGCTGAAGAATCGCGTGTCAACTATTAAGTTTCTTTTTCTCTCATTTTAGTCCAAATCAGGTAAGAACTTCTAAATTCTTGCGAAGAAATAAAACGAGTCATTACCACCAACACATTACCATAATCACTAAATCCACTACTCTTCGCTCTTGACAGGTGATGTGCCCCCAATAACACTTTTTAGTCCAAATGTAGCCGTAGGAGCCATTCACGATAATAAAGAAAATATGAAGCGATTCCATTGAGAAACAAGGACACGGTGAAATGAGAAATTATGCCTTTTAGCATCTGGATGTGCACAGACCTGAGACAAGGTTGTTTCAGACTATGGCGCTATGAAACAAATGACGGCAAGCAACTTAAAAACCGGCTAAGCGCGAGTCGGATTCGCGCACGAAGGGCAAAAAAAATGAAATGAAAATTTCAACTGTCTAACTATCACGGTTCATGAGATACAGCCTGGTGACAGACGGACGGACGGACAGCGGAGCGGGAGTAATAGGGTTTCGTTTTTCCCTTGGGGTACGGAACCCTAAAAATGCACATGTATAGCTAAGGTATTCTAGAAGAGACGTGCGTGAGCGCCACAAGCGGCCGTAATTTCAAATACAAAGCGTTTTTAATCTCAAGTACTGATGAAAATGACAGTGAAATTTTCATGACGTCCGTAATTAATATGACGGAAACGATCTTCTAGGAAACCGTAGCTTTAGCCCCATAGTCCGCGACACTACTTAAAAAAAGTCACCTATTACAACACTATCCTGGGGACTTTGGCAGACCGCTGGGACTCTCCGATTCTGGGACGCTGGATACGACTCCATGCGGTGAAGAAGATTGGGATGGGAAAGTCCTAGTGGGTGTACTTAGTTATTAATTTATATAATTACCCGTTAGTTTAAGTTTATTTACTAACACTAGACATAAGGCATTTTATACTGGTACTAACAAACTATGGAACTTGATTCTGCAATAAATGTTTATTATTATTATTATTATTACTAAAAAGTAAGTAAGAATTATGTAGCTAGAAATCTTCTTACCTACTCTATGATAAAGAGCCAAGACTCTTTTCCACAGAGTAGGTAAGAAGTTTTCTTTTTATAATGTCTATGTCATAATGTGAATTCTAATTTAAAACGCAGAACCCATATTCGAATTAGCAAAACATGTACGATCTTAGCGTAATATTTCATTAAAATCATGTTCAGAATTTGAATTGGAAAACGGAACTCAGTTCTCTGTCCAATAAACTGGTAGGCGTTCCGATTCGTTTCATTATATCAACAATTTATTTTTTACTATAATTAGTTGAGTTCCACTCTTCCGTTTAAGGAATTAATTCATGCAGTTTATTTTATTGTTTTAAACATAACATTTATCTTAATTGTTTTTAGTTTATTGAGTTATTGAATATCGCTTATTGTGTGAAAACATCACGAAATTCTTTGCACTATTTTACTAAGGGATCTTTGCACAGTTATCGAATTCAGAAATCTAATAACTTTATTTGTTATTTACGTATAGCTTTGATTTTTCTCTAAAGAATTAAATACGACAGCAAAAACAGCCTTTTTCTCTCATGAAATCAATCGATTTCAAATTCTAAAAAGATACTTATGAGCCTTCTACAAAAAACCAGTTTCTCAAAGTCTAATTTATTTGATGACAGCAAAAAGATAATACGACGCTTTGAAGGAAAATTACTAGCGACTGACTCATAACTATTTATTCGAAGAACAACGTGCAAATCGATCACTTTTTGTCCTTATTGGGAGGTTACAAACTAAAATAAGACAAGAGCAAATTTTAAAGCACCGTTCTTTTGTTTTACACTCGACTTTTCCAAGTCACCAATTAAAAATCAATTACAGTTGCTACCTACAAAGCAAATTGTCTATTCATACCGACTAAATCAATTGAACTATTTGTCCAGGCGACAAAGTAAAATAAAACAAAAGCTAATTTTAAAGCACCGTTTTTGTTTTTTGTTTTAGTATCATATTCGACGTTTCGTAGGCACCTATTACAAATCCCCTAGTTAGTATGTCTACAAAGCAATTCGCTTTCTTCATTTATTATAAACGGAAGCAAGAGAATGGGATTTGCTACAGGTATGCTGGGGAGTTTGTTGCCTCACTTCTTCCCAGCGGAAGCACTAGGATGTGGTGAAGGGTGGGCGTTTTGGGAGACTGTCTTATGTAATTTTGACGTTCGAAAAGTGCTGATTCTCAGCCTAATTGCAATAAATGACTTTTGATTTTTCGTATCGTTGCTTTTTAAGTAACTCATGAATCTACAAGCAATACAGTGAAGTTATTATTTTTTTTTTTAAAAACGTTGCTCACACTAACAATTTCTCCTATGTTGTGGGTGCGTTTACAAACAAACTCTACGGTTAACGATCCGTAAAGAAATCATGCCGTGTACAAAGGGCCTAACGTGGATTTTCACAACTTCAAATTCCCAATTCAGAAACCGAGTGTATAGATAATTACAGCCCTTCTCAAGTAGCCTTGAAAAATAATAACATAGGCATGTGCAATAAAGAAGGGAAGCCTGCAATGCGGTGCATATCGGAGATCAGGGCCCGCCCACCTGCCATACAAATGATGCAAGGGAGTCACGGCTCAGGGGAGCCATTGAACGAGACGATGCGTGTGCGCAGGTATGGTAATTAAATCAAGATCAACTGAATCAAGCGGAGGGAAGTTGGTTTAGAAGTGGGTTTTTTGTGTAAGTTATTCTTGTTAGAGTTTTTGTTAGATGTTAGCATTCAACTATCTTATAATTTATGAAGCACTATCTGACTATTATGCGATTCTACGGTCAAGGATACGATAATGTTAAGCAAAACAAATTCCTTTCCCACATAGCGGGTGCACGTCCACTTTTCAAACCGTCGTTTTCAAAAATGTTGGTTGGTTCGTCGGTTAAATAATGAATGGTACAAGTAAAAATTAACCTTAAGGTGTAGAAAATTAACATGATTATTCCTTGACTGTACATACATACATATTATTATTAAGAATATGTTGTGATACGTGGTGATACTAAACGGTGAACGGATTCAAACAACGAATATTGCTTTGAATTAAGAATTCGAGATAATTTTCAAGTTATGGAACAACAAACTGAATGTCATACTTAACAAAGTTCAAATTCCATTGCAACCAAAAACTTATTAGGGCCTTTTTGTTACAAATGGTCACTCAAAAATCAACTTAGGATACATTTCGGCTAAGTTTTCAATCATCTGATAACTTTATTCGAGGCATAATTTTTACAATTATTTCATACAAAAACTGCCAAACGTCAATTTCATTCCTCGAATTAAAATTTTCTGGCGATGGAAAAATCAGCCCTAAAATAGATACCTGATTAAGTGGCGATGGAATATAAATTATCTGAGATTATGAACACTGTTATAGTTTTTCAGCCATGTTTTAGATCTAAAACCTCAGTCCTACAAAACCTGTTGAGTATTCCATGGTTCACGTTCGATATCGAAAAGTAATGGTCGCGTGACCTTCAGGCTTAAATGCCAAAGGTTCAATGAACCCTCGAATCAACAGATCACTTATAGTCAAGTTTAGTAGTAGTATATCGTAAGTCAACAATCAAGAGGTGTGTGGTTTTCTAAGTTAAATTGTAAACAAGAGAGCACTCAAAACTTTGTGATTATTCAAAGTGAATGATTTGTTTTCTAAGTTATTTCTGTATAGATTATTGTATGGCAATCTTGGAAGGTGACTTTAACTTTAATAATACTAACATAAGCATTTTGTATCTGAAAGTATTCTCTCTCTGATACTACAGAGAGATTCTTGACCTAATTTTCTTTCCTTTTTTCCTTTTACAAAAATTTTTCTTTAATCCTATTTCTCTTTTAAATCATACTTGTTAACTTTATTGTACATGCTCTGGTTTCCTATTAGTGAAGGAGTAAACCTACTTTAGAAAGAGCGTTTATCGTGCAGTGTGTGGTAGTGGATTTTCCATTAGCAATGGCCACTATTTCCATATCCTACTGATAACAATGCAGTTGATGTAGGGCTCTTAAAGGATCGGCGAGTAGATGTTGGAGACTCTACTTCTGGAAGCAAACTTCGAGCCGCGGCACCTCCACTCACGGAGAGTATCCAACCCAAGCTGCTGGAGGAGGTTGTCAAACCCTCTTCCCGGCAAGAGCGGAGCATACTTCGCCACCGATGGCTTTGCCCACAGCCGCAGAGCCTACAGAAGAGAACGCCATCAGCGTCCCAGAGGTGATACAGGCAGAAATGGAGGCGGCCGTGATGCAGCTCCGGGCCAAGAACTTGGCTCGGGGGCCCGACTGAGGGGCGACGGACTTGGGGACGTCCGTCGCCCCCCACACATCAGGACCCGAGGCGGCGGCGCGTAGTGTTCCACGCGCGCCCCTCTTAGACGTCGCGGGGGGAGTTTAACACCTCACTCCCCCCCCTGACACGAGGAGAGGCCCGCTGGAGCGGGCCAGCACCAGCCGGGGGTTGCGGAAGTATCGTTCGTTCCCGCGACCCCCGGCGTAGGTGAGAGAGGGAACACCGGGGTGGTTTTTAGTCAGTAAGAGTCTGACAGACACCGCCGCCCGCCCCAGGGCGGCGGACATCCATGAGGATTTTCCACCCCGAAACAAAAAAAAAAAAAAAAAGGGGGCCCGACTGAATCCGCGGCTGCGTGTTAACCCTCGCTCTGAAGGAGCTTGAGCCCCAACTGAGAGGACTCTACACAGCGTGCCTTGAGCGGGACCAGTTCCCACTTTGTGAAAATCTGGTCGTTTGATGAGGCTCAGGAAGATGGGGTGCCCTGCGGACTCACCACTACTATCAATCAGAATCTGAATCATTTTGAAGGATTTTGCTAATCCATTGCTTCTTATGTTCGAAAAATGAGTCTGTTCAAAAACGTAAATAACGCAATGAATGTTGTACAACTGTCAAAATGAAAGCCATTCCTACTGTTAGCGTGTTACGCAATTAATCCCTTGGTCACCCACGATGTAACAGAAAAATGCGCTATATAAGTTCTATCGCTTCCTGTTGTGATTGATCAAGTTACGTTAAAGTTGCATTTATCAATGAAAAAGTGCATAAGTATGACTTCGCACATTTCCGTATTCTTTTACACTTGCTTGGCTTTCGTATATGTCATGCCTAAAGATCCTATGACACAAGCAAATTTGTAAACGACAAGTAATTTGTTTTTTTACTACAGTCCGACCAACTAGAGAATGCGTTCTTGACACCTATCAGTTTCATACAAACTAATACGTGATTTGCGAATTTGATCTTTATTAGCTTGTAGAATTGTGACAGGTGTCAGGAACGCAATCTCTTGACGGCCGGAATGTAACTTACTGGGCCTTTTAATACTCGTCTAGTAGGTATCGAAAGTTTTCTATCATCTACTAAACATTTAAACTTATGCTACTTATATCTAAGCCCTAAATAACAAATCAGTCTGTTAAAAAAAAAAAAAATATTCTTTTTTTTTTAAGCGCAATTTAGAGTGACCGTCCTCATTTTTTTTTTTTTTTGTGATTAGGCACGAATTTTTATTTAAGGTTGTGAAGGCCGCAGGAATCCACTGGATGCGGGAACCGATCGAAGTGGAGGTGCTTGGGGGAAGCCTATCTCCAGCAGCGGACGTCTTTCGGCTGAAATGATGATGATGATGATGAATTATTTAGGCATCATAATCATCTATCCGCATAAGTCAAAATAACCTATAAATAATATAGTAAAACAGCAGTTAATACAACATAAATCAAACAACTGACGCTAACGGTGCGCTTAATGAGCTGTGTACTTACTTATCACAGTGTTGCTCAAGCGATACGAGTGTATTAACTTAATGCCAACTTAGAAACATCTCGGCTGTTGCTAACGAGAGGAGATGGTGCTTCATGAAAAGTATGTGTCGGCTGGATGAAGTATGCGGACTGGCATGCGTGACTGTTGAGCGTCCTACCGATGTTAGATCTCCGAGATGAGCGGCGTTATTGGGTTTTTCTGTTAGCCCACGTAACTACATATAAGAAAGAAAAAAATATTATTTTCAGTGTTGGCATAATATAAGGAATACGAACAGTAGACGTTTGTTACGATAAACCGGGAATTCAGTCCACGTAAGAGGCTTTATACTGTCTTGCAACCCTTGTGCCTCTGTGATGCAGATGGTACAAGGAATTCTTACAGATCGAATTCGAAATTGCAGTATCGGAAGTGAAAAATGAGTATGATAGCAAGACATTTATTCAGAATTAAATGGTATGTATAGACGCCAGCACATCAAGGTACCCGAAACTGTCACATTTTCCCAATCAACTTTGAACCTTATGCTTTAGCGATAAAGTTGAAATCTATTAAAGAAATCTGACAGATTGTAGTAGCTTGATGTGCTGGCATCTATATAAATAACAACCTAAACCTAATTAACTGAGGGCTGACTTTTCTAACGCCAGATAATTTTACCCGAGGAATAATTTTGAATTCTTGACAGTTCTTCCATAGAAAATCTGTCAGCCGTCAATTTTATTCCACACATAAAAATTATCCCTCGATTGAAGAAACCAGCCCTAAATCTATTAACAAACTAGAAATAAGTTGAACCCGCGTGGAAATCGGAAATTATCCCACGGGAACGCACTACTGGGATAAAAAAGCGTCCTATGTTCAGGGCATGGCCTCCTATCCTTTCTACTGTGTCGTGAAGAGGCGAAATTTTCAAGATTTGAAAGACTGTCGTGCCAGCGACATGAAGAAGAAGAATATCATCTCTTTCAATTCCATAATACATGAGAAGTAAAGTGACTCAAACTACATATAACATTCTATTCAGTATTAATTCAAATTGTACACTCTGAATTTAACTAAAAACTTTTTGCGAGAACCGAGTCGCGTAATCATACAAACCCAATACTTGTCTCACAAATGATACTAAATGCGATATCATTACAAAATACCAACGCAGTCTTAAAACTACATTTTATTTGGCGTTAACGACAAAACAAGTCCTGCGATTCAAACAAGCAGATTCCACTATATTTATATTTATAGCAACATTTTGCGAAAACAACTAATTCTTGTTGTATCGAATTACGTCACCTCTTTGAGGTTTGGTCACAGAGTAGGCGTGCACAGAAGACTCACTTGGATACTTTTTATTTTCTAAATAGATACTTACAGTACGACTATACTACGAAACCGCTACGACTACGCTACGAGAGAAGACTATGCTACGATCATGCTACGTAAACGCTACGTAAACACTACGACAGAGCTACGAAAACGCTACGAATATGCTACTTAAACGTTACAATAATGCTACGAAAACACTACGACTATGCTACATAAACGCTACGATGGCGCTACGAAAATACTACGAGTTTCTGTACTGCTGGTAACTGCATTTTTATATGTCGCTAGCACACTTTTACAAAAACAAACATTTTTACATAATAGACCCGCAGGTCTAGCCTGTGGGTCTATTATGTAAAAATATCACCGTGAAAACATACTTGAAGTGAACTTGAAGTGAGCTGTCATTTCACCAGCCGGTAAATTCTGTAAAAATCTCACCGTGAAAACTTAAGTGAAGTGAGCTGTCATTCTACCGTATACTAGGGTTTGACAATATTGACAGCTCACTTCAAGCTCACTTCAATCTCTCTTCACCTAAGGGTTCACGGTGAAATTTTTACAGAATAGCACTGCTGATGCTAGGTATTGACACTATTGACAGCTCACTTCATTAATATTTCTATGTGACATTATTGCAGAATAGATCGACTATAATAGCACCATCGCGGCATCGCTTTTACGAAACGAGCAATGATGGATAAGTTTCTTACGGCTCCAGATTATTTATGTCGCCCAGCATTTTATCTTTAATTTCGTGGATTTTCTGCATTAACCTGTTATGTAGTTTAATGTTTAATTTAATACGGGAACGTTCGGCGGTCGCGTAGGAGCCAAGGTTGCGGCTTGTGGTGCGAGTGCGACCGTATGGTACAGCCATGCATTTTTGAGATTCAATGTGACAAGAAATGGGAGGAGTAAGAGGTATAACGTTCAATGTATCAATAGGACAAGAAGTATGTGACAAAGGAATAGACAAAACTTAAGGAAAATATATGTTTTTATATAGCTTTAACTATGAGATCCGTAATTTTATTACTCTAAATTCAAACTGTAATTTGAGCAAAATATATTTAATAAAAACTTTTTTTTTGCTATTTGTCAAAATAGCTAAAGGCAGTTGTATACTGGCAGTTGACACACTTCAAATTCATTTATTAAACTTAAAACACATAGTTCACAAAAATAAAAGTATTATGGCATGTAATTGTAACCAACAGAAAACTAATTGTAAGTCTGATTAAAGAGCGGGTCCCAAACTAGACACAGTCTGTATCTTGGTGACCCAATCACTACACATAGTTAATTTGAATTAGTTCTGCTATCGCAAGATTGTTATTGACAATTTTATAGTAACATTCATAACTTAAGTAAAATAATCTTGGAACCGACAAACAAGAAAATGGACTTACAAACATACCTACGTAATCTCACGCAGTCTTCCCATGGGGTAGGCAGAACGTTCAAAACGCCAACTAAAAATAGAATTCTTAACACTAGTCCTTCGGCAACTTAATTTCATAAGGCATGCGATTTGGAAAAGAGAGAAAATGCATCTCGCGTTCGAGAAATAGTTCACCACATGTTTGAGCACAGACTCGAACGCCGCGTGTGATATTTATGTTCCATAATGTCAATCGTAAGGTCTCACAGGAATAAAGTTGAAGGCAACAGGGAATTCTTCACCTACTTTAGTCGCCGAGATTATTGCAAAAATGTGATGAGTCGGTATGTATAGTGAAAAAAAAATCTGGCAATCTGACTTACCAAGGAGTATCGTGTTACCCAGGGTTTTGGAGGTCAGAGTCGCTCCATGTAAAATACTGGTATTGAGCTGCATCCGGTTGGATTGGAAGCTGACTCCAACATAGTTGGGAAAAGGCTAGGCAGATTGATTAAGTCGGTAGTTGACGTCGTAATTTCTTCCCGCTTTTGATATCAATTCCCAGCAAATTGAAACTTCATTAAGGTTGAAACTTTGTAACTATCACATAGACAAATAGACTTTGTCGTTTTATGGATTGTAAGTGACATTCGACCGTACAGTGATAAAAGAATTACCAAGTTGACTATACCACGACAACTAACTAACACGCAATCGCAATCCAAGATGGACACTATCAATTAATATTCATACTACAAAATAATGTTTCAATTGTTTCGGCTAGGCCCCCCACAAGATGGTCAACATTCTTGTGAAGGTCACAGGAATCTGGCGGGTAGAGCAGAACTCATTGTTACGATTCTTCTTCGAGGTCTAACAATAAGTCAAATTGTCAAGTAGTAAACGTCTTTTGGTTATTTAATTATGAAGATGATTGTGATATCTCTGAGCACGTGTGTCTACGTTGTTACGCTGTTGACAGCAAATTTCAACGCCTCTGCGTTGGAATTTTCATTCGGTTCAGTTACATGTATTGAATCCATGGTAACAAGTTGTGCGTCCCCCCACTCTGTATAATGTTCAAATTCCTCAGATCACAAGCTCATGAAGTTCTAAATCTAACATAGAATTAGTCACAATAGGTCTAAAGCTCAGTGTCAATATACCTAACACGTAAGCCGCAATAGCCTTACTGTACACATGAGTTTATAAGTACCTCGTAATGCTGGAATACAGACACAATTCCGATGGGACCTACGTTTATAAACGAAAAATCCAGCGAGGGATATGCTAGATACATTGATTAGCACAGATTCATAATGTGCACTAATTGTAAGTAGTATTCATGAGTGTGGGATCATTTGAGCTAATAACGAACATTCTATTTAGATTTAGTTATGCATTTTTAACCGGATTAGTTTACTATTATTGCTCAACATTTTCTGTATGCATTTGGAGTTGCCGTTAGTTATTATGGTACTTTTAACTAATAACAGAGTAAACAGTTGTTGGTGAACCAATAAATAAACACTGGCTAAAATACCAGTAATCATAATTAATAACTATATATATTCAAAGAAAACTAGTCCTTATTAACATCGGTCACGGCTGCTTTCTACGCCAGGGGATTACTTTCACCTTACTCATGGGTAATGCAAAGTTCTATTAATAGAGTTGTGTTACTGAACTTCAAATGGGACGATCGATGGTTTGTCAACATGGCAACACTTGTTATTATAAAAACGGTACTGTGGGTATGAACTGTGCAGGGTTTTTGTTGGTATGGTATTTCAGTGATGTATAAATTTTACTGTGTGTAAATTATTTCATCACCACTGCTCCCAAAACAGTGAAGGAAAACATTGTGAGGAAAGGGGGTCTCTCTTTCCTCACGATGTTTTCCTTCACTGTGTCCTTCTCGTACAGTATAATAATGGGCTTAGGATGCTGATGGAGCTTCCGCGCTTCGCAGATGTTCGCGGAAGCCCATGTTGACAACTTTCATGCCATTATGAGGAAGAGAACAGCGTCAATAATGGGTAGGTTGCGCGGAAGCTCCAACAGCATCTTAAAAACATTACACAAAGTGGACAGTCCCTTTATAAGGCACTGGGTACGGAGGCACGTGCCCTTGTGTTTTGAGCCACGTCTTTTTTAATTGTATTAGTTAGTATACTAACATAGTTTTTAAGTCACTGTACTGAAATTATATGGATTATGTGTACTTTTATGTGTAGTCGGAAATAAATTATTATAAATATTATTATTATTAAAACGGTGAAACAAAATATCTAGAGGAATCCGGCATGTTCTAGAAACAATAATTTGTAGATATGTGACATCTACCAACCGTCTGTTCCCACTGCAGCGGTCCCAGCAGTGGGAACATTATAGGTCAATTATAATGTGATTTTTACGAGGAAAAGTGTTTCCTACGAAACATTTATCCTCAGCGTCGAATTTCATTTTATTCGGTTTAACTTTTCGTTGTGGTGTCATTGTAACTACATATATACATGCAAACCTGCGCACCTACGTTTAGATACAGAAAAAAATAATTGTGCCTTTTTAATTACATCACAAAATAAAAAAAATCGGACCACACGTTTGGTTATAGCGCCACAAAGGAAAAAACATACATAGACTCTCCTTTGCGTCACGCAGTAGGGTAATAAATTGAATTAAACAAATCTAGTTGTTCTTAAAAATAAATGTGTTCTTGATTTCACCGCGTGAATGTAAAACGCACCTTGTGCAGTTAAAATAAAAAATGACTTTTTATATTACGGAACGGTTTACCAAAACAAGATTTTATCACTAAAATATGCATTGAAATTAAATACGGATATTTTTTGTGCTTATCTGCTTGATTTTATTTTTGAATCCGATTTTATTCTGGCTGGTATCTCGCGCTATTTACCTCTGCATTTGGACAAACATATGGATTAATAGTATTGGGTTTCAATGTAGTGTTGAGACAGTCAATGGTTTGAATCGACTTGAAAATGAAGAAGTTTTTCAAACAAGTAGGCGATTCGAAATTATTACCTTTTACCTGAAATGGATTTCCAATAATAATGAAAGTAAATGTGACAATTGAGTAAAGGTATGGTTTTGTCTTTTTGGTAATTTTTAAACAGCATTACCTAAGAGCAGAGGTAACGCGCAACTTACGAGTTGTAGGTCGTGGATTCGATCCCAAGCACACACTTAACTTTGTGTGAATTATTTCATCACTGCTCTTAAAATAGTGAAGGAAGACATCGTGAGGAACTGGCATGTCCTAGAACCAAAAAATCGAAGACATGTGACATCTGCCAACCCGCACTGGACCCGCGTGATGGATTAAAAGGCCGACTCCTCTCGTACACAGAGGGGAGGCCTGTGTCCAGGCCACTGCTGTCATAAACATGGCATAATTAGATTATACTTATGCTATAGTTTTGTCTTATTGGCATTTTTTTAACAGCATATACCTATACCAGAAGACAAAATAAAGTTACCTACTACATTATTCCCAAAGTGCCTACTTTTCTGTTTAATATTCTCGTGAATATAAAAACTTGATGATCCTTCAAAAACCAGCAGTGTATGACGAGCAATGATAGAAACGTAGCCGCCATGTTTTTCAACGATTTCCACCACTTTAAAAAGCGGATTCTGTTAAAGTGGCTCAATCTAGTTATACAGTTAGCAGAAACGCAATTTCTCTCGGAAAATTCGTTTGCGGTTTTTCGTAGTATCAAAAATACTGCATACAAAATGGATAACATTTGGGTGTCATGTTATTTGAAAGCTACAAAAGAGAAATTGTTGTTTTGAACTTTTGACATTTAAAATACCTCAATTTTGAAAACCTCACCGTGAATACTTAGGTAAATTGAGCTGTCTTTCCACCTAATACTAGGGATTGACAGCTCACTTCACCTAAGTTTTCATGGTAAGATTTTTACAGAATACACCGACTGAAATCTTAAAGCTCTATTAGACCTAAAATAAGGTACATCAAACTAAGACAACGCAACAATTAAAAGAAGATCAATTCTATACTTCATTTGAAATAAGATTAGACATTTAAATAAACCTTTTTTAGAGTCCGTTCAACCGACTTTTAACTATGTTGCGTTAGTGGCATGACAAATGGCAACTGCAGTAAACGGTTGATATTTTAACCACTTTTTTGCTTTTAATGCCATCCTTATGCCTACGGTATAGAAGTAAAAATCGGTTGAGCGGGCTGTAAAAAAGGTTTATTTAAATGTCTAATCTTATTTTTCAAATGGAGTATAACTCTATCTGCAGCACTCAGAGACTTGACTTAAAATTAATCATTCATTAACTTTTATTAACCAACATATCTTGGCACAAATGTCAACAAAAATGTTTTCAATCTGCCATATTTTTGACTGACTGCGTTCCAAATTATACTTGTCAATTAAAGTTAATGATTGATTAATTTTAAGTAATGACTCTGAGTACCGGGGTATACGAACTAACGTTAGACTTTAACGCTATCTCAGCGAGCGCCATCAGTGGCTAAATTGCATTGTTCCCATACTTATCCAACTAAATCAGTTGTTCAACCAAGCATAATAATCAGTCTATAATGTTCCCACTGCTGGGCAAAGACCCCTTCTCATACAGAGAAGGCACGAGCATTGATCACCACGGTTGCTCAAGATGGGTTGGAATGCAATGAAATGAATTTGATGATTCTACAAATAGGATATTGAAATCACTTTTACGCTCAAGATGGGTTGGAATGCAATGAAATGAATTTGATGATTCTACAAATAGGATATTGGAATCACTTTTACGCTCAAGATGGGTTGGAATGCAATGAAATGAATTTGGTGATTCTACAAATAGGATATTGCAATCACTTTTACACGTCATATTATAAAAAATAATAAGCTAGATGGATTCGACATCGGCTTCCATTCGACAAATCCATGTTTCCTCACGATGTTTTTCCTTCACCGATGTCAGTAATTTCCAAGATAAACTCAGAAACTCACAGCCCTAGTAGCTACGCATGAATACTGCAGTCGCATTTCGCGGCACTACGACGCGGACTCATTGGAAAGCCGTCCGACGAACCGGACGGACGCCGGTGATCCGGCCAATCTGTAACTGGAGCACTGACGGAAAACCGGATTGACACCGCGTGCGCTACGGACGCCACAACCCAGTCGACCGAATAGAGAATTGCTCAAACGTGCTTTTACTTTAACTCTTAACTTTTTGTGAAAATACCTTTTTGGTTCGAACTTTTTTGCGAATACCTTCAATTCTGAATGATTTGTAAACGAGTTTGAAGTAAACCTCGTGTTTCCGAATCGGTCTTTTATACACATGAGTGTGTAGACACTTGTGACGATTGAAAAGCTTTGATGTATCATCAAAAAGTCTATAAAATTATACCTATTTTAATTATATTATATTTAAATTATCATTATATGTTTAAATTATAGTATATCGTTTTAATAGGTTTATGCTTATCTTTATATTTAAAAATATTTATTCCTCAATTTTCATGATTGCACCACCTACCACTGTTTGTCTCTGTATCCCCCAAAGGTTGACTAGTAGAAAATGCCTATGGCATTAAGTCCGTCTGTACATTTGTGTGCTTAAAGTATTAAATAAACTATTTATTTCAAGTACAGACGCCAGCACATCAAGCTACTACAATCTGTCAAATGTCTTTAATAGATTTTCAACTTTATAGCTGAAGTATAAAGTTCAAAGTTGATTGGGAAAATTTGACAGTTTCGGGTAGCTTGATGTGCTGGCATCTGTACTTACCTAGGCCATTAAAAGACAGTTTTGAACGTCAAAATCTAAAAGAAAATAGAATTGATTCTAGTACAGACAAGAATGGACAAAAAATAATCTCCTTTTAAAATGTTTCGTATACTTACATTAAAAATTATATGTGAAGTCGATGTCGTGTCAAATAATGTTCAAAAAAACATTCTCTTAGAAAATCCTTTTTGTCCATCTTAAAAGCTAAGCTAAATAAAATCAACCAGTCATACTAAGGCACATGAGTATTTCTCACGAAAGATGTACACGTAACGAAAAAGTTGTTATGAAATATTGTAACGAAATAGTTTACAAAGTAACGAAATAGTAAACTAAACTCTATAACATACTATTTCGTTACGTGACGAAAAACAACGAAACAGTAAAAGGAATTATAACCCATAACCTGTAAAAGAAGTAGATTTTTTGTCCAAAATGAATTTTAATAATGTAATTCGCTTATACAATTATCCTAACATACATTTTTATTAACTTGATATATAATTCAGAAGTACTTACCCCGAAAAAAGTAATATTTTTCTTTCGTATCGAAACAGTAAAACCGCCGGCGCACTAAGAGAATCTAGTTTTTGACTGAAAAAATATATGGCGCTGATATTTACCATCGCCCAATAAGAACGCTTTTAGTGTTTCCAGTACAAAATACTACAGATTCATTGAGAAAATTAAAAAAATTACTGAGAAATGGCGTGACTAAAGAGTACGTGACTAAAAAGTAAAAAAGGTGAGACATTTTGTTTATTGCGTGAAACGTAATATATTTTAAAGAAAGCAGGATAGAATCAACTTTGAACCTTAAACTAGATTATACGAAGGTGCTAATTACAGAAAATTAGAACGTTAGACATACGTCAAGTAGTATTTTTTGAAGCGGCAAAGTCGTTGGTACCCATTGAGACAAAAAGATTTTGTATGGAAAAGTAAATCATGATAGTGACAACTTGAAGCGTTACACAATTTTATGAAGTATTTTCGGTCTTTGCGATATCTAATCCTAATCAGGAGTATATTTCTTCATCCCTTCGCAAATATTTTGGAAGAAGTTTCATCATTTTATTTTAATATTTTGACTCAAACTTTTGGGACATGTTTTTTTCCACAAATGTACAACTATTTTGAGAAATACTCACATCTACGCAGCCACTAAACTATTCCTACCATATCATTAATGAATATCTAACCTCAGCGAATCAGGCTATTTTAGCCATCATAATTTAATCAGCCCACAGTCTATCTACTACAACTGATATAATTTCGCAGCGTGAATATATCAAAGTAATTTCTCGGAACCGTATTCAATCCATCGAGAATATTAGGAACTCTATAGTTCCTAGTAGTTATCGGTTCGTATAGTACAGACGAGTTTGGTTTTTGGAATGGGATGAGTGGATACAGGGTTAACTTTGACATTATTGTGGAGAAGTGGTCCAGAAAGCCATGGATTCGACGTCGGGGAAAACTACATTTTTTTTTCAAGTATGTAGAGCTAGGTCATGAAATAGAAGGAGTCAATGTATAATTAGTATTAATAACGCCAATTATTTTAAATGGCGTCTTTAAATTCCTTATAAAAAACTGGAGAAACTCATGATGGCTCGGAAAAGATTTTTCTTCATTTATCAGACTGTTGATTTTGCAACTGCAATAGCCTGGGGAATTTACGCCAATAATTAGGCTAACTTTGCAAGAATTATATTCAAGAATCACACTACATAATAATTTTAACTTACTGCAATAACTCTTAAACGTATACATTTATCTGTCAGGATGCACAATACTTCATTAAGGCCAGATCAAGCGACCTTTATCCCGTCTCCAACCATTTATAGCAACGCAAGACGTGTTTCGAAATCGGATTAGTTTCTCAGTAAGCCTATTGATAGCCCATCTATAGGCCCCATAGGTATCCCTTTCAATTAGGGCTCCTACATATATACACCAAACATGGAAGACTATGAATAGGGTCTCTAGTACTGTTTAAGGTGACTCACGAATTAAGTGGATGGACAGTATCAATTTGTAAACTGATAACGTCAAAGTAGTCATCTAATAGCCTTCTAGGTGATTATGGCTTTATGTACCGCTAAACGTAGGCTTCGTTCATAAACTTAAACTAACGGGCTTAGGGAAATAGGACCATAATGAGGACGCTACCGACAGTGCAATTTACTACACGAGACTTATTCCTTCCGTGGAAGATATTCAGGATATGGAAGAAATATGTCGTTCAGGATATGAAAGAAAACGACATAGCAAGACATTGCACATACTTTACCTTGCAGTGAGATATTTTGCAAGTTAGCAAAAAAAAAACACTGAACCACCCATCTCAGTAACGCTACCGAGTCTGGCGACTCGGAACAAATAGCATAATCAGCCTATGAGTATTTCTCAAAATAGTTGTACATTTGTGGAAAAAACATGTCCCAAAAGTTCGAGTCAAAATATTAAAATAAAATGATGAAACTTCTTGCAAGATATTTGCGAAGGGATGAAGAAATATACTCCTGATTAGGATTAGATATCGCAAAGACCGGAAATACTTCATAAAATTGTGTAACGCTTCAAGTTGTCACTATCATGATTTACTTTTCCATACAAAATCTTTTTGTCTCAATGGGTACCAACGACTTTGCCGCTTCAAAAAATACTACTTGACGTATGTCTAACGTTCTAATTTTATGTAATTAGCACCTTCGTATAATCTAGTTTAAGGTTCAAAGTTGATTGTATCCTGCTTTCTTTAAAATATATTGAGTTTCACGCAATAAACAAAATGTCTCACCTTTTTTACTTTTTAGTCACGTACTCTTTAGTCACGCCATTTCTCAGTAATTTTTTTAATTTCTCAATGAATCTGTAGTAATTTGTACTGGAAACACTAAAAGCGTTCTTATTGGGCGATGGTAAATATCAGCGCCATATATTTTTTCAGTCAAAAACTAGATTCTCTTAGTGCTAAGGTTACTATTTCGTCACAATATTTCATAACAACTTTTTCGTCACGTGTACATCTTTCGTGAGAAATACTCCTATACTGTCCCCACTAGTGGGGCATAGGCCAAAATCCACCACTTGGGCCCAGTGCGGGTTGTTAGATGTCACATGCTTTCGAATTTTTAGTTCTAAGACCTGCCGGTTTCCTCACGATGTGTTCCTTCACCGTTTTGAGAGTAATGGTGCTGGAATTAAATACACAAATTAAAATGCCTGCCTGGGTTTCAACTCACGACCTACAACTCGTAAGTCGGGACCGTTACCGCTGCCACTGGGCCACCACTGCTCAAACTCAAAAACTCAAACTCAAACTTAAAGCATTTATTTCAAATAAACCAATTATTATACTTACAGGCACTTTTGAATTGCCAAGGGGTCGGTTAGTCCGGAAGATGAAGCTAGTTGCCCATTCCAAAGCGCAGTAGGTGCACGCTTTGGAACGGGCAACTAGATTCATCTTTCTGACTGAACTTAGAAGAACGGGCAAAAAACTCCACAGATACTCTTTTAAATGAAAACGATATGGTTACAAAATATTGGTTACATCATTCATGTTGAAATTATGGATGTGAGAACGATGCAGAACGTTAAAAGCGTTCGTAATGAAAAGATTAAAAAAACAATTCAAATCATCACCTGCCTAACCTTTTCCCAACTACATAATGTTGGGGTCGGCTTCCGGTCTAACTGGATGCAGCTGAATACCAGTATTTTACATGGAGCGACTGCCTGTCTGACATCCACAACCCAGTTATTGGGTAATACGATACCCCTTGGTAAGACTGGTTGTCAAACTTTCGGGCTACTGACGACCCGTAATGACTGTCAAAGATCTACGAATCACCCATGGTCACCCATCCGCGGACCAACCGCGGCAAGCGTAGCTTAACACAAGCCCAAAAAAACAAATTCAAATATTAAATTAAATTGGTTCGAAAGAGCTGGAAGTAATGGATCAGAGGTATTTGCCCAGCAGTGGGATGATGCAGGCTAACAGTAACCAGTAAATTATATTAAAATAAGCAATGGCAGTAAAGAGATGACCAGTCCCTACTGACGGCTCCCGTTCATAACGCATGATTCATGTCGCATGGATTAAATATCTGTTGGCTCCGGAACAAATATCTGAAGGCAAATGTTTGTTCCAACCTTTGTCAAACTCGTTAACATAAGTGCAGCAGGTCCATCAATCAATGCACCAAAAACGAACCACCTCCCTGACTGACAACCTTATTTCTCTCTCAATCACATCAAAGTATTCTCCCATCAACAAATTACCGCAGACAAAATCTCTAGCATGATTTAATCCATGTTTGTTGTGTGAATTACATCGGCCACGGCTATCTGCGTACGGAACGCATCAATCAACGAGCCCATTTGCATCACCAACATAACTTAGACTGCGGCAACTTACGGAACTAATACTTAAAAATGTACATTTGACAGTCGACGCGTTCCGCCTTGACAAGCAGCGCCACCCCGTCGTCTCAAGTTAAGGTGGTCGGTGCATTGTTTACTGATTTGCTACGCTATTCAGCGGCACACAGTTTACATTTGCTGTATATGGGAATGAGTTTCATTCAATATGACGTCGATCTGTTTTCTGAATGACAGTGTGTGCTAGTGACTAGATCACTAGCACACACTGTATATATTCTAGATCATAAAGGTTGTCTGGAATTGATTGTCGTGCGATAAGGACTACACTAAGGGTCTTTGAATCGCATCTTTATGTTGTATTTCCTTGAAGATAAAACATGTGGGCACTAAAATAGAAGTTATTACAAGTTTTTTTATTAATCTAGAATTACAGATCTATTAATAAAAAAAATGGTTTGGTATAGAGAGTATAAGTTTTTTGAAAATCTCGAACATTCTAATGGAAAGTATTGCATTGTCTCCACACAGTCATAACAGCATCAATCGCTGAATACCAGTATTATAACAAACGGCGGCCAATTGAAAAACCAAAATAATTCAATACGACTTTACATTATGGTCAGCTGTGGTCAGCCGCGGAAGGCCCAATTGTGGTATCCAACTACGCGCGTACATATTGATACCGACAACGTTCCTGAAACCACCATTTATTGAATATGGTTTATAAAGTACGTATTATTAAAAGTAGGTTTGACAATGTATTAAAAACTGTATCAGTTCCCGTTTAATAACATTCAAATTAGACATATTAATAGATTCTGACAATGGGTCACGTATTATTTTACACACTTCACTTCTCACAGAGAGGAGTCATGTGTCCCAGAAAAGGGAGTTACGGGATAATATGCTTATACTGACAGTGTAAGAAATATTTTAGGTAGATACTTACAATATTTCTTACACCATCATGACTGTAATCCCCAAAGGGTAAGACTGGCGGAGGTGTACACACGACAACATATCGCCTCTTTGCGATGACAACGTGATATTTCAAAAACTATAATTTCTAAGAGATGTCACTTTGTCGCAAAGAGGCGATATCAAGCTATACATTTCCAGTATAAGTTGTCTTCTCATCATACGAAAAGCCTGTACAATGCGAGGTCAGCTAAAACTGGAACTGGCATGATGTATCCTCGTGAGTACCTATAGTACACCCACATTTTGCCAATTATATTTAAGTCCCATGTAATAGAGGGCGAGCCTATTGCTGGGCTGGGCACAAATTCAGGCTCCGGGATGCTACTGAGAAATCATTGACGGAGCCATCAACTCCAGGGCACAAATTCAGACTCAGACAGAAATCCCTGACGGAAAAACCCAATAACACTTTACCCGATCTGGGAATCGAACGCAGGAGGAGGAGTGGGTATCAGTTCTTACTAAATAAATAATAAAAAAAACAGTCAATTTAGGTAAAGACCCATTCAATACAAAAAAAGAACATAAATTATCAATTTGTCATCTCAGTTTTTAAATATGAAATGAAATTTATTACATTCAAATTAATTAATTCTCATGTCAAAAGCCAATGTCACATAAAAAAAAATTAAACGTCAACTACAGTAATCGTTAGAAAGAACTATCAAATGTCAACTACAATAATTATGTAGGTATTATGATAACAAAATAATAATGCCAAAACACAGAATTGATATAATGTCTACAGAGCTGGAATTATCACATGACAAATTATACTCTCGAGACATGCCGCCTGCCACAACAGCCAACAAAACAAAACCAACCTTCAATTCGGAACTGGAGTCATTTTTCAAAGCCAAAAAGACCATCTAAATTAAAAGATTGTCCGATATTATCTGCCCAACCCTATCAGTAGCTTGGCACGTCATTACTATCTGAGGGATTAGCACAATCGACACGTCGCGGACGTTATCCAAATCAGTGAGGTCATATCACTAATGTATCGGGTTAGACTGAATTATGTAGGTAGGTATTTGGGATGGTCAAGTGCACTTAATATGATTGCTAATTTCGAAAACCACGTATTTTATGTTATTAGGTCCTTACGTATGAAATTGCCGATTTTTGATACTGGCTATTGTGAAGATTGATATCTTTCATTCTAATTATAATTCCAAATTCAAATTAATGTTACAATATAGTGTGACATTTTGTTTGTCAAAATCAGTTGTTCATTTGTTTTTCTGCCGTTAAATTTTTTGTAATATCGCTGTTTCTGTAACCATGGAAAAATCGAAAATGCGCGCTTTTTTTTCGAATACGAGTGCCGTCGTGGCACCAACGCAGCACAGACAGCACGCAATATTAACGACGTGTATGGACATGGTACGGCATGTGAACACACGGTTCGTTTTTTGGTTTGATCGCTTACGTTCTGGAAATTTTGAGCCGCATGGCCGACCGGAGATACAAGTCGATAACGATGAATTAAACGCCATAGTGGAAGTAGATTCATCTCAAACCACGTTGGAACTTACAGCAGCCTTTAACGTAATTGATAAATCCATACTTATTCATTTACTTCAAATTGGAAACATAAAAGAGCTCGGAAAGTGGGTAACGTGTGAACTCTCTGAACAACAAAATCGCGTGGAAGCACTGCACAAAGGACCGGAGTTACGACTGGAAACTCTCCGCCACCCACCATACTCACCAGACCTTCCTCCAACTAATTTCCATTTTTATTTGAAATTTGGATAACTTTTTACACGGAAAAAATTCAAATCCAACGAGACGGTAAATAACACCTCTAAAAAGTAAAATTATTCCCGTCCCCAGGATTTTTATAGCAGAGCCATCAACGAATTTCACTAAAATGGCAAAAGAACATGTTCACTAATAGCCAATACTCCAATTAATTAAATACATACATATATAATTATCGATAACAAAAGAAGATTTTTTTATACGTAAAACGACAATTTCATAGGTAAGGACCTTACATTTTTATTTTCTGCTTTGCACAAAAATACTATCCCGGAAACATAGTACACTATTAATGTTTCATAATCATCTCATGTTTGTTAATTCTGTATGTTGTTTATAACGCATTGCAAACCCCTTGGGCGAGCCAAAAATTGTGTAAATTGTTTTAACAATGTTTCCAAACAAGTCTGCAACATTCTCCTAACATGAAAACTGCACCGCATCATGCATCCAAATTAAAAGTATTTTATCAAATTACAAGCTCTTTTAACACCCCTTTTGTAGGTGTAGTTAGTGCCCTGTGACCCAGTTGCAAAGTTTTGGAACATCGCTGGAAACCGACAGACAATGCCTGCAAAAGTTTTTTGGAAAAAGCAATTTCGTTCATGGTCAAATTATTAGGTACTGAAGTTTAAAAATGCAGTGGGAAATAAAAGGATACGTAAGTATGATTTTATTCGAATCTCTTTTCAAATATCTCTTCGCTTTATTTGACTACGTTGGTGACGATTTTACATTGATAGCTAGTGCATATCGATCTGCAACATCGTTACTGTCGTAATTAAGCCTTCCAGTGCAATAGTCAGTTCCTTAACTTGGCCGACAATTAGTGGTACAACTATGCTTGCCTCCGAGTTACTTGTTCTTTGAATGGGTGGCCTGATTAGAGATGTTGTGTACAGGTGTTCAAGTTTTAAGACGTACGTAGGTATTTCAGGTAAGCTTTCTTACTATTTACGACCACTGCTAGTAAGTGTTGAAACGTTCTCTTAACAGTAAATTTTAAGTCAAATGCAATTGTAAAATTAATTGTTTATTTATATATACTTTATTGTACACCAGAAAATATACGAGTATAACAAAAAAATACGATCATCACTACAAAACATACAATGCTTATCGCTTTCTGTGATCTCTTCCAGGCAACTTTGGAATTGACACTCATTGCGTAGATATATTAAATAGGGTTGTCATTGGTGCAAAATAATATACTATGATAGATACATAGATATGTATATAGCAACGCACGACTTTGTATCTATATATGTATATAAATTTTCTATTTTAAAACTCTTAAATTCACTGATAGACAAGGCGCAGCCTGCGCCACTGTTTGACAATTTTTTGATCACTGACAAATTTGTCAGGGTGGAAAATCTACAAATATCTCGATTTGTCGTGACAATTCGACATATTTCGGTTACTACACTGGACATTTTTTTTTAATATTACCCCAATTTTCTCTCATATGCATGCCTCGATATTACATTGTCAGAAAAAGTGACAAATTAGGCATTTACTATGACAATTACGTCAGAGAATATTTTCTTAGACTCGACAGGTAAAATCTGACATTTGTCGCCTTTATTAAACGGGTTTTTAGTTTGACAATTTTGTCGGTATTTACCTGTCGCATTTGGACATACTTGTAATTTTTATTAAACGGCACTTGTCGCGACCATTCGACTTATTTGTCAAAAACTGACAAAATTGTCGGATTGTCACATTTATTAAATAGGTCCAATGGTAATCTCCGAAGGGTTTGAGCAGAGGTGTACCTATAATACACCCAGATTTCACCACTTATGCTTAAGTTCCGTGCAATAGGGGACGAGAATATTGCCATCGACTGGCCATAAATCCATCTATTTGTAACTCTGCTCCATAAACTTCATGTAAGCTATTTCAGCAATAAATAACAAGGGCTCAAATCGTTCATCCATCCGGCTTGGGGAGGTTCAGGCAAATAATTTGGTCCTAACTTTTTAACTTTAAAATAACTTTCACACATGACCAGATAGAGGCCACGTATTAATTAAAATGTTTTTAATTGCAGTTAATTAGTGCTTAACACTAATTAAACGCAATTAAAAACTTGTTACTTGGCGAGGTTGAAGTATCAGCAAATATTAGTTCCGTTGGGTTTGTGGAGCGTGAAGAGTATGGATTAAATTAACAAGTTAGGATTATTAGACTTGCTCTATTTTTTTTTTTTAACTTTAGATTGGTTTATGATTTGGCCGGCCATGTCGTCATACGAATGCACCTGGAGACCAGATCGTCTTTAGTCTAGAACGCCTGAGGGAAGACATCGCCGTGGATGTAAACCAAGGCGAAGGTGGTGTGACGATCTGATCATGTTCGCGGGGCCAACATGGCCAGAGCTCGCACAACAGGTTTGAAAGGAAAAAGGGGAGGCCTTTCAAGACTAAATCATCCCAATTACTGTGTCCCACTACTGGGCAGTAGTGGGACACAGTAATTGGGATGATTTAGTCTTGTGAGGTTTTTTTTAACTGGCTTGATCAATAAATCTTTTATGTAAGTGCCTACTGACGTAACGATTATTGTTTGTTTTTTAAAGTAATTACAAGGTAGCTATTTTCAGCAATTGACATTATAAATATTAAAGGGGTCTTAACTTAAATTAAAAGGATTATATATATATTACCACATAACCTCCTCGCAAGGTTCTACAAATATTGACAAGAAGCCTCCTTCATATTTTTCAAACTATGTCCGTTCTACATTCTTGTGTTTTTACCCGAATACGACAAAGCCAAAGAAGGGTTATGATTTTAACAGGTTATATATGTATGTTCATCTCTTCCCTCATAACTCCTAAAGTACTCGTCATATTTTGACAAATGAGATATTTCCATGCCTATTCTTCAATCTGAAATCAATTCATTTATCTTCCAAAGATACACACAACTATATTTAGAAAACTCCTAATTGATGACATAACGCCTTCATAACGAGGAAAATGAGAGTTTCCTCGTATATTCACAATATTATTGGCATTCCAATTTAATTAAAGTTGACATCATTGTTTAAGCTCGGTGGTGATATCAACTAATAATGTGTAAATTATGTCAACTCTAAAGTTTTATCAAGTGACCTGTGCTGTGATTTTGCTAAACATAGCATCATCACTAGTATTCTAATAAAACAATCAATTAACTCAGAATAATGCAGGTTGCACCTTATCATTGTTACCCGTATACATGTACATGTTTCCTGTTAGAGTTAGATACCAAAGAAAAGGCTGTTCTAGGGATTTCAGTAAAACGTTTATATCCTTTTATTTATACGTGTGCACCTTTGTGAGCCGTTACGGCCGCCGTTGGTCATTCCAACCGCCCACCTCCCTCCAAAAGTAAATTAGGTCTAGTCTATTCAAAACTTGTGCAAAAGATCTGGGTGTCCCGAGGGTTTCTGCTCTTTGTCTAACAACCAAATTATTTACTATAAATAGCTAAAAGTCTAATAATAAATGAAGCATTCTATGTTTATAAGTGAAAGGTCAAGCGGATGTCGGAAGTAGGGTACTTCGAGCTCCAAGGCCTGCTGGATTTAATTACTGACCGACGAAGGACGCGCTGAGAAATAGATGGCAATAATTAATTGGGAATTATCTGCCTATTGACGGCTAAGTGCCCTTTTTGTTTTGTATGTATGTGTGTAGTTTATGATTTGCTTTAGCACCTAACTAGTGTGATTAGTTGTAATATTTAGTAGTAGATAGTTGACATTACTTACGTTGGATAAAAAGGTAAATAGCTTTTTAATTAGAAAATAAAATAGATTATGTAACTACTCGAGGCTGGTTACTGGCCAGTTTGACTTTTAGGCGAATCACATACTACATCGTGCCACGCGACGGGGCGCGGTAAACGGAGCTAAATTCCTTGCGCCGAAACGCGTTTTTTTTTACTTTATTTGTAAATATAAAAACCAGACGCGCGTCGGCCGGCGCGTTGTAGTGTGTTATCCACCTTAGACTTCAATGACAAACTATCGGTCAGTCAATTAGTTACAACTACTGAAGTAACCCTAACTTAAAGACAAGTTTCTTAGTTCAAAGTAATTTAACAACTCCATTTTGCATTCTTTTATTTTAGTATAGAGGTGATAGAATTAAGAATTTTGCGCTGACCCCAAATAAATTGGGACAAGGGCGGGAGAGTGATGAGGTGATAGAATAATGGGCAAGAAGGAGACAGAGACGGTTCTTCGAAGATTTAAAGACCAATACAAATAACTTTTCCATAAACTTCAATATCAAACTAGCATCATCCATAACAATAATGTGTACTTAAAGCTCACATTTCGGCTATTAGATATAAATGTCACATGAAAACTCTGGCAGAAAGTTCTTCGCTGCATTTTATAACATTTAAGTGTGATATAAGTCTTCACATGAGGCGGTTATTATGGCTAACCACCGGCGCTTAACGGTCGTAAATATAAGTCGCGCGGGTTGCGGATGTGTATGACCGACTTTATAATAATGTACGTACAAGTTTGGTGAACTTGAAGAAAATAATAGCAAAATTAGGGGGTTGCGGTTAGAAATAAAATTCGTATGCAACACTACTAATTTTTAGATACGTTGTATTTATTTATTTAACACAAAATTATTAGATACGTTGTATTTATTTATTTAATATGTACTTCAAGCACATAAATGTACAGAGGCGGACTTAATGCCATAGGCTTTCTCTACCAGTCAACCTTTGGGTGACGCAGAGACAAACAGTAGTAGGTGCAATCATGAAAATTAAGGAATAAAGTTATAGCTCATATAATGTTAACAGTTTGATATGTATTCTATTGATTTTACTTCAGTTCCGATTTTAATTACATATTTAGTTTAATAATTTGCAACTTTGTGTCTATCGGCTAATTGTACGTTATGGGAATAAAACATCCATCTCCAAAACGTCATCAACATCTACATACAGATACTTATATGCGTCTAAATAATATAATTATTATTACTTTTGCATTCTTAAGTTCTTTGGAATAAATACCAACTTAATTGCAGTTATTTATTACATATGTTTTGAGAAATTCAGAACCATTCTGATAGCATAATATCATAAATGATGAAATAAAATAACATATACTTCGCCAAGAACTACATAATAATATGTAGTTCTTGATGAAGTACCTATCTGTTATTTTATAACATTTAAGTTTATATTTACATCCCAATTGCTTAGTGGTCGTTTGCCAACCATAACAGTAGGACACACAGTAGGATTGTTTTTCTGGTCTTAAAACCCTTTGTACAAAAGACAACAAGTCTCATACAAACCTATTGAGTTTTTAATAGCCTTTTTAGAGGACATGGCCAACAATGCATGTCCTTTAAAAAGGCCATAAAAGGCCTCATGATAAACTCGTTTATGATTAACAGTTTATCGTAACGCTCTGTTTAAAACTGATTCCCTTCGTAAAGGCTGATGTAATTTCGCAAAGGCATAATAACTTGATTATATCTTTACTGTGGAATTGAAGATGGTATCGAATGAATGTTATGAAGAGGATTTAGCTGTAGAGAAGTCGTATAGATAATGAGCCATGTTTGGAGCTAAAAATAGAAGTAGGTTAGTTATGGCTCATTCGGCATTACTTCATAGGGGTAAGAGGAACAGGGGGTAAAGTTTGCTCATAGAAAAGGGAGGATCCTACGACGGGAAAACACAATTTTTTTTTTTTTTGTTTTTCTCAACGGATGCTGTATCTGGTGGGCTATTGCCCGACGATTGATATCGGGACGTTGTAAATATCGTAGCGAAAAAAAAAGGAATGAAACACTTCTTCGCCACAGAAATACGTATAATTTTGTATGTTAATAGCATGAGTGTACAAAAAACATATAGAATACAACACACTCACAACAAAACTTGATAAAAAAGATCGACGGGCTGTTTTAAATTATAAAACACACGCAACACTTAGGCGTATGAACCTTAAATTACAATCTTTAGCCACAGAATAACTAATAGTACTAACGTACTTTAGTGTGATTTTGTTACGCGTCGAAAAACGATACGATTGCAATCGAATCTTGACGAACGCGTAGCTTAAATAGAACACCGCGTCTAGGAGGTAATAGCACTAAGCGAATTCATAGTTTTTGACAAATTTATTTAAAAGATCAACAGATTTTGAGGCGAAGTTCAAAAAAAAAGGTGTTACTATGACTACTAAAGAAAAAATACTAAATATCTGCAATATCCACTGTAAGGCCTTCGCAATGACTATGGGATTCTAACTGTCCGATGTCCCGGTACCTGAAGTCAGGATCTTCCAAGACGTTAACCGTGACGTCATAAATCAGGAGATCGAAGCGGCTCGCTGACTACGGTAGCCTAGCCTGTAGTTAGTAGGCAGGTGGGTGGAGCAAAATTCGGCTTGAAACTCGCGGACGATACCTAAAGCAAATAACGTAGAATTAAGACCAAGCAGAATTCTTTTTATAACAAAGAAGATGATGAGTTTTATATACCGGTTTAAGGCTCCTACAGACAAGCGCGACGCGACACTAGTAGAACAATTTCTATGAAAACTTCGTGGAATTTGTTCTACCAGGATCGTGTCGCACCGTCGCGTCGCGCTTATCTGCGGAAGCCCTTAGCTGGGATAACAAGGGGAGTCACTGACTCTACGATTTTGTTGAACGTTGGTAGTAAATACTTAAAATTTTGGTCTGAGGTCCTAAAATAACTTTATGAACCGTCGTGTCTCATAAATGTTCTTCAAGTGACACGAGAAAATACCAAATTACAAAAAATTCAATGATAAAATTTCTGGTCAAGCAAAGTTCCAAAAAATGAGGTTGAATATATTTTCAAAGAAGGATGATTCACAAAAATGTTAATGCTGCATTTATTAACGCTGCAATATACATGCTAGTTGCTCGGTAAACTCTGCTCACGGGCGCTGCAGGATTATGCGTGACGTCAGTGTGATGCGTAGTTCGCATGTGGCGATGTAGATGCCGCCACAACTACATTATACGGTCATCATGATCACTGAAATGTTCCTATGTTATGATATATTTATTTATTTATTAAATCTTTTCGCACACTAAAAGGTACAAAGGCGATAACTTCACGTTTCGCGAAAGATTAGCAAAACCTTTTTTTTAATCTGCTTTTTGTGTCGTAAAAGCCTCCCCTCCTTTCACTTAGCCCTTTTTATTGCTGTATGTGACGAAATATTACACATGTAATTTTATTATTGGCACATAATGTACTAGAAACTTGGTACTTTTCTGTGCAATAAATTTAGACCTTCAGACTACAGCAACGCCGCTTGGCGACAAAATAAGATGTGCTGATACTTACTTTCAAAGAAGCAACAAAGATGTTTCTTACCGCTAATTTCATGTTCCTCACATCTTTTCGTTTCTAAAACCGGTGTCTAGTACTAAATTTGACGTTAATTGAAGCGTATATATTCAAGGCATCACCCCAACGGTCGCCGCGGTCCGTTCCCACACCAATTTGTCTTTATTTTTGGACGAGCAGTGTTGTCAACTTGATCAACACTTTGTTACCGGGTCATATAAAATTGGGGTAATTGATAAAACGATCCCTAATACTGAAATGTGTGGCAATACCGCTGCTACAATATTTGCTTGTGTAAAGTGAAAGAAATTATTTGGTAAGCAAAGTGACTACCGACTTAAATTATTCGTATATACTTAAATCACAGCTAACATTCTTTGACAGTTTTATGAACTGGCTGTAACACGATATATTGACAGTTTGCTTAAGTTGTATACAAGGTGTAACTTGAATAACGCACAACCTCTTAAGGGGTCATTGTACTCATCATTATGATCAACTTTTACTATGGCACCAAACCTGACATCGCGAAAAAAAATCAGCTGCTCCCTATATTTATGTTCGCATAACTCGTCAAAATGTAGGGAACACCTGATTTTTTTTTCGCGATTTCAGGTTTGTTCCCATAGTGAAAGTTGTTCATAATGATGAATACAATGACCCCTTATGAAGTTGTGCGTTATTTAAGTTACAGCTTGTATAAAAAAAAATATTTTCCTGACTTACTTACCTTTATTAGAACCTTGGCAATTAATGCAACGTGAAAGTTACCACGATTCTTTAAATCACATCTCGCCTAACATTAATGGTTAAACTAACAACCTCGTATCTTTGCCATTTTCTTTCTTGCCTCGTATATTTGCACTTTTCAGTGATAAGAATAGGAGATTAATTATTTTTTTCATTATTTTTATCCGTTCTCTTGCAATTTCTCCATTAGAAAAAGATGCAGTAAGACAATTAAAGAAAAAATAACAAAACCATCTATTTTAATGCCGACTTAATTTCTAGCAGATTGGCGAGAGCGTAACCAAACTGTCTTCCAATGCCTAGTTATTGACGATTGATTGTAACGATTATTAGAACATCGAGAAAAAGAAGAAGACCGCTTACGGATTAAATACATACAATTTGACAATCAGACTCAAAACATCTCACAATTGTGTGGTAGACAACATACACACCTTTCTTTCAGATTGTAACTCGATCTCATCATGTTTCTATTCGACGTCCGGCCACCGATGCGTGAAGCCATTGGTTCTTGTAAACATACTTGCATTATTAATTGTTAATAAATTGTTCATTCAAATGGTACACGAAACCGTAAAAACATTGAAATGATTGTCAGTTTCTTTGTGTTTAATAATAATAAAGTTGCGTAAGTAATATGCAAATGAAAACATTTCAAAATCACTACATAGTATAAGGCTGATTTTAGTCTTACGCCGACGGCACGCGTACCGTCAGCGCTGATGCCCGAGATATATGGACTTCTAGGAAGCGTTTTTAAATAACGCGTAGCTATCAGCGCGCACGGTGGTCAGCGCTGATAGCTACGCAGCCGTACGCGTCGCGCGTCGGCCTCGCGTAGCTGTCGGCGCTGACGATCGCACGAGCGCCTCTGCGTTCAGTGAGCGTTCTTGTGTCGAGCGGAGCGGACGTCGTCAGCGCGTACAGTCATGGCAAATCGCGAAGTGGATACAGGTCGAGTTATCGATGAGGTACGCCTGAGGAAGATATTGTGGGATGCATCCGATCCACTCTACAAAAATAAAGATGCAAGAAACAAAGCCTGGGAGGATATTGTGGACGCATTGTTCGAAAATATTTCAGGAGAAGAAAAACAACAACTTGGTTTGTTTACTTTCTTATTTTATTATCTGAATACCTACACTACAGGACAAAGCCTTTTCAAGTTAAAATATACACGAATCTTGCCAGGGCACGCTTCCAATAGGGCTCACGAAGTACTCGGCAAAATGTTCTCGCAGAGCGTGTCCAGACCTGTTCGTAGGTACAGTTGGCAAGTCCACCATACCCTCAATTGTAAGTGTGTCTTCAATACGATAACCATCTCGAATTCTTATAAAGTTATGCAATACGCAGCATGCTTTAACTATTTTCTTTGTAACATCAAAACTCACATTAATAGGTGTATGAAACACTCTGAACTTGTTTGACATGATACCAAATGTCGATTCTATGTATCGTCTACTGCGGCTCAGTCTATAATTAAATATTTTTTTCTTGTGGGTCATATTGGATCGTGCATATGGCTTCAGAATTTTATTTGATATTCCAAACGCACCATCACCCACAATTACATGTTCAACTGGAGTATTTGTTCCAGGCAGTGGCTTTGGTCCTGGAATATTTAAAGTGTTTTGTTCAAGGCTCCTGTATAGTGTACTGTTTTGGAATATAGTCGAGTCCGAGTTTTTTCCATATGTTCCAATGTTTACATATGTAAAACAATAATCTGCATCGCACATAGCTAGCAGAACTATGGAGTAAAAATGTTTATAGTTGTAGAATATTGATCCACCACCGGTTGGATTTACGATTCGGATGTGCTTGCCATCAATAGCTCCGATGCAATTTGGAAAGTTGGTCTTTTGTAGAAAACCGTTAGCAATATTTTGCCACATATCAGGAGTATTTGATGGTATACATTCATCGTGTAGCGTTTCCCATATAACTTTACACACTTCGTCCACGATCTTACTGATTGTTGCGATTCCCATCCTAAATGAATACTGCAAATCTGTATATGTTCGACCCGTAGCAAGAAATCTAAAAAAAAACGTTTTTATTATTTCAGGAAAACTGGTTCAACAAAGGTGGAAAACAGCCCGGGACGCGTTTTTTAGAACAAAGAACACAATTAAAAAAACGCCCTCTGGAAGTGCTGCACCAAAATACAAAAAGTACATCTATTATGACGAATTAAGCTTCCTAGCTCCAACAGTTGAGAATGAAGTTGATGAATCATTGAATGACTCTTCCCTTCCCTCACCCTCAGTAAATATAGATAATACATTGGATAGTATGGGGACTTCAGAAAATACTCAAGATTCTGATATATTAATGCAGCAAGTTTTTTCAAACACTCAACACAGTGAGCACATTGACCGTGGTGTTGATTCAGCATCATCACAAAAACCTTGGTTGGAAAAGAGAAAAAGAAGGGCCCCGAAAACAAATCCAGAAAGTTCTCCATTTGAAAAAGAATTATTAACTTTATTAAGTAACCAAACCCCAGATCTTGCCGCTGACGACCTGGCTTTTTTCGCTTCTTTAGGTCCAATTTTAAAAAGTTTTGATGTAGGACAAAAGCTGGAGTTTAGATCGAGAGTGCTACGAGAAGCCATGGATATTCGAAATTACAACAGATCAAATAGCTCAAATAGCTCTTACTCCAACGACGCAAGATATGCATCATCATACAATTATCAGATTCCAGCTTACCCAGAGTACGAAACCAACAATGCGAATCCTGGTTACTCTGGTTATCAAACAGCGAGACTTACTGATGAATAAATAATTATATGTGTTCAATTACTTATTATATTTTTTTTTATCTGTCCTTATGAAACTTTATAATAATAAATATGTTGTTCTCTTACTTTACTATAGTTAAACATAATGATAAAACGAGTAAATATGTTTTTTTCTTACCTTAAAGTCACCATTAGTCGTTCAATCGGTGGTATAGGTACACGTCGTAAGCTGCAATGGACCAGTTTATCCTGTATCTTTGCCAGTAATTCGTCAAAAGTTCTAGTTGACATTCGAAAGTAATTAAAGAATTTACTTTCGTCAACCCTCAAACTGCCATATAACAAGACAAAGTCTCCTGCAACGGCTCTCTGCTCAATTAATGGATGAACATAGAGTCTTCGTCGCCGCCGGTTTTTATTTTTTTGGGATAGATAGTACAAAGCAGCAATAATTAATACACTCCGCATTTTGGTCGTCGTCTGTACAGTAAGGCGGACAGTACGATACTAAAACGAGCCACGCTGAGCCTCAGCGCTGACAAACTACGCGCTGAGCTATCAGCGCTGACGGTGAGCGTGAGACTAAAATCAGCCTAAAACAAAGTCGCTTCCCGCTGTCTGTCCCTATATATGCTTAAATCTTTAAAACTACGCAACGGATTTTGATGCGGTTACTATATTATGCATGTATTATATGCATATAAACCTTCCTCTTGAATCACTCTATCTATTAAAAAAAACCGCATCAAAATCCGTTGCTTATTTTTAAAGTTCTAAGCATACATAGAGACAGACAGACAGCGGGAAGCGACTTTGTTTTATACTATGTAGTGATAGTGATCAGCATTGCACCCGTGCGAAGCCGGGGCGGGTCGCTAGTATAATATATTATGTTCAGCTGATTCACAGCAGTTTCATGTTCGTTCGTTGATTCAGTAAGATATCGAATAACAAACCAATAAGACTACAAGTTTAACCAACCTGGTGGATGGAATATCCTCTATGCAAGGATTAGAAAATTCCACTTCAATATTTTGTAAAAATAAACAAGTGATAGAAAAGTAACAATAGACCTAGCCTTTTATCCCAAGTATGTTGGGGTTGGCTTCCAGTCCAACCGCATGCAGCTGGATTCCAGTATTTTACATTGAGCGACTGCCTATCTGACCTCCATGACCCAGTTGCTGGGTAACACGGTACCCCTTGGCAAGACTGGTGGTCAGGCTTTTGGGCTTCTGACTACCCGTAACGACTGTCAGTCTACGAATGACAGTCAAGGCCAACTGCTTAACGTGCATTCCGGTAAGGCAAGGAGGGGTCTCGGTATGTTGTGGATAGTCACCCATCCACGGACCGACCTCGGTAAGCGTTGCCTAACCTTGCAGCTGTTATTATTTAACCACGATCAATTTAGATTAGTAATGACTGGTAAAAATAAAATAAGGCAGATTTATACGTTACTGTTATAAATAAGTATTTTTCTGACTGTGTGTCTTAATTTAGGTTATATAAAACTTTCTTTCTTCTTATAAAATTCCTAATAGAGAAAAATAAGTAGACGTGTTGCAGAAACCAATTTCACATTATCTAGATTAAACAAGGTTAAAAATATACCCTCCAGAACCTTGACCGACTGTCTAATTGAATATATCCGTCAGGGCGTCCTTGCCTTAACAGGCTATTGGCTATTTAAGAGCCGTAGTAGGGTTACTCACTTATACGACCCTTGTCTGCAGTAGTAACACCTGAAAATACGCCAGCCTTGACATTAGTTCAGTCAATGTCGAACGTTCAGTGGTTTATGCTTTGTTTACAGCAGAGGTTCCCAAACTTATTTTTCTCATAGACCACATTAACAATTTTGCTGGTTCCGGTGGACCCCTGCAGCTACATTTCTACCATATTACTAACTTAGACCCCCGTCGAGTCTCCCGTGGACCCATGTGGGTCCACCTAGACCACTTTGGGAATCAATGGTTTATAGCATAACTTAGCATCGTGTAGGTTAGGTAGCAGTGGTTGTTGACAGCCCATTCCGCCTCGAAAAGAGGAAGCCTGTTTCCCATGGCTAATTATGCTAAGCACATGAGCGAAGGCAACTTTGCCCTTCGTGACAACGCGTCTGCAAATTCCATAGTGCTGGCACTTATAATGGCAATGCCATTCATTTTGACAGATAAACATTAATTGCGTTATATTTACGTTGTCGAACAATCGAATTTTTCATGAAGCAATGGATTAGAAATTTCCTTCATAATCCTTCGGATTGTGATTGAAAGTGTGCAAATAAACACATCATTATGTAATAGTACATTGTTCACCGAGAGGAGAAAGTGACCGATTACCGTCGAGGGTGTCGTTTGAACTCTCGAGTGATACATAGTGCTTTATACTACACCTACGAGGAAAATAAAAAACGAAATCTTTATTTTACTTTCTACGAAAACTGAATCCTCAAACAACACACAAATTGGAAATGGCGCCAATGGCATCTGCAATTTTCACATGTTCTTTTTTCAAATTGTTTATCCTGCCGCCGCAGGGTCGCACTGCCAGCCCGACACCATCCAACACACAGCTAGTGGCCAGTGTCATTTTGCGAACTTGGAGATAAAACCTCACTGTAGAAACTTTTGGCTTTTGATATTTAGGTTACCGGCGCATAGTCTTACCCAAAATTAAAAAAGAAAAACCACGTAAGAAATGGATTTTCATACACTTTTCTCTCCCACTCAGATGCGTTTTCTCCCCGCATATTTGTTCGATATGCAATGACGTACTTTTTACCGTAAATTTGATAAAGTATCGGCACGGTTGGCGCAGTGGTTAAGCGATTGACTGCTGCGCTGCGTGTCGCGGGTTCGATTCCCGCACGGAACAAATATTTGTATGACCTACATGTATTTGTTCCGAGTCTGGGTGTTTTTCTATCTATAATATGTATGTATTTACAAAAAAAAAATTGTATATAAGTAGTTTATCAGCCATCTTGTTACCATAACACAAGCATTAGGTTGCTTAGCTTGGGACAAATGGTGCTGTGTGAAATGTCCAGGGATTTATTATTTATTTTATTTATTATTATTTAGGTACTTTCCAAGCAGGTGTAGTATAAACAACTTTATCATTATACCCTGTAATTATCTACTTCAAACAATGACTGTCTCCTTTGGGAATACCTAACATGCAATGTCCGAGCTATATCGATTATGACCTATATGAATAATCGTATCGCTCAAAACGATATTACCGATACCGTATTATACGATATCCTTTGTCGTAGTTTAGATAACCCTACTGTATCTAATTAAGTTCGTCTTACGGTTTTACATTGTACAGACGCCAGAACATAAAGCTACTACAATCTGTCGTACTTTATGGAAGATTACGTTTTGGGTGGTAGAACATAATTGGCTATATTACTATACTACTAATACTAGTTTCAGCCCGTGGCTTCGCCTGCGTAGTGGACGGAAATTAACACCCTGGAATGTGGTTCCAGGACAAAAAGTATGCCTATGTCCTTTCCCAGGATGCCATCTAACTCCTTGCCAATTTTCATTGAAATCCGTTCACTGGTTTAAGCGTGAGAAGGTATACAGACGGTAAAAAAAATCAGCCGGTATAAATAAAATATTCATCCACATCGCTGTCGACTGGTAATGTACCCAACAGCCAAGAGACTGGTGACATTGCCACGTTGTATGGCAATGCTTAGCCTCTGGCCAAGGTAAAAGCCAGCCCTTGGGTCACGGGAAACATCAACCAGCCTTTTCGAGATTTCCTTATTTCAGATGTTAAAGCACTTTGTTAATTAACCCTTCTCAACTTAATACTTCTATGTCAAAAAAATCACAAATAGCACAAAATCTACTGCAATTTACCCACCTAGGTACTTATTTCCTGCAAAATTACTGCCAAACTCATTTTAAGCACATCTCGTCTCCCAAATGAAATTCGCAAATGAAAGGACGTTCGTATTTTTTTATTCTCATTTAAAATTCTAGGGTCATAAAGGAAATTTGACCAGATGCATAAACGAAGGCGAGGGGATATGACGACATGCAATATTTCCGGCGCGAAGGTTGGATGTGTAGTGAAAGGACTACAAGATTGGAAAGGACGGCAAATGGGATTGCCAGCCGGGAAAATAGTATATGTCCTTTACCCAACTGCAGGAGGGAAAGGAAGGGTTGTGGCGATCTTTTGAGTAAACATAGCACATATAAAAATAGTAAAAAGTCTTGCAATTTACGCAAATGTTTCTTGAAGAATATCCAAACTATAGGTAGGTATGTTACTTTTAGAATGATAAAAATATAAACGAAATACCGCTACTACACTTTTTTCATTTAGTAGGCTAACAAAAAAAAAGTTAACTGCTGGAGATAGACCAGGCACATGTATTTTTTTTTTTAATTAAAGATGCTTTTTTGGAATGCGAATTTTTTATCTGGGAACCCAAATTCAATTAGGCAGTCACAAGTATTAACTCATTTACACATACAACCATATCGCACGAAGGACATTTCTGTGATGACTCAATGTTTGACATAAAAAAAAGAAATAAAATACTGAACGATCGACATAACTCTTTAATAAATAGGCTCATTGAGCATCTGATTAAATAACTGAAGTAACAATGATGTGTTGGCGTATATAAACACACTCAATACATATAGGCGATGACTTCATGCTCTCGAATCAACAAAAAGCTTTACGTAGGTGTAGGTACATAATTATACATTATAAACTACGTTTATGAAGGCCAATGACGAGCAAATATTTATTCTTAAAACCTCATTTTCATATATCATCGAAATTGTACATTCTGGGGGGATAAGGTCGTATATGTGTAGTAATTCGAACGCGCCACTGTGTAGTTTACGACTTTCTTGCTTCAAGGTGGTCGTTTTTGGTTTGTAAACATAATTTTTATATTTCATCTGTGTCATTGGGAGCAGTGAGTGGTGGCCCAGTGGTAACGGCCGCGACTTACGAGAGGTCATGGGTTCGGACCCAAGCAGGCACTATACTTTGTATAAATTATTTCATCATCACTGCTCTCAAAATGGTGGAAGAAAACATCGTGAGGAAACCTTCATGTACCAGAACCAAAAATTCGAAGACATAAGACCAACCCGCACTGGGCCCGCGTGGTGGATTATGGCCTACTCCCTCTCACAGAAAGATTAGGCCTGTGTACCTTAGCAGTGGGACCGTTATAGGCCGATTATTTTGTCAAGGTCGTATGTATCATATTCTAGTAAATTTATATGAGTTCTGTTTTTAATTTAGTTAAGGGCTGATTTTTCAATGGACCGATTATTTTTATTCGTGGAATAAAATTGACGTCTTGACGTTTTTGTATGGAAGAACTGTCGAAAATTCAAAATTATTCCTCCGATAAAGTTATCTGACGGTGGAATAATCAGCCCTTACTGACGCACTCAGAGACTTCACTTAAAATTAATCAATCATTAACATTTATTGACCAGCATATCTTGGCACAAATGTCAACAAAAATGTTTTCAATCTGACATATTTTTGACTGACTGCGTTCCAATTTATACTTGTCAATTAAAGTTAATGATTGATTCATTTTAAGTAATGACTCTGAGTACCGGGGTAAGTCTTTCATTTTAATCTAGTTTTTATTTGAACTACATATGTCTGAAATAAATGAAATATTATTATTATAGTGAAAACGTGACCATGCAGTCAATGCATTCTTGGTTTTCTTCTTGATTGAAATTGATTTTCTATCGGTGTTCTTTTAATGCAGACGCAGAAGACGAGTTTATTGATGTTGGTGTTAAGTGCAATGTAAGATTGAGTTAGTTATTTAAAGGCATGGGCACAGTGCCAAATCTCAACGGCAGAGGGTTTGAGAACAATTAATGCAATCGTCAGGCTCCTCCATCTCGTTAAAAATTCAAGCTTCCAAAGCTCTCTTGAATATTAGGAGCTCATAACACCTGAAACGGCGATCGTACTTAAATTTTTTGTTAATGTATGTAAATTCAAGGAAAAGAAAAAGGAAATTTTATTGCTAAGCAAAGTGACTACCAACTTAAAATGTCCGTATATCTTACTGTCATTTTTTACTATGGATGTAACACAGCAAATTGACGTAGGTAGTCAAGTTGCTTGACAATTAATTTCACTGACTGCACTTTTGATTTTGTTTTCATTTGTTTAAAACGCAGCTCAAGAATTAAAACAAAAGCAATGCAAGCGGACCCAGTGTTTAGACATTCTTAAGGCTAAACACACATTACACCTACTTTATAGTGTGTTGCAAAATTACATATATGTACAACCCAGCGATCAAAGTTTGCTTGTAATGTAATGCACGATTGTAGGTACAGACGCCAGCACATCAAGCTACCCGAAACTGTCACATTTTCCCAATCAACTTTGGACCTTATAATTAAGCGATAAAGTTGAAAATCTATTAAAGAAATCTGACAGATTGTAGTAGCTTGATGTGCTGGCGTCTGTACATTACTACTTTTACCAACTTTTACAAATATTTTATCTCCCGTAGAAGCTTGCCACATTTGCCATTGGGTTACAAAATGTGATTTTTCCGACGTCTCGCATGACAACAAGCATACCTTGACAAAAGTGTCTTTAAAGTATCTTCTTCATGAAAAGTACCTCACGTAAGCATTTCTGTTGCAAATTCTGGCGCAATAAGTTCCTTCAAATGTCTTGATGCACGGTGTGTCCTCTAATTTCCACGTCATGAATACATGTGGAGAAAAATATACCACCGGTATACCTACCTACTTCATATTTTTTTCTCTCCAAAGTGCATATGGCAGTAAGTTGCAAATGGAGCATACCAGCATCAAAGTGAAACGGACTAAAATGTCAGGGATTTCGCTTTGATAGAGAGGATTCTATTAAAAGTCTGGCTTTGAGAGCAAATATGGAATTTTTGAGATGGATAGACGGATGGATTAGTCGTTAGCCTTCAACGGATACGATGACGTAACCTCTAAATAGGGCCCCCTATTTATAAAAATACAAAATTGACACTTTTCTCGACAGGTGCTGTTTAATAAACCATAAAATATATGAAAGAAACTTGTGAAATATTCTGATTATCGCCTGTCGCCTTTCGCCTGTCGGTTTTATCACTACATAGTATAAAACAAAGTCGCTTCCCTGTCTGTCTGTCCCTATATATGCTTAGATCTTTAAAACTCCGTAACGGATTTTGATGCGGTTTTTTTTAATAGATAGAGTAATTCAAGAGGAAGGTTTATATGTATAATACATGCATAATATAGTAGAGAAACACTGATAATTTTAGAGGTTTCTAATGTAATGTCGTAAATAAACACATTTTTTTGCGCTTACATTGTAAACGCTGGCTGAACCCGTCGAGATAGATCAAAATAATGTACTACAGTATTGTACACCTTAAAAAGGTCTACAAAAAAATTCGCGATGGTATATGTCTATCTCTTAGGGATAACCCACAATAACCATTTTTTATCCTATACTTTTTACGAGAAATAATGGCTCTAAAATTATCAGTGTTTCTCCATTGCACCCGTGCGAAGCCGGGGCGGGTCGCTAGTTTAGTATATACAACTAGTTTCATTAAATAGGCCCCTGGTAAGTAGGTATTAAAAATATATCGATATCGCGAAGCATTAAATGTATAAATAAGCAAAGGCAATTAAATATAAGCTCTGGAATAAAAACACTTTTTTATGTTAACTGATCAGTTTGCACTGGCTACATTTTTTATCTACCTATTAAAAATTGGTCCAGTGTCCAAAAAGAGTCGTCATAACTATAAATTAAATTATGTATCATGTAATAGGGGGTGAGATCAACTGGGCACAAATCCAGGCTCCGGCTACTTACTACTGAGCTACAGATGGAAAACCCAACAATACAAATATAGTATTTCGAGACATCGCCAAGCGGTTAGTCGACTCTTCACGTTACCAGAGGGCTGGCCTATTTTTTGGCCAAAGAATCAGCATTGCCATAAAACGTGACAATGCTGCCAGCCTTTTGGGCACGTTTCCTATAGACAGCGATGCGGACGAATTTTTTGACGCCCTTTGATTATTTCTCCTCCATTTTATATACTTGTACATAATTATTATTACTTTAAGACTGTTAGATTTTTAAATTATGTAAATGTAATATAAATTGTATAGTCATCACAATTTAAACTGCGACCCTAAAAAATTTACGTATTTGTCATAATTGGGTTAACAGAACGGGTGAAGTGGTCCAACTTGGTCGCCCATTGTTGAATTACTGACAACTTTTCCGGACAGCTTCTGCTTGAATACTGCAGTGGCCGCCGAAAATGTTCTTGTGGAAACCATTTTGCATAGCTTTGATAGTTATGTAATGAAGCTGTAGGTATAGGATATTAGTTATTCAGAAGGCCCGAAGTATTATGGGATAAGTATACTGAATATTATTTACTAAACCAGGGGTACGCGGAAGCTTACAAATGATTATGTTATTATATTTCCCATTACACATATACTCACAAATTCAAATACATACTCGTAGTTAAATCAGGTCATTATGGGTTTATTACCATACGTAAATAGCTGTTTCTTTTCTACACAAAGTTACAGTAGAGCACTGACTCCTAGGTCACATGGTTCCCCTAATTTAGGAGGCAGGGTATTTCACTATTTTTGCAGCCTTTTCCCAAAAATCCAATATACAGACGTCAGCACATCAAGCTACTACAATCTGTCAAATTTCTTAAATTAATAAATTTTCAACTGTATCACTAAAGCCCAAGGTTCTAAGTTAATTGGGAAAATTTGACAGTTTCGGGTAGCTCGATTTGCTTTCGTCTGTACCTATGTGAAATGTATTGTTTACAAAGGTATTTTGTGTCAATAAACTTATTTTATTTATTATTTATTTATTAAAATATATAAAGCATATAACATATGAAGCAATGGATTAGCAATATTCTTCATAATAATTCCGATTGTGATTGATGCTGTGTTATGTAATTGGGGTGACGTTTCCCCACTTTGAGCAGTCAATATTAACTGAAATTCAACATCTTCTCATCTTACAGTCCAACTTTGCAAGTCACTAAAACTTCAGATTCTTATTTATTTATTTATATACAACGTGTAACGTTAAATGCGCAAAACCTCAGACCCCCCAACTGATTTTTAATTCCATTGACCTATTTCAGAGAGAAAATAAGTCATTTAAAAAATTGCAAAGGTTTTATGCGCTGTATTAGTTTTACTGGCCATTCTGATCGTTTCTTGCGTCTGCGACGACGCTTTACCGAGGGAGGAGTCGTCACCGGGCCGCTGCGCCGCGCTGACATTGGCTTGCTTGACCTATTAATAAATAGACACGGCAAATTTTTTAATGAAGATTTTTTGAAAATGTGACCTATGTTAAAAAGTGGTTCAATTAATTCTGCTCGTTATTCTGATCAAACTATTTTCTGGTTTTGCGCATTTAACGTTACACGTTGTATACTTTATTGTACACCACGAAAATATACAATATTAAAAGCAGACCCCCGTTGGTCTCATGGCTGCAAGCGTGACTGCTGAGCGTGGGGGTCCTGGATTCGATTCCCAGGTCGGGCAAAGTGTTATTGAATTTTTTCATTACCTTAATAACAGCCCGGAGTTTGGAAGCTGGCGGTGTGATACCCCCGTGCCTCGGAAAGCACGTTAAGTGGTCCTGCACCTGATCTTCTGCCATCGGACTATGAGAGTGAGTGCATTTGTGTCTGCGAACACACATATCTCCCGCGCCGAAAGCTAGTTCTCCACTGAGATTGGTCGCCACGACCAAAATTCTAGTCTAGAGGATTACCTACATGTAGCAGAAGGTAATACCCTGAACAAAAGAACGTAACACTTCCTATTTTCTTGCAATGCCACAAAGTATCTTAAATTAACTGTAGGTGTTTAAAATGAATATGACATTCACAGATAAGCATTAATAGACAGCTTAGGTGCACAGACGCATTCCGGACAATTTTCCAATAAACGACCAATTGGTCGCGAAGGCTCGTTACCTCAACTACACAAATAATGGTCGCGTTAAGAATGTTTGGCGATAAAAAGTGGACACGTGTGGGCCGGGCCTATTACATGGTGGATGGTACTTCCTTTTTTGTTAACCGATTCGGAGTAATGTTTGGCAGTTTGTGAGTGGTTTCTATTTGGTGTTTGGCAAATTTGAAATGTGTAGTCAATCTTGCAAGCACTCGTGTAATTTTAACATAAATAGGTATTTGTCATTGTCATGCTCAGTGTCAACCAACTTTATCGATCCAAAGAATGCCAAAAGTCTTGTAATGCCTTGTGTAGCATTAATTGGTTTACACGCTAAAATAAAACTAATTAGGCTGCAACATTAATCTCCAACTGCAGAGAGCATTAGGTAGATACAATAATAACCACGATGGAACATAATGCCTTGATGGCCTTCATCACGAAGACATCTACAAAATGCTGGAGAAATTCGGGTACAGTCGGTCGATTCTGTTAGAATCTCATCGTGAGAAGTTAGGTGAAGTGACTTATTATTCCATCGGATGCTAGACACTAATGACTCCTCACTTTAAGCTCACTTCAGCCGAGTTATCACGGTGAGATTTTTACAGAATAGCACTAAAGGTACTCTGTTTAACCCTTTTGAGATTACTTACACTACAGGCATGAGGTTATGTGTATGCTTACCACGAAGATAGAGTGTAGTTATTTGTTTATTTTACTGAATTAAATATTTATACTCTCTATTCTTACTATTACTATAAACATCGTGAGGAAACCGGCATCTCCTGGAACCAAAAATTCAAAGACATTTAACCGCTACCAACCTGTACTGAGCCCGCATGATGGATTACCTATAGGTACCTATAGGAGGTCTGTGTGCCAGCATAGGCTGATTGTGACTTTTATCCTTCTAGGTAATCAACAGTGACCTTTCTACAATGCAGCCATGTAGCGTGTCACCAATTTATAGCTCATTATTAACCAATTTATAACACGGCTGTTTACTAGGAATTCAAGTATAATCCACTTGTCCTCCCACACATGTTCATTGAGTAAAAACCAACCAATGAATGATGTAAGCTGTTGATGATTGTGGGATGAACCAGAGTTGTCAGTTGGCTATAAGTACCAAAGACATACTGGACATATACAGGGGCGGGGATATCAATACGACAATAAATTAAACATCGTATATCTAACTAATAAAGACATTACCAGTCTACAAACAAAAATTCTATGTAATTCTATAGTTATCTTATGTCCTAACCCGGGCCATGATCTACCTTTGCCAAATGTCATCGAAATCCGTTCAGGTGTGAAAAGGGAACATACAGAGTTACTTTCGCAATTATTATGTAAAATGTTTTTTTTTTTTACATCATTTAAACGTGGACATGTTGTCCTAAAATTCCCCACACTAGGTAAGTACTTATTTTGTTATAAGGAAAAAGTGTGTGTTTAGGTATCATAATAAGACAACATCAGCTCCCAAAATGGTAAGCACGACTTTCCTTGTAAAAGATGACTCTTTCCTGCTGACTAAGCTCATGGCGATTGTTTATATTTTGTTTTAAGATCTTGTCGTCTTACAACTAAGTTTCGACTTTATCGTGCGTTTAAAGCCTGAGTCTTTTTTTTGGCAGAAAAATAATCAAAAAAGAAAAAACCTAGGAATGTATTCTATATGTCTTTTTGGCAGAAAAATAATCCATAAAATACCTGAGATAACATACATTTTGGTTCTTCAAAAGTACCCGACGGATTTTGATGAGGTTTCCATTATCTTTAAGAGAATTTAATTTTCTGGAAGAATTATAGGTACAACACATTAATAACGAAAACACGATGTTTTTTCAAGTCGTAAAAACTGTGCAATGCAGGGGTAGTCATGGCTAGTAGTTAGATAAATTGGAAACCAGTCTCCCACAATCGCCTGTGATTGACCGAAGTTAACGGTATTTCTATTTTCAATGGAGAATAAGCTAACCTACTTATGTCTAATAGCATCTACGACGATGTTTATTAATTTATTTGGCTAACACTTTTATCATGTGCACCGAGAACTAGTCTCTTATATTCTCTAACAACGACAACCAACTTGATACAGCCAATCACAAGGACGTAAACAAATGGCTTTCCGATTCCATTGAGTAACGCCAAACTGGCATGTGTCATGTCACTACTGGACGTCGTACGTGCTCTGCATAGCATGACAAGCGCTACGGAAAATTAATAGTTAAATCACAACGTCAATACTTTATTTTGTGCTCGATTTATTATTGATCACATAATTCGATTCGTGTAACCGGGCATTTATTTTGATAGCTGTTTAAAAATAGAATCATCGATGTGATAAAAAAGTCTTGAAAATGGAACCTTCTTTTTTGTTCGTATCGTGATTAGGCTGTATTTGGTGTTGTCTGTGCTTTTTTGTTAAAACATGTGACAAAAGTTAGTCGTGCACCGAAAGTTTGCTCTTGAAGTATCTAATTTTGAACGTACTGCATTTTTTTTTATCACAACGTATACCAAATGTATTCAACATTATTCACATTGTACGCAGGGTAAGTCTAAAACATGGCTACCGAGGCAAAAAGTAATTGAGTTTTACTCTCTTTTTAGTCATTGTGAGGCACATATTCAGCTGTGGACATTCACTGTTTTAAGCTAATAATAAATAAATTAAACGCGTAGGTATTGTTATAGCGTCAGTCACAGCTTTCAGCAGATTTCAGGTTGAATGATGTAACCAATATTTTTATTTAATGAGTGTCCATGGAGTTTCTTTATAGATATAAAGATATCTTAAATCTCTACTCACCACAAACAAGGAAATAACAGCAAAGGACCATTTGCTTTTAGAAGTGTTTAACCTCCTCCACAGAACAAAGTACCAAACAAACACACTAGAAACAAGACATTATAATTAAGACTGATTCACACAATCGAAAATAATGATGATGAGTCCAAACACGGCTGATCAAGTGGGTGCGCAAATTAACGCTAATTGACTCATAACTAATGTAGCCTCACTATTTCTGGTCGCCATTTTGAGATTTCTGCTAGACAGTGAGGCGGTTGTAGGAAACAATGGTAGCTTTTGTTATGGATTTATTGGCAAGAATGTGGGTATAAGACCTTGGATTGAAGTTTATTTTCTTAAAATGAAGTGTGAGAAAAATAATTTGATCAATGCAAGTAATTTTGTCGATAGACAATTCTGATAAATGTGTATATTAGAGTAATATCGGGATGAATGATTACCAGGGTTTTGGTTATCTACATATTACTAGAAACTAAGTATTGCGATGTGAGCCTTTTGCCCATTCTTCCCCATAGGAACCTGCTGCGCTTTGAAATGGGCAACTAGCTTCAACTTTCTGACTGGCTCACTCTTTGACAGTTCAATAGTGCCTGTAATTTGTTTAATTTAAATAAATGCTTTGAGTTGAGAAAAACTTGGATTTCCTAAAGTAAAAGTAAATAAAAATATGTATCATTATGCTTTAATAATACATGTGTGAGATACAACTATTAAAATGGTGGCAAACATTATTTAAAAGTTAACTAACCCCTCTTACAAAGTTCAATACGCTTGTATAAGGAGTAGGTTCTTTTCTTTATTCATACGAAAATTAAAAGAAAGAAAGAAAGAAAATGCGTTTATTGGCATTACATCAAAATAAATACACATTAAAACTATAAAACAGTAAACAAAGACTATAATGCCAAAAGGGCCTCAGCTCAGCATAATGTCAGATGACAACACAGTGTGTATCAGTGTGTTCCTGTGTATCCTGTGTGTGTGTATTACATTTTGTTTGACAATTACATAATATTTAAGTCGTTAAGTGCGAGCGGATTTTGATAAAACATTTATGTGTTCTATCAAAATGTCTAAAATCCGTACCTTCATTGCCAAGATGACTATCTTAATAAGCTATCAGGATTTCGTAGAGCACAACCGATATATTACACCACAAATGAAGTCATCGTACAAAATTTAATCCCAAGAGAAAAGGTCAGTAAGCAGTCGTTATATGCTTAATATCAGAAAGAATAATAAAGAATAGACGTGCATTTAGATATTAATGAAAACTGACAGGAAGCCAAGAACACTAAAATAAAATAAAAAGTAAGTGAAGCATTTATTTATTGCACATAGCCAAGTGAGGGTTTACGCTGCTCCACTACAAATGCGCATATAGGCATGTAGGCAGTCGCTCCATATAAATAGATAATATTTACTTGAAAAATAAAAAAGGAACAGAATCATAAGGCATCATAAAAATTCGTCCGCATCGCTGTCAACAGGAAAAATGCCTAAAAGATTGGCAGCATTGCCACGTTGTATTGCGTTGCTGATTCTTTGGCCAAAAATTAGGCCACGCCTCTGGTCACGTTTTAAGAGTCGACCAACCGGTTGGCGATGTCTCGAAAAACCAAGTGGGCACTCGGACCCCATGGCCATTGCGTTTCAACCCCAAACGTATCGAACATATAACTCCCTAGAAGATTAGAATATTTTCGCCGTTTGTATTTTTCCATTTAAATTACTGGTATTCAGTTGTATCTGGGTAGACTGGATGCCAACCACAACATAGTTAAGAAGAGGCTAGGCAGACACGCACAATGTTCCACTTGAAGAACTAAACATAGAGGCAAATAATGATGACTGCACATATACATCAAAGCTTTTTCTAGCCGCCAAGTGATTAACAATGACAGTACTACAGCTTCACAGTAGTTAGTGGCTGAGTTACTGAGGTCGATGTGTAGGTTGGTAGGAACTGTAGGAAGATGGATTTCTCTACCAAAATGAAATTATACTGATGAACTGATAATCCAAACAACAGAATGGCTGTAGGGTGTGGATGTGGAACTATGTCGCAAACTATTCTCCACCGCAGATAGAGGCCACAGAACACAGGGCAGAACAGAGAACAGAGGGCAGGATAGGTCCTGCCCTCTGTTTCCCAAAACAAAAGCATTGTAGTTTGAAATAACCCAGCAGGGTAATTGCGTAACAAACTATCAGTAGCAATGGGTTTCATTTTGACAGTTCAACAACATTCATTGCATTATTTACGTTGTTGAGCTGACACATTTTTCAAACATATGGAGCAATGGATTAGCAATATGCTTCAAAATGATTCAAATTGAGAGTAATAGTGATTCATTTGTTCATTCAATAAATTTCTATGTGGCAAACATGAAAACATTCCAAAAACAACAGTCATTTATCCGACCGTCACTTGTTTTTTCGCAGAACCGCATGACACCCGGATAGATCTTATTCAGAATGGCCACCTACCTACTGAGCGGTCAAGTTCAGTGTTCTCGTAAGACATTCATTCAAGTCTCAGGTCACTCATACATATGTATTTATTTATATTTGTATACATGTATGTATACCTATACATTATATATATTTACCTATACAAATATCGTGATAGACCAGTGGTCTTGCCTCTCATGCACGAGGTTGTGGGTCTAAATCTAAGCAAGTACCAATGTGACTTTCAATTAATATGTACCTTGGATATTTCTGCCATCGGTGAACGAAAACATCGTGAGAAAACTTGGACTTATAGTTAATATAAATCTGAAATCGGCAAGCCGTCTTGAGCAAGCGTGGTGATGAATGCTCGTGCCTCCTCGGTATGACAAGAGGTCTTAGTCTTTACCCTGCAGTGGGACAATAATAGGTATTATTATTTATATACCAATACAAATAGGAGGGGCTTGTGGTTAAGTAATAACAGCCGCACGGGTCGATCGATCAGCTTAAGCTACGGTTGCCGCGGTAGGTCCGTGGATGGGTGGCCATCTTCACATATCAAGACCCCTCCGTGCCTCGGAAAGCACGTTAAGCCGTTGGTCCCGGCTGTCATGCGTACCAAGGGGTTACCCAGTAACTGGGTTGTGTTGGTCAGACAGGCAGTCGCTCCATGTAAAATACTGGTATTCAGCTGCATCCAGTTAGACTGGAAGCCGACCCCAACATAGTTGGGAAAAGGCTAGGTAGATGATGATACCGGAGACCGGAGACCCATGGCGACTGTTTGCGAACGTCAGAGGAGACGAATGCATCAAATTGATCATTTTAGTGGTACGTCCTGTTAGGTATAAAATTCAGCACACACACACAAGATGATGGATGACATCATGAGCGAAATATGGTGCACTTTCCTATCTTCGCCTATTATTTAATGGATGGTGAATGGATTTCCCAGCTCATTTTCATATGTGGGAATACTGAGATAATTCCTATGCTGTACGAGTATATTCAGTGACAAAGTCATCACTTGTAATTATAGTATTTTATGTGAAACTAGCGACCCGCCCCGGCTTCGCACGGGTGCAATGGAGAAACACTGATAATTTTAGAACCATTATTTCTCGTAAAAAGTATAAGATAAAAAATGGTTATTGTGGGTTATCCCTAAGAGATAGACATATACCATCGCGGACTTTTTTGTAGACCTTTTTAAGGTGTACAATACTGTAGTACATTATTTTGATCTATCTCGACGGGTTCAGCCAGAGTTTACAATGTAAGCGCAAAAAAATGTGTTTATTTACGACATTACATTAGAAACCTCTAAAATTACCAGTGTTTCTCTACTATATTATGCATGTATTATACATATAAACCTTCCTCTTGAATCACTCTATCTATTAAAAAAAACCGCATCAAAATCCGTTGCGTAGTTTTAAAGATCTAAGCATATATAGGGACAGACAGACAGGGAAGCGACTTTGTTTTATACTATGTAGTGATAAGAACAATGGTGGAGCAGTGGTATCAGCCGTGACTTACGAATTGTAGCTCGATCGTCTTACGTATGGTGGGTACGAACCAGGCGCCATACTATGTGTATATGATCTCACCACCACTGCTCTCAAAACGGTGAAGGAAAACATCGTGAGGAAACTGGCATGTCCTAGAACCACAAATTCGACGACATGTGATATCTACCAACGCGCACTGGGCCCACGTGGTAGATCATAGCCCTCTTGAAGAGTAAGACAGGGAAGGCATGACATCATTCGCTCATAGAAATTCAGTGACCGGCGTGGGTTTATTGAATGAAATCCGGAACTAGGTGCGCGTTTGACAGTCAGCGAATAGAGATGGCCGCCCGCGGATAAGCGGCCATTTGTTGCCGAACGAAAATAGTCGATTCTCGACTGAGGGGTTAAGTTTTTCTTGCAATATTAAATGCATTTTTGGCGATCTGGAAGTCCCGTGGGCGTCAATGCGGAGTTTTGTTTTTGTGCAAATAAATTCACAATACAGATTGAGTGCCAAGTTTAAAGTAACTTTTGATTTTCTTTTATTTTGCTAAGCTTTTGTCCATCCCAACTAATATTTTAATGTGAAAGTGAGTTGTTTGTTTGTTACGCTTTCACGCTGAAATGGCCGAACAGATTTGGATAAAATTTGGTACATGGATGGACCATGACCTGTGTTAGGACATAAGATACTTTTTATCCCGATGGTACGTTCCCGTTTGATAATTTTTAACCTCCACGTGGGTGAAAAAGCTAGCAGATAATATAAACATACAAGATTTTAAAAAGCACTGTGCTTTAAACTACTTTTGGTAATTTATATAGCACAGCTTTACTTTACACGTTCTACTAAAGCTAGTTGTCCATTTTGCCAATTTTGGCACGGCACCGGACACTAAAAGAGTCGTTATTTCTAAACATTACTTTAGACCAGCAGGCGTTGGACAAGCATTAGCACTGAACCTTGACTTTAGTATACAGTCAGCCTCAAAAAGATGGAGCAAGAGCTAATTTGATTGACACAGAAGCATCGACAAACATTCGCCTGTTTTTCTACAATTTGTGTTCCATAATACTATATCGATCAATCTCACGCTCCCCAGCTAAATGGACGGACGACCTAAAGAAGGTAGCTGGGGTAGACTGGATGCGGAAGGCGGAGGACAATGTATTGTGGCGCAGTCTGGGAGAGGCCTATGTCCAGCAGTGGACTGCGATAGGCTGAGTTGATTGATCAATCTTTTAAGCTACAATTTAGTACCCCATATGTTTTATCTTTTCAGGCTACACAAAGAGTTACCGTGTAGTTTCTTGCCGGCTCTTCTCCATAGGAAACGAACCATGTACCTAGATTCTGACGTTTCATAAGTGCCCATGTAGGTTTGTGTGAAATAAAATATTTGAATTTTGTTTGGTACGGTATTACAAAACAAACATTGTAGACAATTAAATGAGTTCTTGTCGATGTATACATACATCTTTGTATCTGACTATGCGTCCTTATTCCTTGGTGCACTTCAACATCCGACATGTTGACTCTCGCGCCAATATCTCAACATACCGCTATCGCTTCCTGCACCTCCTGCAAGTTTCTAGGCTAAAGGAAAAATATAAATTGTAATAACTTGACAGTTCAGCGAGAAGTTGGCTGAATTCCAAACTAAATGTTCGGTACACGGGTAAGTTTGTTAAAGGCTCACGTAGACAGGCCCGACGCGACGGTGCGACGCGATTCTGGTAGATCAATTCCCAGTGTAGTTTTCGTAGAAATTGTTCTAGTAGAGTCGCGCCACGCCAGTCTGCGGGAGCCTTTAGCCTTGAGTCGTTCTGCTGCGATTTGTCTTTGGTATTTTTATCTCGGTCATTAACTTCGTTATCTGCATGATTTTTTTGTGTTATGCAGAAATTAAGTAGGTACTTGTAAAGTTATGCGGATTGGGATAGCTTATAGTTGGAAATATGGGGTTTGTAAAGTTATGGCTATTTGATTTAAATTATTGTTCTATTCGATGCCAAAATAGGAACGATAGTCCAAGGGCAAATTCAGACGGATATCGTTTCCCGTGTATCGTTAAATTCTTTATAGTTTTACGAGAATTCAACCATAGGTATCTACGCTGTGAGTCATAATCATAATCATAATCATTTATTATTTGTTTAACATAGGTAGTTAATACAGATCTTACATAAGGTTCATAGGTTCACTATGTTATGCCTAGAGGCGTACAAATATGTTTGCATGCATAGAGAAAAAAATACATTAATCATGCGTAATGTCAATGCGTAAATAAATAATCAAAAATTATAAATGTCACAATATAGAGAAATGTCAATGCGTAAATCAAAAAATTATAAATGTACTTACAATATAGAGAAATGTCAATGCGTAAATCAAAAATTATAAATGTCACAATATAGAGAAATTTCAATGCTTAAATCAAAAATTATAAATGTCACAATGTAGAGAAAAGTCAATGCGTAAATAAATAATCATTAATTACTATTAGTCACACAATAATCATAAATTCTACAGTCAAATAAATAAATAATTCTACATTAATTGATCATTTAGAAATTCATCAGTCGTGTAATAACATTTTTCAATTAGTATCTGTTTCAATTTTTGTTTGAACTGTCTAATATTCAAATTTTTTATGACATCTGGTAATTTATTGTAGATGCGCGGTGCCATGCCTAAAACGCTCTTACAGTACCTATTAAAGTCTTACAGTACCTATTTATATATATATTTTTTTTTAATCTGAACACTTATATTCCGCATCCACAATCGTTACAATAACACAAGTGTCAATCTGATCCTTCTAACACAAGATAACACCTATACGAATGCCTAAATAAAAGCACACTGATAGGTTTTCAAGACTTAGCTCAGCGTTGAGGGTTGAAAATCCAACAATGCAATTATATTTAGGCGTCCATTTAGGGGTTTTCCACATACATATACGTATGGGGTACCATGGGGGTAGACAGAAACTACAGAACACCACCAAGGTAAGGTTACATACTCCTTTTGCCTCGCTTGCGTTCGTACATCTGCACCCTAATTGCGTAACACACTATTACTTTCAATTTGATTCATTTTGAAGCAAATTGCTAATCCATTGCTCCACATGTTCGAAAAATGTGTCAGCTCTACAACTTAAATAACGCAATGAATGTTGTTGAACTGTCAAAATGAAACCCATTGCTACTGATAGTGTGTTACGCAATTACCCTGCTGGTCATACACGCACGTCGGCTGCGAGTACAACGCACCTGACCCTTCTGAAGAGCATCACCAATAAGGTCACTATATTTGAGAGTTGTTTTCTAGTTTTAGTGAAAATGGGCATAAGGCCTAGTTTATAATATAATATATAATAATATAATAATAATAATATAATAATATAATATAATCCCTGGACATTTCACACAGCACCATTTGTCCCAAGCTAAGCAACCTAATGCTTGTGTTATGGTAACAAGATGGCTAATAAACTACTTATATACAATTTTTTTTTTTTGTAAATACATACATATTATAGATAGAAAAACACCCAGACTCGGAACAAATACATGTAGGTCATACAAATATTTGTTCCGTGCGGGAATCGAACCCGCGACACGCAGCGCAGCAGTCAATCGCTTAACCACTGCGCCAACCGTGCCGTCCTATCCGTCATCCTATCTCGTATATCAAATAAGTACGAGAATTGAAACCACACACCCATCACCAAAGTCCCACCGTTAAATAATAAGTGATTAAGACCCAGAATAACTCAACAACTATTTATCGAACAGCAGTGCTATTCTGTAAAAATCTCACCGTGAGAACTTAGGCGAAGTGAGCGGGAAGTCAGCTCATCAGGGATTAACACTATTGACACTACTCACTTCAAGCTCACTTCACTTATGATTTCATGTGAGATTTTCACATAATCGACCGGCAGATCATCAGATAATAATAGAAAATCACTGCATTGTGTACGTTTGCTCTTAAAACAACGTATTTTAATGAGATATTGTCACACGTCCGAGCATTGCTCCCAAAATTATTTACTTTTCTCCTCGTCTGTGTATGTACTGAATGAGTAGGTACACTAATTAACGACAACTTTGTAAACAGTCGTAGCGTTGAGATCACTGTTCAAATACTTTTGGACTTCAGCAGGCTAATTGTGTAACACAATATCAGTAGCAATGGGTTTCATTTTGACAGTTCAACAACATTCATTGCGTTATTTAAGTTGTAGAGCTGACACATTTTTCGAACATGTAGAGCAATGGATTAGCAATATACTTCAAAATGATTCATTTTGAGAGTAATAGTGTGTTACGCAATTAGGGTGCAGGTAGCCACGCAGATAGACACAATAGGTACACATACATACATGAATCTGTAATATATACAAATAATAAAGATGAAAAAGTTTGTTTTTTTTTCGTTTGTTTGTTTGAACGCGCTAATCTCGGGAACTGCAAGTCCGAATTTAAAAATTATTTTTGCATTTGATAGTTCAATTCTTGAGGAACGCTACGCTATTTAGGCCTGGCGCCCACTGTGGTGGCACGGCATGGCAAGGTATTTTTAGGCGACGAATAAAAATATAACTTAAAACTATGGAAATAAAGTTTAAATTTCAATTTTAACGGTCCTAAGTACAAAAACAATACCGCGGTATGCTTACACACACGCGGTATGCTGTGTCGGCAGCCTTCGGAATGCTTCGGCATCCCTCGGAATGCTTTGGCAGTCTTCGGGATACCGCGAGAAGACAGCGCCCGCCCGAACCCCGCGGCCCTGCGCGTAGCTTCATTAGCAAGGGCGCCTCGACATGCCTAATGACGCCTCGGCGCGCCTGAGGACGCTTCGGGATGCTTAAGGATGTCGCGGCATAGTTACCGCCAATATGCGCTTACATGTAGGGATGCCGAAGGATCCCCTGCCGTGCCGTGCCGCCAGTGTGCGCCGGGCCTTAACATCACATTAGGCCTGTCAGGAGCCTTTAACAAAAAAATAAATAAATAAATAACAAACCTTTATTGGTTCTTTATAAAAATTTGTATTGTAAAAAAAGATGTTAACATGAGAACTGAAGGCCTAATTCCCGTAATTAAAAACGTTCAAAATCTAGTAACAATCTCATCTCAGCGACAATCAATGTCCAAGTATTTGTCAAAAGTTGCAAAGAAGCAGTTGTTTGTAGGGAAATTAGAGGTATTTTTGACAGATCGAGACTGAGATCAAACTATAAACGTTCCTAAAACTACGAGAATTGCCCCTCAGGTATATTTCCAACATGTGTAACATCATTATTTAACACATTCCAGTCAGCACTTGCCCAAACAACAGTGCCTGCAAGTTTAGGACAGTAAACGAGTAAATAGCACAGTTTAAATTAGTGCAGTGCACACGATGAGATCACTGTGTAAGCATTTTTTGTACCCTCTGGTACTTGGTAGGTATGTAGGTAGTTAGGTACGTTCACTATTCTCGTGGGCTCACTATGTAGCCAGAATCGCACCGGTTTAGTCACTTGTGGTGATTGGTGCAAGTTATTAGCTGATGAGCAACGGCAAAATAATGAGCGCAAATAAGTTTAGCTTAAAGCAGATTGGTGACACCGACGTTTATGAGAAGAGAGGTTGTTCTAGCAGAGGATACTGCCAGACAGGAAACATGCGACAATCTGACAAGTATCTAAGTTTATTTTATAGTTATCTGTTTTATTAAACAGCACCTGCACGTCGATTCTGTAAAAATCTCACCGTGAAAACTTGCGTGGAGGGAGCTGTCAGTGTCACCCCACTGATGCTAGGGATTGACTAAGCAGACATTTACAATCATAATCGAGATTTTAATTATATTTTTTATGCTAATTCCATTGATCATTTTATATAATTTCAAAACTAGTATATTAGTTGTCAAAACGTATTGTATTTTGTAAAAAAAAACCTGCCGTGAAAATGTGAGAATCATGTCATTTTTTGACAAACATTTCGCATTGTCAGATATAGTAAATAGGGTCCAGCACCATAATTGCGTAACACACTATCACTCTCAATTTGAATCATTTTGAAGCATATTGCTAATCCATTGCTCCATATGTTGGAAAAATGTGTCTGTTCAACAACGTAAATAACGCAATGAATGTTGTTGAACTGTCAAAATGAAACCCATTGCTACTGATAGTGTGTTACGCAATCACCCTCCAGGTCGTAATGATAGAAAGTAAAACATGTTGCGAAATATGGATGTCACACCTCTACCCGTTAGCGCATAATTATACAGATGTGAAAAGATTAAACTTGTGATGACTGAAACTTGAGAAATGAAACATATGATTGGTTTGTCTATCTGTCACAGAATAATTATTTAGTTTTTTTTTTTTTTATAAACAATAATTATTTACATGAAAAGTTAGTGGATGGCTAAGAAATAGGAAATCCAAAAAATCCAAATGAGAGAAGAAAAACCAATGTATTGGGTGTTCGATGAAAGCTTGTTATAAGATAATTGACGTTTGTGAATTGAACAACAACACACAGTATTTTAACAGTATTTTAGCTACACTGGCGGACAAGGTTGACGGACCTTTTATTAGACTCTGTGCTGGCAGACATGTGCGTGCACGTGTTCATGTAGCCAATTAGTGTATTTTTAAATTATTGTTATTTGTTATTTACTAACATAGGATCAGTTGATACTAACACTATATAGATACACTGGTCTGAAAAAAATAATAATTTGAATTTGAATGCAGGAAATCTCACCATCTTAATAAACTGTTACCGTGTAATCGACATATTGTAACCGTGCATATTTTACCTGTGTTGATTTGTTTATCTCGCTTCCTCTCTTCCCTTCCACCAACCCTAATGAATCAGTCACTCCACACCAATTCATTAGCAGCTCCACTTGTTTGCAAATTAGTCTTTGTGCTACACAATAGACACGCATAACATAACACGACATCATACATAGTGCCAAAGGACTCACTGACCTTAATATGGAGAGAAGTCTATTACTACATCTTAATATGGCGCGTGATGGCATGATTATACCAAAGGCTATCATGTTACCCAGTAACTGGGTAATGGGGGTCAGATTGGTATTCGCTCTGGGTAAAGTTCTGGTATTCAGCTACTTACGTACACAATTATTTGCAGTTGTCATTTTTCCACTTTATCTATGACACAACACATTATAATTTTAAAATTCTAGTGATCCAAATTCATCAATGATTTACCATACAAAATAAGCAAGTAATCCCGTAATTATTCATCAATTATTTTTTTTTTTTAATTTTAAGTCATATTGTGGCATCACAGCTGAAATGGAAGAATGTCAACTAACTTTTGGAGGGCACTATACTTAGTTAGAATGGAAGCTGACCCCGACATGGTTGGGGCAAGGCTAAGCCTCCTTCGCAAAGAAATTATAACAACGATGAAAAGCCTCGACATTCTGGGGCCTATTAAAAAAAAAAAAAAAACTACATGTGACAGATGACAATCTAACAATCCGTCAATTTTATGAGATTATTTCATTGTTTTCTGTTTTTATCAAACAGCACCTGTCGTGAAAATGTTGCCAGTTCTTAACAAATATGTCGCATTGCCAGTTATATTAAATAAGGTGGTGTTTATGAGTTTCTGCGTAATTCTTTCTTATTTTTTTTTTTTTGAAGTCCAAATTCAGGTGTTATCCGTGAGGTTTACAATATGTAGCCTATAATGTTCGCACTGCTGGGACAATGGCCTCCTCTCTTTTTAGAGTGGGCAGTAATCCACCACGCGAGCTCAGTGCGGGTTGGTGGATGTCACAAGTCTTTGAATTTTTGGTTCTAGGAAATACCGGTTTCCTCACGATGTTTTCCTTCACTGTTTTGAGAGCAGTGGTGATAGAGCAATTTATACAAAGTAAAGCGCCTGTCAGGGTTCGAACTTAGGACCTACAACTCGTAAGTCACGGTCGTCACCACTGGGCCACCACGGCTCGCACTGTTCGTATGGACTATGGTGACAAAATTATATTTACGGACGTATATTTTACTAAATAAATGTCGGTATTTGAATCACTATCTTTCTATAAGACCACACGATAGCATATTAGGTCAACAATATTACTGGTCACGGCATTATTAACTTACATACTTAGTATAATCAATAGCACTCAGATATGCATCGCTTTTATAAATAAATTATTTATCAAATTGGGACACTTACAAATAAATTATTATAATTCTCTAATCTATTGATAATTAATGTAATCTATTGAATTTCGAGAAAAAGTAATTAAGAATAGTATGTCTTAAGTTGATCCCCAAATAATTCCCATTTTGATATCCTAAAAATACTTATCGATACGCTAATAATATATGTACTCACAGATCGTCATTTTATTATAGTCCTAGCTTAGTAACTACGATTAACTCGGATTTAGCGACCGCAGGCCAGAACAGCGGCTTTAAAAAATGTGTATAAAAATCTATTTTGCAAACCATATGATCCATAAAAAACACACAATTTAATTTAGTAAGTTAAACGATAAAATAGCACAATACACATACATCCCGCCAAAACCACCCGACCTGTATAACAGTTATACAGGATGGATACAAAAATCTAATAATTACGACACGGTATGAAATGGTATATTAAACACGTGTTCACTTATATAAAATAAAAATATGATTCACGATATGTATTCATTGAATTCGTATTTAAAATAATAAGAAAATTACCTTTGAAGAACTCATGAAAGAAAACTTTCTACGGCTTTCCAATAAAAGATTCCGTTTGACAAATATAAAGAAATTTTAAATTAATAAAAGTTGTACCTACAGCTATAGTAGCGATCCTACACGTGCTGAAACAATTTATATGAAAATTAAATAAAAGTTTTTAAAGACAAAACTTAATAGATACTGTTTGTACTTTGTTGATCGTATTAATTGCACAAATGTACACAGGCAGGAGCAGTAGTTTGTGCAGTGGCAGCGGCCGTGACTTACGAGTTGTAGGTCGTAGGTCCGAACCCAGACAGGCGCTTTACTTTGTGTTAATTATTTCATCATCACTACTCCCAAAATGGTTAAGGAAAACATCATGGCAAAACCGGCATGTCCTAGAACCAAATATTCGAAGACATGTCACATTTACCAACCCGCACTGGGCCCGCGTGGTGGATTACGGCCCGCTCCGTCTCACCGAGAGGAGGACTGTGTCCCAGCAGTGGGAACATTATAGTAGCTATGTTTTCGTAGAGAGCGCTTTTGGACACAGTAAAGACAAAACCCGTTGCCATCATTTTCATGGGCCGTCAATACCGCAACCGCAGTCACTCCACGCAAGTTTTCACGGTCAGATTTTTACAGAATCGACCGGCAGTACTTGCAGTAAAAATTACATTAACTGAACGTCCAATATAACCGCAGCGTTACACACAATAGAACTCCTGTATTTTCAATTTACACGATGAAGACTTAAAAATACAAACTGGATTTAAGTGCGAAATTCAAACTGCATTCAATAAAAATACAAAGTTATGTAATATAACGCCAACGCTTTTAAGTCTAAAAATAACTTGCAACGTTTTTTCTGAAAGTGATGGATGAAATTATTCTTTGGAAATAAAGTGTTGCGTAAAAATTGCATAATTTATTACTTACTGCACCAATTTCAATATCGTAATGTATCTCATTACGTACTTGTGCGTAATTGTAATTTCTTTATGTTTTCTTTTTAGTTTAATTCGATTATTTGTTATTTTATGTCGTAATTCCTTTATCAAGATTTTAATAGCTAATAATAATTAAGTGTTATTTTACTCACTTAGAATGTTGGTCGACCTATTATTGGCGACTGTATAAGTCTGATGCTTTGTTACTATTATTATTCTTATGTAAAGCTGTATACAGAAGCTGTTGGTTTGCCTTTAATAAATAAATAAATACATAAATAAATAAATTGTAATGTAAAGCGCACGGTTTATCAAGATGCTCCGTCTAAAACGAACGGTACTTTTTTAAATCTTAGCAAAGAGTTTTTATGTCAGGAAAGTGGTCAACATTTTATGAATAAAATTAACTTTGGGAGATAAAATATAATAAATAAACATTTAATTCTTTAATTTAATTAATTTTGACAATTAATTACAACCATTTATCTGTAACAAAAACACAAAAATTATTAGTTTACTTTATTAGTAATACTGGCTGTTTTTTGTGCCTTACACATTGTTCGAATTTTAATAACTGTTTTAACAAGTAATTAAAGATTTATTCGTTTAAGAAAGTCCGAGTTTTATTTATTTCCTCACAAATGTGTTAACTTAATAACACGTCGTATGACATACGTGCGGTTTGATAATTACAGCCTCTGCTTTCTTATAGCCCTCACCTACGGCTCGGGCTAGCAATATCGCCTCAGCTGTAATTTTCAACTTACGCACTTATATCATAAGGCACCTTTGTGATTTGTTGTGGACTAGCTGTGCCTGCGGTTGTGCTTGTTTTTTCCGTCTTGATTTTTTTCTCCATTCTTCCTCTATGAGGTGACATAAGGTTTGGCATTATATTCTGTGATATTGTCTATACTTGATCTGACTTCCAGAAACCAGGTCTAGGTTCAGCCCGGTTGCCGGTTCTACATTAGCATTGCATAATATTAATATAATATTAGATAACCATAATAATAATATAATGTTCCCACTGCTGGGACACTGGCGACCTCACTTCAGTTAGAGGACGCCGTAATCACCACGCGGGCCCAGTGTGGGTTAGTGGATGTCATATATTATTGCCTTCCCATTTTTGTTACTTTTTTTGCTTTTTGAAAGCAAGTTCCTCCTTTAAACTATTTTTCATAACGTCCTCTGTTCTGCCATATTGGCAGGCATATCGAAACAGATCCTTTAACATAACCCTGTAATAAAAGAGCAAATAAAAACAAAAATTAAAAATTAAAGTAAAAAAAAAATGTTTCATTCATGCCTGGCTCAGAAACAGCGCTGTTCTATATCAAAATAAATGTGACGTAACTAGCGGATTCCCTGCAACACCACGCGAAGTAGCTTCATGAAACTTAATTAGAAACGTTTGCGAATGGTTTTTCCAACCTTCGTTTTGACTCGCTTTTGCATTACGAGTATTTTCTCTGAGCTTTAGCTGGCACAACTAATTGATGTGGTTTCAAATGTAGTCTCTTTTTATCTTAGCTGGGTGTTAAAGAAACGAGTGAATGCTTTAAGCGAAGTATTGACAAACCTGATACTGGGAGCGTGAAAACTGAACACGAAACATTGCCTCATAGGTTTTATCTTTTCAATTACGTACCTAATAATATTCCTCCACACCGTATTTCAGCCGTGGCGGCCGGTCACAAAGAAGACTGACTAGCCTTCGGCGCGGGATATATTATAGGGCACAAGTGCGTGCGCAGACACAAGTGCTCACTCTCTTCCCTCACTCTCATAGTCTGATAGGACGACACGTAATCCGACACGACCGGAGAGAGATCAGGCGCAGGATCGACGGCTTATCGTGCTTTCTGAGAACGGTACGTGAACCGTTACGAGTAACGGGGGTCACCGCCCATTTCTAAACTCTGGGATGTTACTAAAAACATCCTAATGGAAAAAGACATTAACAGCTTGCCCGACCTCGGAATCAAACCCAGGACCCAGCAGTCGCGCTTGTGTCCACGAGACCAACAGGGCAGTCGCAGTCCTACCTAATAGAGATAACAGCAACAACATAAATTGTTTTGTAACATGCAATATACAGGGTGTAACTTAAATAACGCACAACCTCTAAAGGGGTCATTGTACTCATCATTATGAACAACTTTTACTATGGGACCAAACCTGAAATCGCGAAAAAAAATCAGTTGTTTCCTACATTTATGTTCGCATAACTCGTCAAAATGTAGGGAACAGCTGATTTTTTTTTCGCGATTTCCGGTTTGGTCCCATAGTAAAAGTTGTTCATAATGATGAGTACAATGACCCCTTAAGAGGTTGTGCGTTATTTAAGTTACACCTTGTATTGTCTCATTTCACCCTTATTTGCACCTGTCTGTTATCTGACAGGAGGCGTACGGGTGGCCTATCTTTTACCGGTACCACATGTGGGTCATAGGAAGAGACTGATGCGGGTATCTTTTAACAATGCACTAGGAAGTGGGTGAGGAGGGCGTTTTTGGGAGCTTTTGTAACATTTGAAGTTGAAAAATGCTAAATTGTCGGCTTGATTTGAATAAATGAGTTTTGGATGTATCTTCATTGTTCAAACTTCTACAAAAGCTTTTGAACTTTACGGTCAACTCCACGTCAGTAGCAATACTTGAACTCCAAAAATCGCCCTTACTGCTCGGAGCTGTTGGGAGTACAGGATGGATTGAAAACACAGATTTTCAGATCGATGCAGATTTAATTTCAGTTTTTACAATTTAACAAAAATGCTGCACAAAAGTTCGTCTATAGCACATGGCGAATTTTGGTACAAAACTGAACTATCAGCTGTCGCACATTCTGTCATGGTATTCTCAGAAGCCACAGATTAACAAACCTTTTCTCATAAAATTCAAATTGCCAACTCTTAAATCTAAAGGTCATGGCACACTATACCGGCACCGCACCGGCACCGCTCCAACCCAGCAATTAACTTGTCAATTAAATTAGAGCATTAAATCGTGTGTCATATAATACATTTCATAATCTCAATATGAAAAAGCCAACGGCGGACAGTCAGCGCGCTTGCCGCTACCATACAACTCGACTAGCAGCCCGCGCGCTGCAAGCGAGCGGACCGCGACTCCGAGTCGCCAGCGACATTATGAAAACGTGCAAGTCCTAAGCGTGTTCAATCACAAATACCATATAACAATTGTGTTCGCGGTGACAGCAAGCTTGCACCTCGCGGCCAGCGCACGGACTACGAGCTTGCACCTCGCGGCCGGCACGCAGACTGCGAGCTTGCACCTCGCGGCCGGCATGCGGACTGCGAGCTTGTAACTCGCGGCCAGCGCGCGGACTGCGAGCTTGCACCTCGCGGACGACGCGTAGTTAGCGTGCTGGTGTCTAGCCGTAGCCTAAATTCGAGACGAGGCGACTCCGTGCTGCAGCTGTTTAACTTCTTTCTGTTTTTTTTTTATCAGGCACTTAAGGCACTCCTTCAAGTGGGGCATGCTGTGCTCAGAAGCACGGTACCCGCACTGGATGTTGGATGGTCTTTTAATTTTTATTAATGAATGTGTCAAAAAAAAATTTTGATGATCAATATACAACGTGTAACGTTAAATGCGCAAAACCTTAGACACCCCAACTGATTTCCTATTTCAGAGAGAATATAAGTCATTAAAAAATTGTAAAAGTTTTATGTGAGGTTTTAGTTTTACTGGCCATTCTGATCGTTTCTTGCGTCTGCGACGACGCGCTATCGAGGGAGGAGTCGTCACCGGGCCGCTGCGCTGCGCTGACATTGGGTTGCTTGACCTATTAATAAATAGACACAGCAATGTTTTTAATGAAGATTTTGTGAAAAATATGACCTATAATAAATAGTGGTTCAATTGATTCTGCTCGTTATTCTGATCAAACTATTTTCAGGTTTTGCGCATTTAACGTTACACGTTATAAGGTCCCATTAAAATAGATGGACAAACTTTTAGAAATCATTCAGACCAACAAAATAAGGAAATTGGTGTAAAAATATATGAGAAAAAACGCATTAGATGCTTACAAGAAAAATAATCAGGTAACGAAAATACACTAATGTGCCGACAATTTATTATTTTAGGTCAAAATAAAATCACTTAAATCAGTGTTTTTTTTTACTTGGATATCTTTGGTTAGACGTACTGAGCGCTGTGTTAAAATTTGTCCATCTATTTTAGTGGGACCCTGTATAAACATGACAGAATTACTTTAATCTACACTCCTGTTTAATCTCGTGTCGGTACAGTAAGCTAAAGGTGTACGACCCGTTCCTTCTAAGAATATAGTCAGTCGACTTCACTTAACGACGCGATTTCGCGGTGATATTTTAAGATACAAGTTTATTTCGGTGTGCATATAATTGAAATGAGAAGGTATTCATTTGCTTGTGTTTCATGCTGGTACGCTGATCAGGAATTTGAGAAATGCAGTAATACTTAGCTTACTGCCGCCAAACCGCATTGTTTATCCTTTGAAGTTGAATGAGACTGGTATTAGGTAAGTGTTCCTATTATTAAAATCAAAATCAAAAGTCATTTATTCAAACTAGGTTGAGAATTAGCACTTTTCGAACGTCAAAATTACAAAAGGCAGTTCCCTAAAACGCCCGCCCTTCACCACTTCCTAGTGCTTTCGCTGGGGAGAAGTAGCGCAACAAACTCCCCAGCAGCACAGCTGTAAGCTGTAACTGAACAAGTTAGAAAATACTTTTTGTATACAATACTAGACATGCTTTAAATTAAATTATTTGGCATGTGTCAGCTAGCCACGCCAATATACCAACAAATACAATAAAAACTATACGTACCTACTCAATCAAAATTAATAAATTGAAATTAAAACATTTAATTAGAATTAACAAACATGCTCGTGATGTAAACTGTGTTGATATTATAATAAAATATGAGCCCATGGATTTCCGTTTATAAATTGACAATAATTATGAATGAAAATAAAACTTTCACACTTATTTTCATTCAAGATTATGTCTGGACTTTAAAAGAGACTTTGACCTCTGAGTTTGTTTCGGCCTTTCTTCTCAAAGTAGGAAACGCCGACCTCATCTAGTTTAAAAAATATGATTGACATGTAAAAGTGTTTGTACAAACCTACTTACAGAAAATAAATCATTTATCATTTATTCATTCGCTTATTTCCTTCAGTATACATCGGGGGATGCTGGTCACTTTTTCAACTAAATATACGTAAAATATTATAGTTGGGGTCTACATAATTAATATGCTGGTGGCCATCGCCATAATTTAATTACTGTCATCAATATATTATGAGTTAGTCCATAAAGATAGAAATAAGTTTAAGTGTGGACCATAGAAATTTATAGCAAAAGTTAACTTAAATATTAACTTTCAAACTTCGACATAGACTGTGCTTGGAGAGTTGCCAAAGCTGGTCTTGCTCTCACAAATGGGGTAGCTGTTGTAGTGCCTACACTACAACTGCTACCCCATTTGTGAGAGTATAGCATACGTAGTATTTTGTAAAAATAAGGCGTTTTCGCCTGGTTTCCTAACTTCTCATAACACAGCACTACGCCGCTCTAGCGCCGCGCCCGCTGGCTTCGAGAACGGGTTGCCGCGCGGTTCCCCGCGCCCCTGTTGCCGCTTCCCCGCGCCCGCTGACTTCGTATGTAGCCTTAAGTTTCCTGGTTTCATCTTATAACTACACTAGCTTCTGCCCGTGACTTTGTCTGTGTGAAATTTCAGCACTCTCGACCCACCGCGTAGCATCTTATTGCCCACCTGCGCTATTACTTCGTTTCTGGCTTTCTTCTTTTTGCTCGACTCCTAAGCCGGGTCGTAACCTAACTTTAACCGTAACGTTCCTCAAAAATTGTATGAATTGCAGTTCCAGAGATTAGCACGTACAACATAAACAAAAATACAAACAAACTTTTCAGTTTTATTATTAGTAGAGATATAAATATTTTTCATACCTTTTTATTTATTTTATTATTTTTGCACACACAGTAAAATACATTAAGAGTATGACATAATTATAATTTGAGCACACAGGCATTGATTATTTCTTAAAAAAAAATCTTGCAGCAGACCTGCGAAAGGAGAAGTAAAAAAGCAATGTAGACAATAGTGTGTGAGAACACGAAGAGAAAAATATGAATGTGTGTAGTCTAAAACTAACATTTTAAATATACCTACACATATAATTTATCATTTTATTATTGTAACAATATTTTGATTTAACCCGTCGAGCGCCAATTAGCAGACACAATATAAATTTTATTGTTATCTGTACACATGGTGTACATTCGACGTTTGTGAGGTTAATAGTGGATAATGGAGTTTCTTGTCCGTTTTTCTCCATAGGAACCTACTACGCTTTAGAATGGGCCATAGCTGGCTAGCTTCATCTTTCTGACTGACCGACCCCTTGGCAATTCAAAAGTGCCTGTAATTGGTTTAATTGAAATAAATAATTTGAGTTGAGTTGAGAATTAATAAATAGCTAATTATGTATAGAAAGCAAAACATTCACCTTCACCTTTTCCATAACATAACCACATTCTTATACATATAACATTCAGTAAATTACACTTAAGTGCAAATGTAATAGGCACTTTTGCACTTAAGTGCAAAAGTAATAGGCAGTGCTAGACAGGCACGCGGAAGCCCATAGTTGGCACATTCCTCGCAAGTTTACTGCTTAGAAACTTGCTTGCACCATATACAGTAAATGGCCGCGAGTGTACGAGCAAAGGACGTTTGCTCCGGTTTTTTTTTTCTTCTTTTTATTTGTGCCTACCTAGACGGGTTCCAAGTTGTTTTTTTTTTTTTTTTTTCTAAAAATATTGGGAGTATCTCGGCTATTATATCGAATAGTCTATTAACAAATTTGTATAAACAAATTGAATTCATGTTTTTAATATCATTTTTTTCTAAGCTGAATGGTTTCCGCAAGACACTTCCAAAATGGTAAAATGTGTGCCCCCCCCCCCCGTAACTTCTAAAATAAGAGAATGATAAAACTAAAAAAAATATTATGATGTAATTACCATGCAAACTTCCACCGAAAATTGGTTTGAACGAGATCTAGTAAGTAAGTTTTTTTTTATACGTCATAAATCGTAAACTGCAATTTAGCTTTCATTCAATCAACTCAAAAATAAAAAAAACATTTAAAAAATACACTAGGTATCTATTATTAAAACATCGATCAAAGTTACAACGAACTACAAGAACTTTTAGGTATGTTATGTTACTTGTTGCTACCCTTCATGGGCGAGTCCGGCTCGCACTTAGCAGATTTTTTTTAATCAAAAATGTCCTGGATATGTACATCTGCCGATCTATTCTGTAAAAATATTCTGTAAAAATCTCACCGTGAAAACTTAAGTGAAGTTAACTTGGAGTGGGCTGTCAGTAATGTCAATCCCTAGCATCAGGACGAATGACAATGAATGTCAATCCCGATCTATTCTGTAAAAAGGTCACTTTGAAAACTTAAATGAGTTTGAAGTGAGCTGTCAGTTATGTTATCCTATAAACTTGATTTCAAGTAGGTGGCCTGCGGTAATTATACCTCGTCAGTGCACTGGAACGACCCTTGCACTGTCATAATGATAAGTCTTATCAATCATTAGACTAATAATGTTGTTCTATTGTTTCAGGTAAATATTGGATCGATGTGTGCGGTTTGCGATTGAACTCCGGTATCGAAGTTGAACCGTGGTAGTTCCGTAGAGGGTAGTGTAGAACTAAACTGCAGATTTTTATTTAATCGTGTATTAATGTATAGGTAAGTAAATATATAATAAGTTAATAACGGTATTTTTTAAACTTAAGTTGGTCGATCTAAAATTTGGCCAATAGAAAATGTCTTACTATACCCGAGTCGCTTTAGCATGGCAATAGCGGTCATTGCCCGTTCCCTAATATCTCTCCGTGGGAACACAAACAATAAACTATATATCGACGGGTTCCGGGCTATTTGTATTAAGCGACATTTTTGAAACTTTACACCAGAGCAGTTTAAAGTTTCGATTTTTAGAAAAAAAATCATAACTTTAGCAAATCGCATTATTTTTTTAAAAAGAAAGATATTACTGTTTTTATAACATATTCCCCATAATCAGATTATTTTTTTTTCTAATATTCCTATTTTTAACGAAGATAAATGTCGCTTAATACAAAATGACCCATATTTTACTTTTTTTTGTTCCAGGCTAAATGACTTAACCGCCTATGATTATTGTTTCTTATTCCAGGCTAAATGACTAAACCGCCAAGGTTTATTATTTCTTGTTCCAAGCTAAATGACTTAACCGCCTATGATTATTGTTTCTTATTCCAGGCTAAATGACTAAACCGCCTAGGTTTATTATTTCTTGTTCCAAGCTAAATGACTTAACCGCCTATGATTATTGTTTCTTATTCCAGGCTAAATGACTAAACCGCCTAGGTTTATTATTTCTTGTTCCAAGCTAAATGACTTAACCTCCTAGGCATGGAAATAATGGCTCCAAGCTAAGTGCTTTAATCAAAGAGTTGGTCATATTTCAAACCTAAGCTAATTGATTTTATATTTTGTGGAATGAGGAATATTAAGTTGAGTGGAGAGATCACTGACACTGACCCTACGTGACTGACGAAGTGCTTCCTTGATTTTGTCCCTTGCTTCTAATCTAGTATATAATATATAATATCTTAAACTTATTAATGTATGGCTAATTAGTTTATGCGACTGATTTTTTAAAAATAAATTGTTTGTAATCATACTTGAATAATGAAGTTTGCAGAAATTGGCGGTTAACACATTGATAAATTAAAAGGTACATACATAGGGTGTACCTACCTATCTTGTTAATAATTATGAAATGAGAAATGAAACACACATTATAAATTGTTTAAAGATAAGTTTTTTATTTAAAATGACAATCACCTAGGAACAGCAGTAACTTCTTAGCTTACCAAGGTAACAACTAAAGTTTTTATCACAATTGTATAGGAATCAGAAGTTAAACAGTCTTTTTATTATGTAGCCGCCTACAGTCTTATTACCTGAAATAATTATTCTCATTCTTCTTCATTCCTAAACGTTAACATTTAAGTATATAAAAATCTATTCAATTACAAAAAAAGGTTTATCTATAAAATAATTTCTTTTAAAAATGATCACATAAAAAATTAAAATATTTACGAGCGTTTCTTTGGTTTTCATTTCTTTACTTATTTTCTTCTATATTTTTTTCTAACTTTCTCAGTAATCAAAATCAAAAACATCTCTCGTTAAAAAAAAGTTTAAGCTTGCGCGGTTTATCGCGATGGCGCCAAAATCATTGTTTTAACCAACGTCATAATAGTCAATCCATATAAAATTTTGATTGTATTAATGTGTATACTATTCTTATTCCGTTTAAGATAAACTGTTTGAAGTACTAGAACTTTACTTTTGTTATAACTGAAACGACACTGCAAATCAAATATTGAATAAAAAAAATAGGTTTAACCATAATCTTTAAATGTTCACTGTTGAAATCCTAAATAGTTCATGCGACCGACATATCATTATCTACTGCAAGCTAAATGGTTGAAGCGATAACATCTAACATTTCATGTACAGAGCTAAATGTATGGATCGACACTGGGTATGAATTTGACAAAGAGGCTAAATGTATTAAACGACATTCTTGTATATTTACAAGGTAAAGCTAATTGTATTAAGCGACACTGGATAAGAATTTAACAAAGAGGCTAATTGTATGAAGCGACATTTCTATATATTTATAAAGGCAGGCTAAATGCTTTAACGTACGTTGCCTGTAAATTTTTGCTCCAGGTAAAAAAGTTTAAACGACTGCCTGGTATTTGGTAGTGAGCTTAAGTACACAGTTCCTAAATTTGTCAATATTTTGTGACGCTTCATACATCGCAGTCCAAAATGGGCCCAAAAATGCGGTTGTATTAAGCGACAAAAAAGTGCTCCGATCGTCACCAAACCCGGCTCAAATGACGCAGAAAAATTCGCTGATTCCAAATATGTATAAAAGTCTATATCGCTCAGAGTGTCGCTTAATACAATTAGCCCGGAACCCGTCGATATGGTTTTTCGTTATTGGAACATATTGATGATCACGATAGACTTTTTAAATAAAGAATGCTAGAGAATTTGGGTGGGTCAATGACCGCTATTGCCACATAGAGCGGCCCGTGGCTAAATAATAACAGCCGCATAGGTCGATCGATCAGGTTAAGCTACGCTTGCCGCGGTTGGTCTGTGGATGGGTGACCATCTTAACATACCGAGACTCCTCCATGCCTCGGAAAGCACGTTAAGCCGTTGGTCCCGGCTGTCATTCGTGGATCTTTGACAGTCGTTACGGGTAGTCAGGAGCCCGAAAGTCTGACAACCAGTCTTACCAAGGGATATCGTATTACCCAATAACTGGGTTGTGGAGGTCAGATAGGCAGTCGCTCCATGTAAAATACTGGTATTCAGCTGCATCCGGTTAGACTGGAAGCCGACCCCAACATAGTTGGGAAAAGGCTAGACAGATGATGATTATGATGATGAATGGCCGCTATTGCCACGCTAAAGCGATTTGGGTACAAGTATGACTTAAAGAAAGAAAGAAAGAAAATAAGTTTATTTTAAAGTTTAAGCAAGTTATTCTTTTCTAATGCAAAGTGTCAACACATAGCCTACGGTCCAGGAAATCATCAAGAGGCTCCCGGATAGTTTGGAACAAAATTATGTACCTGTATTACAACCTAACCAGATAATACATCTATTTATTTTATAACAAGAAATACATTTAAATCAAATTGACGAGTCTCGGGTAAACACTCGTAAATCAGGCTGTTAGTGCTGTTTGTATACACACGTTTTTCTTGTCGTGAAAAACTACGTTTTATTCGCCGCGCCGGTATTTATATATTTTTTATTTATTTTTTACATTTACCCGCACGATCGACAGTTTTGTATGGAACTCTATGGAAGCTTGTTCACAGACAATCTTTTTCTAAGACGCGATTTATACGCCGTACCATAAAGAATCTGTGTCATGTATGTACAAAGCCGTGTACAAAGCCCCTTATATCTCGAGAATCGCAACCTATCCACGTTATATTTAAAATTTGTACCTATGTATGTAGAAAGACCTGTAACCATCTCACCGTGAAAACTTGGGTGAAGTGAGCGTGGAGTCGTCAATAGTGTCAATCCCTAGCATCAGCATGACTCACAGCTCACTCTATGCTTACTTCACCTTGGTTATCATGGTGAGATTTTTCCAGAATCGACCGGCAGGTCAAAATACGATTACCACATTAACAACAACACAAACTATGTAGTAAAACTAACACAATACTCAGCACACGATCGTCTGCACATTTGAATCACAGATTGTCTGATGATGTCATAACGTTAGCACGAGGAGTTGCAGCAGTCCTGCGTTACTTTACACTTAGTCATAAGTAGGTACTTGGTAATGCGATAAAGGACTCTTTCTATGTAGATAGATAGATAAGATAGATAAAGCATTTATTTGGCGCACACAAAAGACAGCACAACATACAAAAGTACAATACGATGGTGACCAGTTACATCAATTAAATAGATAAAAAACAAGGTGCCGATATAAAAACAAAATAGAAAAACACACACATCGAAATAAAAATGACACTATGTCAAGTCGATGTACGTTTTCGAAAGAATCCTTACTAAATATTTGTGAAGATTGTTTGACCATCCTGTGCGTCTAGTCGACGCAAACGTGAAGTTGTAAATGTTATCCGGTTTTCCCGTGACGAATTCCTCAGTAGCCCGAAGTCTGGATTATAGCCCGGTTATTTTTAATGGGTTAGTATTTAAACGCTGCGAAATGAAGGGGTACTAAACCCCTCTGTCTACCCTTATTGTGAGGAATACAGGTGTCATGATGATATAATCAGACTATAATGTTCCCACTGCTGGTACATAAACCCTTGCTATTCGAAAGGGACTGGGCTGAAATCTAACACACGTTGCTTCTGTCTAACCTTTCGTATATTACAGGCGTGATGTTAGAAATCTGGCATTACAAAATACATGATACAAGAATTCACTCTCGTACCTTCTTTGTGCTGCTGGCGTTGCATATTGTTTCCAAATTGAAATCCTGCAAGCTAGAACTAGCCGGAATCAAGAATCACAAACCAGAAAAAAGTGACATCTGCCAACCCGCACGGGGCCGGCGTGGTAGCCACTCCCTCTCGAAGAGAGGAGGCCTGTTCCAGCATCATCATCTGCGTAGCCTTTTCCCAACTATGTTGGGGTCGGCTTCCAGTCTAACCGGATGCAGCTGAATACCAGTATTTTATATGGAGCGACTGCCTATCTGACCTCCACAACCCAGCTACTGGGTAATACGATACCCCTTGGTAAGACTGGTTGTCAGACTTTCAGGCTTCTGACTGCCCGTAACGACTGTCAAAGATCCACGAATGACAGCCGGGACCAACGGCTTAACGTGCTTTCCGAGGCACGGAGGAGTCTCGGTATGTAAAGATGGTCACTCATCCACAGACCAACCGCGGCAAGCGTAGCTTAACCTGATCGATCGACCTGTGCGGCTGTTATTATTTAGCCATGGGCCCCCCTGTTCCAGCAGTGGGAACATTATATGTCCCAAGAATTGATTCAACTGAATACGAAAGAACAGCAAATCTCAATTTTACAACGACCGTTACACCATATTACCATTGCTCCCTCCACAGTATACAAAACATCACATTACAACTACCCGAGCAAGCCAGCAGCTCCATAATGTTTAAGCAAATATGCTAATCTGTGGCGCGGGCGCCGAATGTGTCGTAAAAGATCAGCACAAAGTTGTAAACGATAATTGTTGGTAATTGTTAATTTTGCTGTTATTGCTAACTTTAATATGGAGCAGGACCGGACTAGGGGCTTAGAACAGGTGCGAACGCCTTTAATTTAGCCCTAGTGCTCCTATTATAGGAAAGGATTTTAGAAAACATCATCATCTGCCTAGCCTTTTCCCAACCATGTAGGGGTTGACTTCCAGTCTAACCGGATGCAGCTGAATACCAGCATTTTATATGGATCGACTGGATAAATGATTTTAGAAAACAATGGTAAAATAACTAAGAAGAACAAAATAGTGAAATTTGACGTCTACAAGTCGAACGAGTGCTTATTCGTTACCTCTCACTCCCAATTTAATATAATGCACGTCTCACTAAGTGGGTATTCCAACTTCTGCAACCATTGCACCCTGCTTTAAACTCGCCTTAGCTGAATAATATCCTCTTTCCCCCATCTGTCCAGAGAAACAGGCCTGCACTAACAACGACTCCTCCAAACTTCAGATTTATACCCATTATTTAGCCATTCTATAACCTAATAGATGAAGGCCAACTATCGAAAAGGAAAAAGAAAGTCCCTAATTTCTGACAATCAGCCTTACCAAGGGGTATCGTATTACCCAGTAGGTAACTGGGTTGTGGAGGTCAGATAGGCAGTCGCTCCGTGTAAAATAGGTACTGGTATTCAGCTAGACTAGAAGCCGACCCAACATAGTTGGGAAAAGGCTAGGCAGATGAATGCAAGGGAGGATTCAAGTTTTTGTTACCAAAAATCTTCATAATAAAGCATTCTTCTTCATCAAGAGTGATATAAGTTTAATATTTATCTAGTACCGAATTATAATAGGTACTCTTATGTGTGTCATTTTTTGTCATCTAACAATCCGCGCATCTACCAACCCGTACACACTGGGCCCGTGTTAGCCGTGCGATTCTGTAACCATTTCACCGTGAAAGCTTGGGTGAAGTGAGCGTGGAATGAGCTGTCATTTGCTAGGGACTAACACTATTAAGTGCTCACTTCACTTATGATTTCACGGTGAGATTTTTACAGAATCGACCGGCAGGCCTTCTTACTGTGGAAGGGCCACAGAAAGAAGGCATGTGTCTCAGTAGGAACTTTATATAGGCTGGATTGTTATGTGTGTAAATTAAAAAAAACGTAAGAATATTTTAAGAGATTTTCAGTTATTTCAACTACTTACCACTTTTTTACGTCTAATAGTAAGTCAGTTTATCCCCGTAGGTACTTAATTAACCGGTTGAATGACGCAATTATAGAAACAATTAACCCTTTTTGTCTCGCGTGGATCCACGTTCCGATGTGTCAATGCAGATATGTGCAATCCATGCCAAAGCTATAGCTGATTCATCAATCACATAAAGCGCCATTACTTATGCACAATGTGTGACGACAGTGATTAAACAGAATACGTTAATACTAAGTAATTAGGAACCTAATTATATGCAGTCTTGACATAATCTCCATTATTGAGCACGTCTTATCCTTCAAGAAAGGAAACAGACGATAAGATTGGATCGGATTGGTTTTGTAAATTTTTAATTTAACTTTTATTTCCTACGTTTTAAACTTTAAACTGGCTGATTTTTTTACCATCTGGATAAAAACAGGGAATGAAAGGTGGACGTAGTAGAAGCAGTGGTGTAGCGTGCCTTGGAGGGGCCCTGTATCAAAATTAGTTGGGGGGCCCAAATGAAGGGTAAAGATTTCTCACAAAAGAAACAAAAATGCTTGCATTAAATTAAAATAAATATTTATTGATTTATTTTTTATTTATTTATTTTATTATTTATGTACACACAGTAAAAAACATATGGATATGACATTTTAAAAATTTGAGTACAAAGGTACTGCTTATTTCTTAAGAAATTTCTTCCAGCAGACCTGCATTGATTATAAGTTATCGCTTCCTCCTAGAAATTGTCATTTAGAATTTTGTCATTTCTGAAGTGAAAACTCTATAGGCACGTATGACAGTTTTTTTAATATGTTTTTTTAAAAAAAGGATATATCGTCAAATAATATTCAAATTCAACTTAAAGGCACCCTTCTACACGCAAGGAAATTATCAATGATTTCGTAGCGACATTCAATCCTTTGATTTTAGCCATCAGCCGGCTTCAATCAAAGGATTAAAAGGGGAAAAAAGAGATATTTTATTAAATTAAAAAAAAAAACCGTTCAAATGCGAGTCTGACCCGCACACCGAGGGTTCCGTACTAATTTGTAGGTATGTAACAACTTAGTACAATTTACGGTTTTCTAATTTTTCCCTTTACTTGTGTTACATGACATTGCTTCTTGCCAAATTTCATGACTAGAATCATGAAATTTGGCAAGAAGCAATGTGTAAACGGGAAATACCCTATAGGTTTTGATTCCCTTGCGACTCGAGTGTCAAAATATGCGGCATAAACGGTACATAAACGCCCGTACTTTTTTAATGCGTTGACTTAGAAGTTTGATTTTTTCACTGCTTCAAGGGATTGCAACTTTGAGCATTTGATATTAATTTCAATTTGATAACTCTACGCGTTTCTGAGAAAAAAATGTTTTGACAGACGGACAGACAAACGGAAAATGAAGTGATCTTATAAGGGGTCCCTTTTTCCTTTTGAGTTACGGAAACCTAAAAAAGACTGAAAATATTCCCCTTTATTTAAAAACGTTGCTTAAAGTTAAGAGACATTTAAACGTCAAAAATGTATGGTTAAACAGTAGAAAATCATTATTTAACTTTAAGCACTTTATACCTTTGTTGTTTAGGTATTTTTTTTTTCAAGTGAGGCAAAAACATGTTTAGAAATGAGTATAGCAAAGTAAAAAAACATACCGCAATGCTAACATGTCATTGAAATTCCACCTCTACGTTATGTGAACAAATAAAATTATTTGCTGAACAGATTAACACTGGTTCGGACAAATAAAATTGAATACACGCCAATTCTCGCTATTGACCAATGGATTTATTGTGAGTGCTAGCACCAAATGACCAGACTAACATGCGGGGTTAATCGTTCCCGGACTTTTAGAAAATTATCAGAATTGTATTTTGAAAATTATTATGTCCTATACAAGTAATAGTCTCTATAAAAGGTTCTAGCAGACAGGCGCGACGCGATGTTGCGACGCGATTCTGGTAGAAGAATTTCCATGAAATTTCATGGAAATTGTTCCACTACAGTCGCGTCACGCCGCTCTGCGGGAGCCTTAACGACTTTGCGAGAACATAATTCAAATGTATGGTCATTACTGTCTGCATTTCATCGAACCTCAAACAATTCCTATTTTGCTAACCTGAAAATGTTGTTGGACAGTCTAAAATTCTTTTTGTGACCTAGCTTAGTTACTGCAACCAATACAGTCGCGCGTAGTTGACAGATACAGTTCACAGTTCTAACCTAACCTAACCATAGCCGTGCGATTCTGTAACCATATCACCGTGAAAGCTTGGGTGAAGTGAGCGTGGAGTGAGCTGTCATTCGCTAGGGATTAACACTATTAAGTGCTCACTTCACTTATGATTTCACGGTGAGATTTTTGCAGAATCGACCGGCAGGACCCTAATTTCGTAACACACTACCAATCTAAATTTGAATCATTTTGAAGGATATTGCTAATCCATTGCTTCATATGTTCGAAAAAATGATCTTTAACAACGTAAATAACGCAATTAATGTTGTTGGATTGTCAAAATGAAAGCCATTGCTACTGATAGTGTGTTGCGCAATTACTCTGCAGTTTCTGGTTAGAGGGACCGAGTATTGCCTAAATATCTATCAATGAACTGGGCTAAAGAGTTTATTTATAAACGTTGCTTAAAATTAATAGACGTTTGGACGTCAAACATGCAGTCCTTGATCTCAACATAACTTTTAGCAATGCTAAGTTATAAATAAACTCCATCTTAAGATCTGAATATTAATTTTATTTTAGTGAAGACACTGACACAATAAAAAAAAAACTGTAAATGAATCAATCAAAGTAAGTATTAATAAGTTAAATATGAATTCGTCAAAATAAATGGACTGTCGCTCAGAACATTAGTCGTGACTTCGTGAGTGACTTGCATTATAATTAGTACTGGCCAATTTAGTGTAAAGGTCTGTCCAGATGGACGGTTTTTTGGTTACTTTTATGCTTAGTTATGTGTATATCCAATTGGCTGATTGATGTGTTGCAAACAACCGTGCGATTCTGTAACCATCTCACCGTGAAAACTTGGGTGAAGTTAGCGTGGAGTGAGTCGTCAATAGTGTCAATCCCTAGCATCAGCATGATTCACAGCTCACTCTAAGCTCACTTCACCTTAGTTACCACGGTGAGATTTCTCCGGAATCGACCAGCTGTACAGAAAAGTTAATTCACGTGACCAGAGAGGCTGGGCCAAAGAATTCTTTGGCCAAAGAACGGCCCAGCCTCTCTGGTCCACTGCCATTTAACGGTAAAATAAAAATAAAAAATTGCAAAATAAACGGTCCGTTTACTGTTTACTGGGCGAGTGTTCACTTACTCAGAAATAGGAAATAGACTGCAATATAATGTACTCGTAATATACTGATCTTGATTCTGTACTAATAAATTACTAACACCCTGTTATTTGTATTTTATGTGTTCTACTAACAACCTTACTAACTTTTCACTTAAAAATGTATGGACGTATGTCTGAAATAAAGATATTATTATTATTAACGTGGTACGAGTAATGCTGCCAGTCTGCTGGACACGTTTTCGGATGATAGCGATGCGGACGAGTACTTCGACGACTAAGTTTCCTTTTGTTTTTGTATTTACTTGTATAGTTAGTTAGTTAGTCATTTCATTTTGTACTAAGTGTAAATAGTTAGTTGTGTTAGAAATTGTTCCTATGTATGTTTCCCACAGGGTTTTACTTTGTATGCGTTAGCTTTTTTTTATGAAGCTGCACGAAGCAAAAACAAATATTTTATTAAATCCTAGTAGGATTTAATAAAATATTTAATTTATTTAGATTTAACAAAACACAATTATTTTCAATATCTAAAAGCAAAACCTGGGACGGTAGCCATGGAGTTACCATACTGTACGCGAAGTCTAAGTGCGACAGCCAAATTACATGGAGTCTTGCCATTCTTCTTTTAGTTCAAAAAAACAAAACGAAATACTCGGAGAAATACTCGCTTTCAATATTTGGAGAGGAACCAAAAGAAGAATAATAATAAATGAAAACAAACAAAATTAATCACCATTTTTTCTTGCATCAGTCCCCTAACTAATATCTCACGGATCAATACGTAGGCGCCACTTTATAAATCACTTTTACGATATTATTCCTTATTCGAATCGATCGTCACGTAAACGATGCATGCTGTCATCGTTATTAAGCGTCGGATCACTACTCGAAATATTTGATTACGCAACTGTGGCGGCCTTGCCGACCGAATAGGGAAGAGGGGGGCTGGTGCAAGGGTGAGGAGGATCGCGATTTTCATTTGGCGTTTTAAGTTAGGTGGTAAGAAGTTCTGAAGGGGATCGTGGCTAAATAATAACAGTCGCGTGGGACAATCGAAGGTACGCTTGCCGTGGTCGGTCCCTAAATTAATTGAAAGCTACGATATTTTATTAAATTGTCTAAAAGATATTACTACACTCAGAGAAATGAATTTGGATCACATAAAGATACCAGAGGGGCGACTCTCGTAATTTTAAGAACGTTCTCAGTCTCAATCTAGTAAAAATACCTCTAACTTCCCTACATTTTTGACAAGTTTTTGACATTTGTTTGTCGCCGAGATGACACTGCGATTAGATTTTGAACGTTTTAAATTACGAGAATTGGCCTTCGGAAAGCTCGGAAACTAAGAATGTGATAAATTGTGTTTAATAGACAATTAGATGTTCCTTAAATGAAAGTAATAAAAGTTCTTACACAGGAACCCTCAGGAACTAAAACATATTGATCTTGGCTGAAAAGAACTGAGGCAGTTCTTTTCAGTCTTTATTCTAAAAAAGCTTATTCATTCTTCATTTATAATGTTTTCTTAGTGAAAAACTATATTAATAAGCCATTTTATTCCACTATACAAGCTTACAATCAATTAGTCGATTGCCACCGATTTTTAAATTCTTACCAGCTACACTCATCATCATCTGCCTAGCCTTTTCCAAACAATGTTGACGTCAATTTTCAATCTAACCGGATGCAGCAGAACACCAGTATTTTACAAGGAGCGACTGTCTGTCGGACCACTGGGTAACACGATACCACTTGGAAACACTGGTTGTTGAGTTTTGCGCTTCTGACTACCCGTAACGACTGTCAAAGATCTCCGAATGACAGCCGGAGAGATCTCGATATGTAATGGTGCTCCCATTACATATCGAGATCCCTCTATGCTGTTGGTCCCGGCTGTTCTCTGAGTGTAGTAACATATTTTAGACAATTTAATAAAATATCGTAGCTATCAAAAAAATTACAATATTTTCACGCCGCCAACCGCTCATGTCTTGAGCCGCAAACAGCGAATCACACGCGCAATGAATCAGTGGACATTTTGTTTATAAAACGATGCCCAAATAAAGGAAACATGTGTTTTCAGTTAGCTGAAGAAATGTGACTCTGCTTATGAAGACGAGTGGGTGATGCTCACATGACTCACTGTTATATTTTTGTAGTTTGTTTAAAGTACAGAGAAGGTTGAAGTTAGGATGGCATTGGAAGTTAGGTTATCTCCTGTATATCCGCGGCGGGATTTTATCGCGTATTGGATTTTCAACTCTCGGCGCTAAACATTTCATCAAGTTGAACATCCAGTGCACGAAAAAAATTCGCCGGAAAGCGCTCCCGGCTAAATCTGGGCTAAGCCGTTGGTTGATAATAGATAACCATATTTGATTGAAAGTAAAGAATGCTGTCAATGTCAATATAAGGTGATAAGAGCAAACCTTTGACTAAATTCTGCAACTGTTTAGACTGAAAGCCAACGTATTGAAGACGAACGTATCAGTCACCTCCATTCACAGCCATTCTACGTGGGTGGATCAAATATAAACCGGACTTAAGTAAAAAAAAAATACGCACGTGCGTCGTATACTCGTAATAAAAAAGGAATATATTTTATTTTTCTACATAATCTCCCCTTCTATTAAAACATTTTTCCTAGCGCAGGGGATGTTTCTTGATGCCAATTGCACACAAATGATTCCACTATCTGGTCAGTGTGAAAACGGCGTCCTCCACTTGAATTTTTTTTTGTGCCATTCCTACACTTGAGTTCTTGAAAGCGTATTCTTATCGAACTGTAGAGTCAATGGATGCAAAATTTCGGAAGGTTTTATGCCCTCCCGTGTTAAAAAAATTATGATAAGTCGTTGCTCAACAGACTTATATACCTCCTGCTCATACATGATGCTACTGGCGCGCAATAAACTAAAGAGAGCCGGAGCAGTATACCCCCCTCCCCTAGATGATCCCCCCTAACACATACAACAGCACCAAGCGCGTCATTTCACTCAGCGACCAGTAATAAAAAAAAGTCCTGTTTATATTTGATTCACCTAATATTTAAAAAAAATACCTGCAGTATATTTATCTGTCCAGCCTTTTCCCAACTATGTTGTGGTCGGCTTCCAGTCTTACCGGATGCAGCTGAATACCAGTATTTTACATGGAGCGGCTGCCTACCTGACCTCCACAAGCCAGTTACTGGGTAATATGATACCCCTTGGTAAGACTGGTTGTCAGAGTTTCGGGCTTCTGACTACCTGTAACGACTGTCAAAGATCCGCGAATGACAGCTGGGACCAACGGCTTAACAGCACGTTAAGCCGTTGGTCCCGAGGTACGGAGGGGTCTCGGCATGTAAAGATGGTCACCCATCCACAGACCAACCGCGGCAGGCGTAGCTTAACCTGATCGATCGACCTGTGCGGCTGTTATTATTTAGCCACGGGCCCCTGCAGTATAATTAATCAGCCTATAACAGGCCTCCTCTCTTCAAGAGGGCTATGATCTACCACGCGGGCCCAGTGCGGGTTGGTACGAGTAGATGTCACATGTTTTCCAATTTTTTGGTTCTCGGACCTGCCGGTTTCCTTACGATGTTTTCCTTAACCGTTTCAAGAGTAGTGGTGATAAAATAATTTACACAAAGTAAAGCGCCTGCCTAGGCGAACCCTCGACGTACAGACGCCAGCACATCAAGCTACCCGAAACTGTCAGATTTTTCCAATCAACTTTGAACCTTATGCTTTAGCGATAAAGTTGAAAATCTATTAAAGAAATCTGACAGATTGTAGTAGCTTGATGTGCTGGTGTCTGTACAACGCAGTTGGGGCTGTTACCACTGACCCTCCACTACTCCGACAGTATGTACCTGAAGTACGAGTATGGAATCAACCAAATACTTAACGCGTACTTAACTACGTATATCCAATAATTTAATGCTTTAAACCTCTCAGCATGGCAGATTCGCAATAATACACGTGCTTCGCTGGAGACTCGGTCGCTTTCCAGTACCTAGATACAGGATGAGTTCTAGGAATCTTCCTCGCAGATTAGCGTGTTAAAAAGTAAGTACTCATTAGTTCCCGCCCAGCTCATCACTAAGAGGCATACCTAGACAGCGAGTTACAAACCGGCTATAACTAAATAATTAACCGCACCCGTATAATTTCACTAAGAGTTCTTGTCACGCTATACTCTGGTTTGACGGCGTACGGACAAACTATTATTCATGTTTTTATTATTTATATATGTGTATCTATATGTATACATATAAAAAATTAAAGTCGCTTTTCGTGTCTGTCTGTGTGACCGCGTTGTTCTTCTATAGTACGTAAGGGTTTTGATGCGGTTTTCGCCTTTTTAAAGAGAATTTTCAATTTCGGAAGGTTTATGTGTACTCGTATAATCATTAGTTGTGTTATGTTAAATATATTATACTGGATGTTTTTTCTTTCAGGCTCCAAATTTTTATATGGTGTTCTACTCATGAATATGAACAACTTTCACTATGGGACCAACTCTGAAATCACGAAAACAAAATCAGCTGTTTAATACAAACGTTCAATACCTACTTGACCAAAATGTATGAAACAGCTGATTTTGTTTTCGTGATCTCAGAGTTGGTTCCATAGTGAAAGTTATTCATATTCATGGGTGGAATAACCTGTAAAAATTTGGACCCGGTAAAAAAAAGCATGCTGTATAATAAAGAAATCTTAATGTTTTGTCAAGTCATAAAAACCGTGCGGAGCAGGGGCGGGTCGCTTGTGTATTTACATATTACATACTTACTTAGTTTCTTTTTTATGTGGAATTAGTTCACGGTATAATATGTCAGGGGTTTTTGGGAATTGGTATGCTTATGCGTTGGTTGCGTGTTAGTTTGGTCACTGCTTTAAAGGTCACATCACTATTTCTATGAGCGCTTTTGTCGATTTATTTAATTTGTCCTCGTGGATTTCGGATTTTACCGTACTAACTTCATACGCTCTGTGTCACTTAGCTCATCATCATCATTCCAGCCGAAAGGCGTCCACTCTTGGAAATAGGCTTCCCCTAAGCGCCGCCACTTCGACCGGTTCTGTGCTTCTCGCATCCAGCAGGTTTCTGCGTCCTTCACAAGGTAATCCACCTTGTGGGAGTTCTTCCAACGCTACGTCTTCCAGTACGCGGTTGCCACTCCAGAACCCTTAGGCCCCATCAAGCTAACCCTATAATCAGATTTCGTCAAAAAATTTCAGCGATTTAGCCGTAAACACCATACAAAGGAACATAAATTGTACATCTGACATCTTTCAATCAGGACGACACACCAAAATTTTCCGTTTTTACAATTTTAATGCTTTTATTTTGAAAAATTAATTGTATCTCAAAAAAGTCGCAAAGAATGTGCGCGATTTGGATGGAGTAATGGCACTATTGAGCTAACGCTGTGTGAGCGTGCGTGTTCCATCGCCGCCCGTTCGATGTCCACCACGCACAGGATGGATGGGAAACAGCACATTAAGTAATTTTTTGCTCCGTTGGTGTAATTGGTATATGGCGTTCCAGTAGGAGGATAAATAAATAAATATACTTTCGCATTCATAATATGGGGAATTATTAACCAAGCGAATAAATAATAAATGGATGACTAAACTGAGCGGCGTTAAATTATGTTTACGAAAACTTAACTTTACTGGCGATAATTATGAATGATTAAAATTCGTAAAATGATCTAAGCTAGCAACTAAAATTCCAAGTGCCCGCATTAAATGGCACCGAGTTGCCGTGTCTGGCCATCGCATCGTTAAAATAGGTCGAATCTGTCCCAAAAGCCGAAACTGCGGACTTGGGCATGGGTGCCTATCCTTTGTTACGTAAGGGCGAAAACGCTGCGCTTCCCGCAGCGCCGCGCCGGAGGCGTTGCAGAAGCAACTTTGTTTTGACAACAAGTGTTTTGAAGTTAAATGAGGTTGAATGATGTGAGAGAAACTTAGTATTTCAGTACGCCATAATCAGTATTTTTGACACCCTTAATTTGAATTTATTAGGTCATCCCACTTCCAGTGTCATATTTTTTATTTCCAATATTTATGTATTGCGCAATGGTATGCAAAAGTTAATACATGTGTTGTCTTGTACAATCATGTTAGTTTAATTTGGTGTGTTGTATTGTCAAGACGTGCATTGATTTAAAATGGAAGATTTAAAAAAATCTATTAATGTAGTGGAGCAAGGTATATTTCTAAAGTTTTGTGCTTTACTCAACTACTCTGGAGGAGTTGCGCACGACTTACTGGTAAAGTGTGTTGGTCGTAACGCCTTAAATAAAAGAACCGTACAGCGATGGCTGGAAATGTACAAACAAGGAAGAACCACAGCTGAAGATGAGCCGCGAGCACCTCGATCATTATCATCGACTAGATTAGAAGCAAGGGACAAAATCAAGGAAGCACTTCGTCAGTCACGTAGGGTCAGTGTCAGTGATCTCTCCACTCAACTTAACATTCCTCATTCCACTATACATAGAGTACTCACGGAGGATTTATGTCTGGTCAATAAAAGTGCAGTGTGGGTGCCCCACACTCTGAACACGGATCAGAAGGAGTTTCGTTATGAAACTGCACGTAGCCATTTATCGTGGTATCGCCGTAAGAAAAATATACTTAATAGATTCATACGCCTTGATGAAACTTGGGTCGAATTTTATACTCCTCGTCAAAGACATCAGTCACGATGTTGGGTAGAACCGGGCACTTCAGCTGAACATTTACCACGTGCAGAGCTACATGAACGAAAAATACTACTAATAGTAGCTATGGATGTCAGAGGCATTGCTTTTTGGAGAACTTATGATGAAAATACAACAATGACTGGAGAGCGATATAAGTCATTTTTGGAAGAAAATATTCCTATTTGGGCAGACGAACATCATATAACGAGTCCTATAATTTTACATGATAACGCCAGACCGCACAAATCAAAAATAGTTCAGAATTTAATTGAAGATAAAGGATGGATTGAAATTATTCAGCCGCCATATTCCCCGGATATGAATCCTTGTGATTTCAATTGTTTTGGCCATGTGAAGAGGAAATTGTCGGGTACTCGATACAATAGCAAAAAGGAGTTAGATATTAAACTAAAGAGCATTATTGATGAATTAAATGAAAGTGGTACTTTAAATGGTGTTCAAGATTTGCCAGCAGTCTGGGAGCGAGTGATTAATAGTGGTGGAGATTATTGATTAGTGTCACAAGGTTAAATATAGTATAGTAGTGAGTTTTTGTAAAATAATAATAATAAAAAAATATGACACTGGAAGTGGGATGACCTAATATATTCGATCGTTTAAATACTAGCCTAATAATATTAATATCGTTTTCGCAGAATTCAGACGTGATAATATTACAGGAACATGTTTACAGAAGATAATCCGTATTTACGGGAAACAGCAATAAGCTTCGCAAGAACTCTTATTAACGCGTAGAACCCCGTATTACACATTTTTTCCTCTTCATTTAGTTCGGAGTTAGGACTTCATTTAGTTCTGAGAATCTGCTTATAAACGAGAGTTGTGCATGAAATTGAATTGGTAAACATGAATTTTATGAGTTTTCTAAGGTCTCGTATTCGTGGTGTAGGTTGCGCGCCATCGTTGCAGTAACGTGCAACACATAATTATGTTGCATCAACAATTTTACACAACATTATTAGCCATGAATATGGGGCTTTAGACTCTAGAGGCCCAATTCTCGTAATTTTAAGAACGTTCACAGTCTGATTTCAGTCTCAATCTGTCAAAAATACCTCTAATTTCCCTACATTTTTAACAAGTTTTTGACATTGATTATCGCTGAGATGAGATAGCGATTAGATTTTGAACGTTACTGATTACGAGAATTGGCGTCCAGCCGGTCGATTCTGTAAAAATCTCACCGTGAAATCATAAGTGAAGTGAGCCCTTAATAGTGTTAATCCCTACCATTAGGGAATGACAGAGCTCACTTCGCGCTCACTTCACCTAAGTTCTCACGTTGAGATTTTTACAGAATAGCACTGCAGATTACGTAAATCAAAAGTTTCATCCACGCAAGTGTGCTGATTAATACTCGTTCCTTCTTTGATCGAGAAAAGGTATTTTCGTAGACAACAGCAAAAAATTCAATGAGCACTCTGATTTTTTCTTTGCTAGAATAAAATTACAGCTGCGTAGTATGCAGTGAACACTGTCAACATGACAAAAAAGGTTCGACCGCAACTATAATTTTGGTCTAGTAAATTAAAATTCAGAGTTTACTCATTGTAATACCAGCTGGTATTACAATGAGTAGTACCTAAAGGAAATTATTCACCAATTCTACTTTTGACCTGTTTCCTAGAACCGGACGAATGAAGAAGCAAGCACTAGATAATTTAGTAAGTACCCATCACTCACTGTTGAGTCATGACTAACATCCGTACGCGAAAACTCTATAATTTCTAGTTAAAATATTTAGTTTATCTAGGCAATTATAATTATGAAGAAGATAGAAAATTACTGGCTTAATTATTTAAAAAGCTAACAGTCTTTATGTACAAGTATACAAATGTATAAAAAGGAGGGGAAATAATAAAAGGCCTTCAAAAAATTCATCCGCGTCGCTGTCAATAACAAAGGAAAAGTGCCCAAAAGGCTGGCAGCATTGCCACGTTGTATGGCAATGCTGATTTTTTGGCCAAAATAATATTTGAAATGATATGCATTATGAAGAATGAATATCGTTTGGGCTGTAAAGTTTTCTAAGTTTGGTTACTGGCGCCGATTTTTTTCTGTCAAATTAGTCAGCGCCTGACCTAAATTGACGTATTTTTAGTAGCCAATTTTTTAATCACGTATAAACTTGTCTATATGGAGTATCTTAATTTGACAGGTCTAAAGTAATATTTATCTTCTGTCCTTTTTCGTAATGAAATAGAAAGAAAAAGATGCAATGAACTTAAAAGTTTAGTTTGTGAACAACAGAATCGACGCCAATGTCTCTTTGATCTAGTGATGGCAAGGGATGGGAAAATGTTATTGGGATTTTCAATTGAATTTGAAGAAACTCCTTCTTCATAGAAGAAACTCCTTCTTAGTAGCAACCTAGAGGCCGGATTAGTGCTCGGTGAATCGCAATAGATTCATCAGGCAAAATGAGGGGTATATTTTGTAGTATACCCTCATATGTCAGATAATGTTTACCAACCCAACTTTCGGCGATTAAACACGCGATGATGGTGAATGTTTTTTGCCAATTAGTTGCAAAAATGCAAGTAATGTGTAAAAAGGGTTTTACAAGTGAGCAAATTAAAATTCTCAATTCAGAAACCGAGTGCCAATATCGTTACTATCAATTGAAAAGGTGTGACTGTTAGCCACCCACTCAGCTGGCACGATAATGTGCCCAGTGAATGTCAATAAATAACTCGATGATTTCATTTCATTATCTTTCATTCAATTTATAACATTAAAATATTCATTATTAATTCGTGCCCAGCGCTGTCAGAAACTGAACGAGATATCATTTTTGTATGAGAGAAGTAGCTAGGTGGTACAAAAATAAGACTGTTTCATATTGGCAACTTAGTGGCTATCACGGTAAAGTATGTGCACTAAGTAATTATGTCTTTATACAGGGCGGTAGGGACCACGACGACTTCCACGACTTCCACGACGCGTAAAGTGTGACATGCGTGATAAAACTTTTGTACATAAAACGCATTCAGACGAATGTTTTCAATAATTTGACTACTCAAAACACGCACAACATTACTTTAAATGAGTGCTACTAAACTGCCTGCATACTTATCTCTATCGTTGACTGTACGTGATGTAACACTCCCATGCATTTGATTGATTTATGATAACGATTGTAGACTCAGACGTCGTCTGGGCATTCTGATCGGTATGCAAGTCACGATCAAGTGCGTAGCGAATTTGCTTGTTGCTGTGCTGGTTAATCGCATTGGTAAGGTTAGGGCACACTGTTCAATTGTTGATTGGGAAAATTTGACACTTTCGGGTAGCTAGATGTGCTGGCGTCTGTACGTTTCTTGAGCGAGAAAATCGTTAATAGCTAGTCGATCCCTCGTCGGCGGTGGGAGAGGAACCTTAGGTACTTACTTATTTACAATATATTAATCTCGGTCAACACGACATTATCAATTACACTATAATAGCTTGAATACCACGATTAATACCCCATTGGTTGTTGCTTATAATACGCATAGTTTTACACACAATAGGCTCAAAACGCATTAATGTAGGGGCGGTGTAGAACAATCCTGCCCCGACCACTGTCAGACTGTGTAGACACGGACTCCGAAATGTCTAGTACGCGTGTACGATGACTATACGAGTATACTGTTATTTTTTTTTATTTTTTTAAGTGGAAACTTCTTTAGCGGCGTTGTACACTTTTTTTTGTAATGGGTAAAAAATGTTAAACTCGCGTCAGGACACGTGACCCGATCGAAAATTCGTAAGACGGATGGAGAGTAGACAGCCGGCGCGGCGTAGGGGAGGAATTATCCCCCTCTCTTTCTAGGGCGCGGTGAAAATGTATGCCTGCGTCTGATGTTTCGTTTAGGCGGCGCAGGGCGCTTGCGCGAATGTTCGTGTGTGTTTAAACTTTTTAATGTAATATCATGTCATGTATGTGTACGATAACGCAATAAATAAATATTGTATTCTACCAAATAAATGATAGTACTAAATACTGATAATTAAAGCAATTCGTGCAAAATTATTCCCTAACCATTCATAAATTTCAAAAATGCACAACGTTAATATTCAAGTTTTCACTTCTGCCGGCACTCCCGGAGTGCAACCCGTCGTTTTTTTTTTTTTTGTTAACCTTTATTGTGTCCCAATGCTGGGCAAAAGCCTCCCCTTTTTCCTCCCAAACCTCCCTGTCTTGTGCGATCTCCGGCCATGTTGGCCCTGCAAACGTTATCAGATCGTCACACCACCTTCGTCGTGGTCTACCTCAACGGCGATGTCCTCCCTCAGGCGTCCAGTAAGTTACGCTGTTTACCTATCTCTCCGGCTCTGGTCTCCCGTTCTCTGGGTGAGATGTATCCGGCCCACTCCAACCTCAGCCTGGCTGTTTTTTCTCCAACATCCGCTACTTGAGTTATGGAGTGCAGTGTGGTGTTTCTAACTCGATCTGTACGCTTGACATCTATTACGCTGCGCTCCATTGCCGGTTGGCCAATTTTGAATTTCGACTTCTATTGTTCAGTAAGTGACCAACTTTGTGCTCTTTATAAACTTATATTTAAAGCTGCTTATTTAAGGAAGAAAGAAGAATTGATTAGCTCTTTCTGCGATCGTGTATTCTGCACCTAGCTTGATAGGTTAATGATAAATGATAAATGATAAATGATTTATTTTCTGTAAGTAGGTTTGTACAAACACTTTTACATGTCAATCATATTTTTTTAAACTAGATGAGGTCGGCATTTCCTATCTGACTACTCTGAGAAGAAAGGCCGAAACAAACTCAGAGGTCACAGTCTCTTTTAAAGTCCAGACATAATCTTGGTCAGATAATGTGAAGACCATGTAGATTGGTGTCTGAAATGGTCTTTTGAGTAAAGAACCATACAGATTGAGCGGACCTGTCCAGTCAGTGCACGCATTTGTCAAAAATCGTGCAGCTCAACTCAGAACTTGAGGAGCCTTACGATTCGACGAACAATACCAATGAAAGGACATTTGGGTAGGCCGCATAAATGACTAAAACTGCCAGATCATGATTAAAACTAACTAAGAAGGAAAACCTAAAAAAAGAAATGACCCACATAGTCTTCACACTCACAGTAATAATAATAAAAATAAGATACTTTACAAAGTAAATATCCATGTCATTGTTTATATAAAATTCATCAATGTCAATGTGTATATAAAAATCCGGATATAATCTTTGAGGACCATGTAGATTGGTGTCTGAAGTGGTCTTTTGAGGAAAGAACCACACTGAGTGGACCTGTGCAGTCAGTGCACGCATTCGTCAGTAACCGTGCAGCTCAACTCAGAACTTAAGGAGCTCAACGATTCGACGAGCAATACCAAGGACAGGACATTTGTGTAGACCGCATACACCACTCAAACTGCCAGACCATGATTAAAACGGAAACAATGATCCACATAGTCCTCACATTCACAATAATTAAAATAATATAAGACTTTAAACAGTAAATGTTCATGTCATTCTGTATATAAATATATATGTATTTAAAAAAACAAAAGTGTAAATCAGCAAAATAAAAAATAAACAACATTCACTGTCTAGACCTATTGGAGCAGCTCAATCCCAAGCTTTTTTGTCCTCAATATAGTCTTTTACAGTATAATAGGCTTTCTGGCATAGTTTTAGCTTTATAAAAGATTTGAATTTATTAATGCTTAGTTCTTGAATGTGGCTAGGAAGTTTATTATAAAAACGTATACATTGGCATCTAAACGAGCTACCTATTTTCTTGAGCCTTGTTGTAGGAACAACATATTTGTGTTTGTTCCTAGTATTTATATTATGGATATCACTGTATTTTTTAAACAGATTAATATTTTTATGTGCATACAAAAGATTATCATAAATGTACTGAGAAGGCACAGTCATTATATTAATCTCTTTAAATTTGTCTCTGAGGGAGTGTCTGGGACTTAATTTATAAATGGAACGAATTGCCCTTTTTTGTAAAATAAAAATTGTCTGAATATCGGCGGCATTTCCCCACAACAGAATACCGTACGACATCACACTATGAAAATAACTAAAGTAAACTAAACGGGCTGTCTCTAAATCAGTTAAGTCACGAATTTTCCTAACGGCGTATGCTGCAGAGCTAAGCTTTTTTGACAATTTCTATATGGGGGCCCCATTGAAGCTTGGCATCCAAAGTTATGCCTAAGAATACTGTGGTATTTTCGGGTTTTAACTCTTCACCCTTTATGAGAACACTAGTTTCTACTTGTCTAACATTTGGTATCGAAAACTTAATACATTTCGTTTTTTTTCCGTTAAGAAGTAAGTTATTAACATTAAACCAGTTAACTACTTTTGCGAGGGCACTATTTATATTGTCAGTAACCAGCTGCTGACGTTTGAGTTTAAATAAAAGTGAAGTGTCATCTGCAAACAACACTATATCATGATCATCCCTTATGAGGTAAGGCAAGTCATTTATATAAATAAGAAATAAAAATGGGCCAAGAATTGAGCCCTGGGGGACCCCCATTTTTACTACAGATCCGGGTGACCTTTTTCCGTTAACATCAACTCTCTGAATCCTATCACTTAAGTAAGAAGTAAGAAGATCCAGAGAGGCGTTCCGAATTCCGTAGTAGTGAAGTTTCCTGATTAAGGTTTCATGAAGAACACAATCGAATGCCTTGGACAAATCGCAAAAGATGCCCAAAGCATCGCATTTGTCCTCCCATGCATTATAAATATGTCCTAAAAGTTCAACTCCGGCATCAGTAGTTGAACGACCCCTTGTAAAACCGAACTGTTTGTTATGCAGTAATTTATTTTTGTTAAAAAATCCTTGCATTTGGTTTAAAATGAGCTTTTCAAAAATTTTACTAAAGGTAGGTAGTACTGAGATAGGTCTATAATTAGTAGGGTCTGATGTACTACCCGATTTAAACAATGGTATGATTTTACTATGTTTCATAAGATCAGGAAACTCACCACGATCAATACAATTATTAAATATAACAGCTAAAGTAGGTGCTACAATGTTTATAATTGACTTAGCAACATCCACAGAATTACCCCATAGATCTGCAGTCTTTTTAACATTTAACATGTGAAAAGTTTTAATTACATCTGTACAGGTGACATATTGGAAGTGAAATTCAGAATCACCAACTGGAACGTTTTCTTTAAGTAAAGACTCTGCAGCAGTGGGTGACGAGCTTAGAGATTTAGTAGTTGACACGGGAATCTCTGAAAAGAAATTTTCAAAGGCCGCGGCGACTTGAGAATCTGATCTAATTACATTGTCATCAATAGCAAGGCTGTAGTCACTACTTCGGTTGCAAGACCTTCCTGTTTCGCTATTAATGACATTCCAAGTCATTTTAATAATGCTACTACTATTTTTAATTTTTGAACTCAAATAACGTGACTTGGCTATACTACAGACTGTTTTAAATATTTTAGAATAATTTTTAACATATAAATTAAATTCAGCAGTGTTTATACAAATCCGTTCATCATATAATTCATAAAGTCGTTTTCTACTTTTATGTATACCAATGGTGGCCCAGTCACTGAAGGAAGCGTTACTATTGACTGATAATGTCTTTGGAATGAATGTTTTATCAAATTGTGTGCAATACATATTAAAAAAATCATTATATTGTTTGTTAGGGTCATCATTAGTCAACAGAAGTGGTAATTTACTTAAGAGTTTGGTTTTAAATGTTTCTAAGCGTTTAGTTGTTTTTGGGTTAACAGTGATATCTTTTTTAATAACTTTTTTGTTTTGATTTGGAATAGTGATCAGTCTATTGGAATGGTTAAAAGTCTATGCCGCGAGGTAAAATATTCAAGCAAACACATGGAAGAAACCGTTGTGAAACCGGCCTTATAGGTTCATACGGTTCATAGTTTAATTGTCTTTGTCAAGAATAATAAGCCTGCCATGGCAAAGCGGCAGAAACTATTATATTCACATGATATAAGCCCCATGTGTAAATATGTAAGTCGACAATGCATTGCAAAGTTGCACACGCCAAGCCAGCTTTTGACAAATTGCAATGGAAAATTAAATTGAATATAGGTAGGTCCCTTGGACAAAAATACATACATATCCTACACCCTGTAAAAAACACAGTAAAAAACATTTTCTTGTCGAAAATCAAAGCCTAAGTGGATGTAACTAGGTGCTTTCAAAATCCACAAGAACGAAGTCACGGCGCAAACTTAGTATCAAAATAAACAAATGTCTAGACGCGCTAATAAAACGTCATTCAATAACATATTCACGCAACGATACACATTGCATGATAATTTCTAATGTTCTAATGTTCAGTGCAAGATATTACGTCCCATCACTCCATTGGAAACCTAATGGCTCGGACAGACGGCCGGGATGCACGATTTACATACACATTTAAATCTTGTTCGGAACTGTAACTACTAGTTCTTAGTATTGTACTCGAAATGTGGGATGAGCTGTCGTTTGTTTTGTCCAACTCGTCCCGCCATTTTCTACGGGCACTGCGGCGACGCCTTCTAGCTGTGTCAGGGCTACACGTTCATTGGGTAGGTATACGGCAGACGTGGCCAGCCCAATCCCACTTCAGCTAAGCGGCTGATGGGAACTTTGTAGGCTGATTATGCTATGCTACGCTTATATTTCTGGGAAATTGACAAAGAAACCAAGTTCTTCGGCCCTTACTAGTCTAAAGCAAAGCAAAGGTCCAAGGTTGCAACTTGGCCCCTGTTAACAAAACTTAACGGAGATTTGAGCCCTTTGTGCGCTAATTGCAGCAAATATCTTGTTCCATCATTAAAACTTTTGAGTTTTGCATTTGATAATGTTTTTCTTTTACCAAACTTTGAGCGGCGTTTGGTTCGATCGGTTTTCAATATTAATTTTGTGCTTGAATTTGTTACATTTTTTTTGCTAAGACCGAAATGCCACAGGGGTCAGTTTTCTGAGAAATGTGTAAGTAAATAGGTTTGTAATAAACTTAATAACTTGGTTGAAGGTATGATGTAAATAAAGTTTTAATGGGTGTTAAAGGATATAAGAAAGAAGTTTTTTAGCTGCTATAAAGTCAGATGCTACTGCAGCCGTTAACAACGTGCCGCACCACACGCCACCGACACAGCACCACAGACACACGTGACACGCGTGACAGAGCACCGTTGACGCGTGCCGCTCGTGTGTATGCACACTTAGAGGTACCTAAGTAAAGTAAAAGAAAATAGGTATCTACACTACTAGCAGTCTATCTGATGTTACACCTTCGTATTTATATTAGGTGAATCAAATATAAACAGGACTTTTTTTATTACTGGTCGCTGAGTGAAGTGACGCGCTTGGTGCTGTTGTATGTGTTAGGGGGGATCATCTAGGGGAGGGGGGTATACTGCTCCGGCTCACTTTAGTTTATTGCGCGCCAGTAGCATCATGTATGAATAGGAGGTATATAAGTCTGTTGAGCAACGACTTATCATATTTTTTTTAACACGGGAGGGCATAAAACCTTCCGAAATTTTGCATCCATTGACTCTGCAGTTCGATAAGAATACGCTTTCAAGAACTCAAGTGTAGGAATGGCACAAAAAAAAATTCCAGTGGAGGACGCCGTTTTCACACTGACCAGATAGTGGAATCATTTGTGTGCAATTGGCTAAAGGCACGACCGACTACATTCTTCGATACTGGCATCAAGAAACATTCCTACGCTGGGAAAAATGTGTTAATAGAAGGGGAGATTATGTAGAAAAATAAAATATATTCCTTTTTTTTACGAGTATAATAATACGTGCGTATTTTTTTTTACTTAAGTCCGGTTTATATTTGATCCACACACGTACTATCTTAGTATATATTAATTAAAGCTTTGAGAGGGGTTATTAAATTCCAACATATTTTATTGGTATTAGTTCATCAAGATACAACATGAAGTCGTTGTTTTGATCTTATTTTTTGCAGCGCGTGAATGGAGCGTTAAATTAATTGATATCGAATTCCAACGACACTTTTATTGTTTACAGGATGTTTCTTTTTAAAGTTTATTGGGCTGGATTTTCTATACAATTCTTCTATTAGTTGTACTTTTCTTTAATCCAGGTACTAAACTTGTATAGGGGGAAGTCCCCTAGTGGCGGACACCTAAGGTTTTCAGGAAATAAAATAAAAACTGTTTCGAAAAATGAAATTTTATTTATTAATTAGTTAAGTTGACTAACTGTAGAATGAACACAAATTAACAAAAATGCAACTTCTGCATAATCTTATTGTAAAACAAAAATTGAACATTGGTGTAAAAAAATGCAATTGCTTGAAGTGGCACCTAGTACCGGACGGACTTCAGTTCGAACTCCTAGCACCGGACGTTTTTGAAATATCTGGCATCGATCACATATGTAGTCGTCTGAAGACTCAGGAATGGCTGCACATTCTTCATGAGCCCACCCATGGCAGCTGGAGCACTGTATCCAGTAATTTACGTGATTCACTAAAACTTGTTCGTAATCAGGTGAGAAGGTGTTAGTGAATCTACCGATCTTTGGTTGCAACGTCACTTCTTCTTCACGTTTCAATGCCGATACCTTATCATGTAGAGTACTTTTTGGGATGTTGTTGTAACGCAATGAAGCTACTCCCAAACTCAGTTCTTTGGACAAAATTTGATCTATCGCAGTTTGTAAACTTTTTTGGTCCCATTTTCCTTTCTTTTTCTTCTCCTCCATTGCAACGTTTCTCTGTTCTATAAATCCAATTATTTACGATAAAAATAATCGTTTTCATTGTCCGACGTTAAGGGACAACTTATGTCCGGTACTAGGGGACAGGATAGTACCACAATTACGTAATCTATACGTAATCCGTTTGGAAAATCAACAAAAAAATATAGACTACGAATAATAATGGAACCGTATCTTAATTAACAAATACCATAAAGACTTAAAACACCAAAATGTAGCTGTAACACTCACCTTGATCTTATATGACGCAGTATTTTTCCGCCAAACGAAAAACCGACCGCTCCCGATGTTGCCTAGAGCGTCACTAACAAACTGAGTCATGTGACCTTGTACCGCTATGTCCCCCGCGCCTCTTACACACGTGTTTGAATCGTTCACATTCTAACTTGTCGAGATAATAAGAGTGTCCGGCGTTAGGTGCCGTCCGGCGTTACGGGACTTCCCCCTAAGTTAATTAATAGTATTGTATAGACAAAGTTTTTCTATAAACACCAATTTGTTTTTGAAGTGAAAACTTCTTTAGCATCGTTGTGATTTGAAACTCAATGAAACGAAAAAGCGACAGTGAAAAGAGATAAACACATACATCTACATATAGGATTTAACGTGCGAGAGAAGTAGATAGAAGGCATTATACACTTTCTTATATTTGTGATCTCGATCTCTGTTGCGAGCGCAACATGTTTGTTCATTAGCTGTCGTTGGGGTGTTGCGAGCGCAACATGGTTCTTAAGGAGCGTCAATGACTTGTTACGAGCGCAACATATTTGTTCATTAGCTGTCGTTGAGGTGTTGCGAGCGCAACATGTTTGTTAAATAGCGTCAATGTGTTGTTGCGAGCGCAACATGGTTCTTATGTAGTGTCAATGACTTGTTGCGAGCGCAACATGTTTGTTCATTAGCTGTCGTTGGGGTATTGGTAAAAACCATTTTTGATATGCCGTTGGGCCCAGCCATGGAAAATGGTAGACATTTTCCATGGCTGGGCCCGCCTATGTTTCGCACGGGCGCAGGCACGGCAATCTACTGACGTGGCGACATGTTAAAACATAGAGATTTGTGTACTATATTCATGTATTATACATTTAAATAAAATCTCTAAATAATGGTGAAAACCGCATCAAAATCCGTTTCGTAGTTTACAAGATCTAAGCAGTTACACAGACAGAAACGAAGCACGACTTTTTTTAGATAGGTAGACAATTTTTTATTTGTACAGGTAACACATATTTTTTTTAGCTTTCTTATAGGAGATCTGACACTTAAATAAAACGAGTTATGGGCTTTTTATAACTGTATATATTATTATTAGCCAGTTAATAGTCACTAAGGAGGTTATACGTCCGTCTACTAAAGCGCAAACAACCAGTAAAATATTAAAGATGGTGTTTAGTGTTGATTTTTTTATTTTTTATTAAATAAGAATCCACAATATATCGATTATTACAGAATCGAATAAAGATTGATTTGGTAAATAAGTAAATCAAATAAATCAACATTTCTAAATTTCAAATTTAGCTGATTTCTGTCTATTGTCCTTTCTGTAATTTACAAGGCTAAGGCCATCCCCCAAGACCAGTGTGCACCATTCTATTCCTGGACTGCATCTGTCACAATTTGACTGATTACCCAAACGTGACGCAGCGGCCAGCGAAGCGGATTCATGTGCATGGCTAAAATATTCATAGCACGTTCCGATCTCGGTTAGTCTGTTTGGAGGGTGAGTGAGGGGTGTCGGGTGCATAATTGTTACTGTTCTAGCATTAGTATTAGTGATTACTTTTATGATGATTGATATACATAAGTGGTAACTTTAGAATATAAAAGAATAGAATACTCTTCATTTTGTACAGTCGCCAGCACTTCAAGCTACTACAATCTGTCAAATTTCTTTAATAGATTTTCAACTTTATTGTTAAAATATAAGGTTCAATGTTGACCGGGAAAACTTTGACAGTTTCGGGTAACTTGATGTGCTGGCATCTCTACAAAGTAAAAAAACCGGCCAAGTGCGCGGCGGATTCGCGCACGAAGGGTTCCGTACCATTGTCTATAAAAACGGCAAAAAAACATCATGTTTGTTGTATAGGAGCCCCCACTTAAATATTTATTTTATTATGGTTTAGTATTTGTTGTTATAGCGGCAACAGAAATACATCATCTGTGAAAATTTCAACTGTCTAACTAAAGCTGTTGACAAGTTTTTGACATTAATTGTCGCTGAGATGAGACAGCGACGAGATTTTGAATGTTTAAATTACGGGAATTGACCTGCAGAAGTCTGAAAAACGTCATCATCATAGATCTATACTGGATGCTTTTGTTTTCAGGCTCCAAATTTTTACCGGGTGTTCTACTCTGAAATCACGAAAACAAAATCAGCTGTTTAATACAAAAGTTCAATACCTACTTGACCAAAATGTATGAAACACCTGATTTTTTTTTCATGATTTCAGAGTTGATTCCATAGTAAAAGTTGTTCATATTCACGAGTAGAACACCCTGTAAAAAATTGGAGCCTGTAAAAAAAATCATGCCGTATAACTAGAGGCATCGCAGCGTTGGCTTCATAGAGACAAAGCTGAAATATCTCATGAGTCTTTAATTGTAGTAGAATCTATAACTTTCAAACCGTAATATAGCAACGTTGGTTGTTGGCAATAGTAGGTAATGGTCGTAGTATTTTCCCTGCCCGGATTGGTGATAGAATTCAAAAGAGAGAAAAAATTTATTCGAGTTAACTGATTACTCGCTTATCGTAGTATTCGCTGTTACGCTAGAGACCATCGGTTCAATTTCCGCACGAAATAAATATTTGTATGCCTATTGCATTGATATAATTTTCCCACGATATAGAAGATAAAACGTTGCCCAAAACGTTGCAAAAGAAAAAAAAATATGCGTGAAAACTTCCAATGAAAAATTCCATTCATTCATTCCAACAAAATAACATTTTCAGAAATTCATTAAAACGAAATAAAACACAGCCTTTCTCTACCCACGCCACAGTGTATAAATATATAAACTTTAAAATGTCAGCAGATCGGTCGGTTCGTTTGAACAACGCTACGTGTGTTATAATGTTACGATCAAAGGCGGTAATGGCTGGTGTAAAGGGATCATTAACTGCGGATGAGTCAACACAGGTGGGCGAACAAATCATACATTTGAGAATTAGTGGTGGAAAATATAATAAATATTGGGAAATGTTCTGAGGGTATGGTGCAGCAGTACAAGTAGATCAACAATTAAATATATTAGCAGATGCTGATAACCCGAAAACGAGGTTTATCTTTAGACCCTGAAATGCATAGAGTTTCGAAAACAGTACAATGTTTTCTCAGCCATTTCTTGTGTGTTTTTTTTTTTATTGTAAAGCCCGACTGAATGATCAATCATACCGTTACTTATTTTTGTACCGAAAAAGTGAGGTTTGACACATGACAGTTCTGACATAATGGATTTTTTTCACTTTGACTGTCTATTGTCACAAGTGAGTCCAAAGACTGCTTCACAGTATTCCACAACATAGTCAATATTTAGTATGAAATTAGACGTATAATTTGTATCACTAATGCATATTGTATCGAAAACTAAGATTGCTATGATGCCAATTGGACAAATTGCCTTAAGAAAGGCGATGTAAATAGTCTGTTAAGTTAAGGTGAAGTGCTAAGGTGTTTTAACAGTTAACAGTTAATGCCTCGCTAGGATAGTGCACAAGTTTATTAGCGGAATAAAAACTAGGTACAGAATAAACATCAACAAAGGAAGTTGGGATGAAATGCTTCACAAAATCTCATTTGAAGCTCTAGTTTAGTTATCCACATTGTAGAACACAACATAACTTGGAGACGCGTCGTATGTGGTCGCGATCCTCAGCATTGAGGGAACGACGAAGAAAAAGTTTAGTGATCCCGAATCGAATGAACCACACATTCGGACCTTCGTAAACTGTCAGTAAGAGAGAGAGCAACTGTGTTTGCGCACACACTTGTGCACATAGAGATTATATTGCTTGTGCACAGTAATATCTCCCACGGGGAAGGGTAGGATCCATTAATATGGGCCGCCATGGTCAAAATACGATATGCCGGTCGATTCTGTAAAAATCTCACCGTGAAATCATAAGTGAAGTGAGCACTTAATAGTGTCAATACCTACCATTACGGAATGACAGAGCTCACTTCCCGCTCACTTTACCTAAGTTCTCACGGTGAGATTTTTACAGAATAGCACTGCTGGAGGACTATTATTAAACAGTTTGAAAGACAACAACGTGCGCAGAAACGATTGTTAAATGTAATAACAATTTCACTTACAAGCTTCAATGTTGAACTGTATGTCTATAAAGGGTGACAATATATTAGCATAACGGGAGCAGTTGTAGCAGAAGTTCAGATGAGTCGACGTTTTGTTAATGGGTGGCACATTTCGTGTGCTGGTGTAATTTTGTGGACAAAATTGCATTCAGAGGGGCAATTCTCGTACTTATAAGAACTATCACTTTCTAATCTCAGTCTCAAATTGTCAAGCCCACTTACCGCTTATTTACCTGCATTTTTGACAAGATTTGAGATTGATTGTCGTAGAAACTACCAGTGATGACGGTCAAAGATTCACGAATAACAGCCGGGACCAGCGGCTTAACGCGCTTTCAGAAGCACGAAGGGGTCTCGGTATGTAAAGACGGTCACCCATCCACAGACTAACCGCGACAAGCGTAGCTTGACCGATCGACCTGTGCGGCTGTTATTGTCTCCGAAGTAATACTGTTATCGTTCTCGAGAAATCATGATAAAGTCCTAAATGATAAATGGTGATATAACCGCCATCTATCGTGTGCAATTATGACTAAGAATACAAAAGAATTAATTAAAAACCTAATTAAAGTATTTGCGCTAGGAATTAAAACTCCGACCTTTTTTCATGATAACACGAACCAAGCTATTCTTATTCCTTCGTCCTTACCCTATTCCTACCCCTTCCATCATGTTTGGCTCTCATTTCACCTCCACTTAACACTTAAGCCAAAAAAAAAGAATATACAGGGTGTAAAAAGACCTATATCACATAGCCGCCAACTACGCATTCTTTACATCAAACTAAGTAACATTGCATAAAAATAAATAGTAAAAAACGTCAGTAAAAGTTGGAATTTTGGCCTTCAATATCTCCGTAACCAGAAGGTTCCCACGTATGGTCCAGTACAAAGAAATGATCACAATGGCGGGGTACTGAAGTGACTTGTGGCTTCGTTAAGTTACTTTTTACAGCCGTTATAATTTAAAAATAAATTTATTAATAACTATGCCATTTTTAAAAGAAAAATGATCAATCAAACCTAAGAAGGAACTATGATTTATGTTATTTTTCTTAACAAAATCTTATTACATACCACTGGCAATCAATCGTAAAATCTCACGGATTTACAGTCGCCATAAACTTGCTTCAATCATAAAACCGTTTAGTACACAGCAATCAATACATAAAAATGTTATTTCAAATAAGAAACAAAAACAAAGTTTTCGCTGTAGTGGAAGCGAAGGTTTATTAAAAGTTTTCTTGTGCAAGTGAAACGAAATAGGTCACTATAGGTTCCTTGTGCAAGTTAGCAGCTGGTTTGAACTTCATCTTTGATGTTTTTTTTTTTTTTTCTTTCATCTCAAAAGAAACGCAAACTTATTAGAACAGAACTGGACTACTAACTGTGACCATGGCTCTATTCGCTTGAACTTGTCATCTCCACATATTATAGGTAAAACAAATTCATCACCACCGCATCTGTCTGTCAGAGTTCTATAAACTCAAAACTACTGAACGGATTTTCATACGATTTTCGCCAATGGACGGAGTGATTTAGATTTATTTTAAATCATCTTTCTTTTGCTCCTAATCTTTTGAAGATGACAAAGAAAGAAATATGTTATAAATACTCTTAGCACTAAACGCATTTAGTACAAGCGGGTCTTGGTATATAAGAATTAAATGCAATGTATATACGAAAATCTAAATAATTATAACTGAAATATCATTGATTACCAATAGATTTGAAAATAATTAAAAGGTTATTTAATTAATGTAATAAATATGAAAATGTAAAGAAGGCAAAGCGAAATAAAACGAAACAATGGAAATGCTTTTTTTTTTTAATTCACTTACGGACTCAAGAAGAAATGACGTAATTATACCTAGCGATTTATCATATTTAACGATAGCTGTGGCAAAAGTACTAACGCATACGCGTTAACATTATGTAGGCAAACTTGCAAAACGTTTTATTATTTCAGTACTTGTTTCAAATTCGGGTCATCGATTTAAAAAATTGAAAAGCTGTTAAAAAAATCTGTCGACCCAAATTGCATTCAAATGGTCCAAAATGCCGCCAGCGGAATGCGTAGCAATTTGTTTGATGAATTGGTAATCATCGCGATGGAATATATTTCACGTAAGCTAAAACAAAATCCGAGGTTTTTCTCTCTGACACAAAATAAGCAGCTACAGTAGCGTCCGGTATAAGAAAAAACAACCCTTGGATAGCGGTTCTGGGGACAAATCATCATTTTCATCATCATCTTCTTCTCCTTGTCCCATGTTACGTGGGGTCGGCGCAGCAGATTTTTTTTCGTCCACTCTCCCCTGTCAGCCGGCACTCAATCATTCACTCCTTTTTCTTTCATATGTACCTCACACAATCCGTCCAAGGTGATAAAACGCGATTCTGTTCAATATACCAAACCATCTTTTCTTCTTCAGCCTTTCGCCACCCAATGCTGAGTGTAGGCATTCTGCAATGCACGCCACTCTTCTCTGACTCTAGCCTTCCTAAGCCAGAGTCGTCCAACAATCTTGACCAGGTCGTCGGTCCACCTAATCGGCTGTCTGCCCAGACTTTTACTACCAGGTTTCGGTCTCCAGTCCATCATTGTTTTACCCCATCTTCCATCAGTTCTACGCCCTATGTGACCCGGCCAACATCGGTGAGTTCGGTGACATCGCACATTATCTTTGTTGTGGATGCATTTATTTTTAAGCCCACAGCAATTGACACGTCGCAGAGTTCCTCGATCATACCTTTGAGGTCTTCTAAGCTCTCGGCATAAAGTACGATATCATCCACGAATCGAAGGTGAGTTAGGCGATTTCCGTCGATGTTAGTGCTTCTGTTCGACTAATCGAGAAGCCGGAATATGTCTTCTAAGCAGGAGTTAAATAGTTTAGGTACAATGGTGTCGCTTTGTCTTACTCCTCTCCTAATAGGTTTTGGGTTGGTATGATCGTGCAGTTTCACTTTCAAGGTGGCTGTCCGATAAACTGCTTTAATGCCTTCCACGTACCTAGAATCCACTTGACATCTCTGAAGAGAATGTAACACGGCCCAATGTTCCACTGAATCAAAAGCCTTCTCAAAATCAATAAATGCAATTACCGAGGATCGTTACACTTTTCAATCACTTGTCGCACAGTATGTATGTGATCGATCGTAGAGAAGCCACTTCTGAATCCCGCCTGCTCAAGTGCCGGTGGATTCTGTAAAAATCTCACCGTGAAATCATAAGTGAAGTGAGCACTTTATTGAAAACTAAATTTAAATAAACAATAGCCAAAGAAAGCTGCAAATCTATTCAATAACGTAAATTATTGCGCGCAGACGGCCTTGCCTCGTAGACGGTCTTGCCAAAGTTGACCTTAGATATTTCTTCTAAGCTGCCTCATGAGTCTATTGGCCGCAAGCACTACTGTTGAGCTTGAGGTCCTGGCTCGGGCAGTGTTGTTGAGTTTTTCCATCAGGAATTTCTCAGTAGCAGCCTGAATGTGTGCCCGTTGATAGCAAGAGGCTTGGACATTGGACTTAAACATGATTGGCAAAATGTGGCTGTACTACAGATAACCCACGACCACTTGGGGGAAACCAACGGGGTGCTCTTCTAAAGTTCAAAGCTTCAAAAGCGAATGCAAAAACCAGAGGTCACATATAGACAGGCCTGTTTGTCTAGTGGTCAGTGGCCCTGACTGCTATGCGCAAGGTCGTGGGTTCGATTCCCACCTAGGACAAATGTTTGTGTGATGAGCACGATCATTTGTTCTTTGTCTGGGTGTAATTTATCTATAATATGTATGTATTTAGAAATATATATGTATGTTTATCAGTTGTCTAGTACTCATAGCACAAGCTCTGCTTAGTTTGGGACTAGATGGCGTTGTGTGAAAGTTGTGGAATATTATTATTAAAAAAAAAATTATAAAAAAAACATAAAAGCTATGACTCCAAATCTTTTCTGAGCCTAGCCCACACGTACTAAGCCTCCATGCCGTTCAAGTTTGTATTTATTATAGCAAAGTTTTATTTGCTCACGACACCAAAGCGATATACAATGTTTATTTGGAATGGAAAAACATCGAAAGTTACCAGCCCCTGGGGTAACGTAAAAGTGTGATGGTTTATGCTCCGTGTCAGACTGTCAATCTACATAGCATATGCAACTCTGTAAGCAATGTGAAAATGTAGCATGATACTGGTAAAAATAACTAGAAAAAGCACAGCATAATCGGCCTATAATGTTCCCACTGCTGGAACCTAGGCCTCCTCTCTTCCAGAGAGAGTGGGCTATAATCTACCACGCGGGCCCAGTGCGGGTTGGTAGATGTCACATCTCTTCGAATTTTTCACTCTAGGACATGTCGTTTTCCTCAAGATGTTTTCCTTCGCCGTTTTCAGAGCCGTGGTGATGAAAATATTTACACTAAGTAAAGCGCCTGTCTGGGTTCGAACCTACGACCGACTCGTAAGTCTTTCGAAAAAGTATTATTTGTAGGTAATTGTAACATAAATAACAATTTTATTCGTTTCTTTATCCTGTTGAAAGGATTAAAATATAACAACCTAACCTGATGTTACATTAGGTCGCAACTTTGCAAGTAAATGTCGCAGCAGATAGTAATATGTTTACCCATAGTAATAATATTAAAATTTACAGCATGGAACAAAAGCGAAGAGATTTTTATGAAATGTTATTGCAATGTACTCGTAAAATGTCATTTTATCAAAACTTAGTTCTGCGGCATTATGTATTATGCAACGAAGGCTCTTGTTTTTCGAATGTGTAATGGGCTGTATGTATGCAGCTTCATAAATGTAATAATGTCGTTCATTTCGTGACTAGAATACATAATAAAATCGATATTGCATCAGCAAGCTTATAAACATTCATTCAGAAGTTTCCGCAACCGAATTATGGCGCCATTGTCCTTGTACCTCCTGTCTTGTTTACTAGGAAATTCATGAGGAAAATATATATCTAACTGCACTATTCCGGTGACAATAATACTGTAAATGAACACCTACTTTTTCCTTTGTTATTGTTAATTTTAAATAAGCAGAGAAACCATACATGTACATTTTAGTTACGCTACTCGACAACAGATAGCGGTAGCTCCGCGCGATATAAAGTTGAGACTGGATGAATGAAACTATGTAAAGTGTTAAAACCGCTTACCAGATGGCGCTGTAAGTACTGTGAATTAAGTTTTTGTAACATTCTTAAATACTTATTAACAACTTTATTATATCGGAAACAATAATTGTCGTTTACATTTCATTTCATTTTTGCTTCATTTTACTATCTTAGCAACAATAAGTCACTCTCGTAACTCCCAACAATCTTGTTTACAGCTGCGATAAAACTGTTTATATACCAAACGTCATGTCACTGACCCCGCTCAAATAAGAGCGCTAATAAGGGTATAAATTTAACAGGCAATACTTCCCAAGGGTGTTGCAATTTGACGAGTCATTTACTGTGGACACATTTAGATCTGTTTGCATGGCCGTAAAGAGTCCACGCCCTTGCCATAACCACCCACCCACTGCGCCAATTTACTTAGGACTCTCTAGCCCCCTCTGTCTGTTCAATTAAACAACGAGAACGGAATACTCCCAAACCACCTGATGGGTCTTTGTTAACTGGTTAAGAAGAACACCGCCCGCCCATTGGCAGGTGACCACCATCACGTCACCTTCACAATGGAAACGTAATCGTAAAACTTGACTAGTTTTCCGCGGGCATCGTCACGGGGAACTACCCTCATTCACTCCCTTGTCAGACCATTTAACTAAAAGCCTCATTTGAAATATACAAAATGATTTGATGGCGTAGACTTGGCAATGAACTGGAAGTCCGGAAAAATATTGAGGAACGTAAAAAAGTTTTTCACGTCACGTTTGTGTAGAAGAAGCAAGAAGATGAACAATATGAGAAAACGAAGAGAGTCCGTTGCTTCTGTTTATAGAAAAACCACCAAATTCTTAACATCGAACACGGCAAATTTTCTAAAAAAAAAACCGAATAATAAGAAATCTCAAATTCTGATGGAAGCTGTTGAAGATTGCGAAGACAATAGCGAAGAAAATATAAACAAAGTCGACGAGACAAAAACAGATGATGACGACATAGGTGAACGAGACCTTGACTATTATCTAGGAGTTAGAAAGAGAGAGAGCTACTGGCGGGACCCGGCTGGGAAAGAACAGATAAGGAAAGACTATCTCGTCTATCATTGCGGTGTCACCGAAGAGGATTACGATAAAAATTATAAGAAAACCATAGTCTCGAAAGTTTCGTATGTCATACAACCAAGATTGAAGCAAGTGCCTTTCAAAATTCATAGGAAAAGAAGGAAGAATGGAGATATGAGAGACGATTCTTGGCGGGAGAAGACTGGGATATTCAAACTGTTTGCGTATAGACGTGAAAGTGAATACTCTACGTCGGATAGTTACAGCGAATGCGATTCTAATGAAGATAAAGTTTCTGAGAGACTGCGCTCCACTAACGACGATGATATGGAAGATATGATTGGATATCTCAATGAACTTGCTACTTGTGGCTGTGACGACAAACTTGCTGAGGTTCGTTTGAACATAACATTCAAAGCTTTATAATCATATTGCCATACAGACTGTTTGTTGACTATATTTAAGCATTTACTGTTGACGTTGAATTGGAATACAGAACAAATAAACGATGACGACGTTCTACGAAAAGTATTGTTTCATTTGAGCAATTTAATGAGAATTTGTGCATAGCATTTTTATTATTTTCCTGTTCGCGTGATAACGTATGAATTTATTTTGAAGTTTTCTAATTATTTCGTTAGTATTTAATATCGTGTTTATGTTTACTCAATTTTTTTGCCTTGGCTTCTCCGTTTCAACATTTTTTTTTTCATTTCTTTACAGGGCGTTCGGATAAAAGAAGTATCGGAAGGGCGGCCCTGTGATAACTGTCCAGAACTGTGCCCCGGGTTCATCCCACACGCATGGAGGTAAGTCTTTAGCCCATTAAATAGAACAAAGAAACTATAACTTTATCATCGAACCTTGGTGCCACGACCCCGAAGCAATGGCGTATACCTTGTGCATACAAATAAAGAAAATGTTTAATTGTCTGTCTATCTGCATCATTTGCATTTAGAGCTATCAGCGTCTTCTGTAGAAACCTTTGTCACGTCGGTTGACTTAAGTTACCTCCGTTTCTTTGTTTCTCGTGTACGGTGTCACGTAGACAGTTTTCCTTCATATTTGGATCACAATGATTGGGTCTCATTATCTACATCGTGTCCTGTTTCGCAACTTGAAACAAAGACACTCCGTGACTCCGTCTTTGTTACAAGTTATCAAAGAATTTGGCACCGAATCCACTTTATTGTTACCTACTCCTTGTCTGACGTTCTGAACCATTCATTGTATTGATGTCGCGGATTGCTCAAAAGAGTTACCGTGATGCTTGGCACAGGCAACTGAAGGAACACGGGTGGGTTTTAGTCAGTAAAAGTCTGACACACCTTCCCGCTCCGCACAGAGTGGGAGAAATTATTTGATAATTTCCCACCCCAAAAAAAAAGGATGTTGTGTTAGGTTAAACTCTTAAATTAATTATATTGCCCGACCCACCAAAAATATAAAAGTCAATAACAATGTTGAAATTACATTTACTGCAAACGTTATCGCAGCAATAAATAAAACAGGCAATGCTTAAAAATCACACGGGTCACAGATACCTTATCAACGATCGTTCACGCCACGCCAACGAACGTGATCGAAATCAACTAACGAGGGGATAATCAGCCTTGCGGTGAGGCCAGCGCGTGCGCCGCGCATCGAGACAAATGTCCACTCTTGCTCCCGCGGTCACACCAAACAGTCGTGTCGCACTCAAAAATCAAACAAGCCGAACAATGTGTCTCTCGTTGAAACAATTGGAGTGGGCGGATGTATACAGACGCATCACTGGAAATGATAAAGAACCGGTCAAAGAGAAAAAGATACAGAAGTTCCCTTCAAGGGAACGAAATTTTGCTGTGAAGAGGAAGTTCAACAACAATATGAGGTCCCACGCTAACTGCGAAAGTTGCGCCAGAGTCGCTGAGAAAGAAAACAGATGATCAACGAAGTGTGTGTGACTGTGAAGTTCTAGGATTCAGTGGATCTACGGATCGATATTGTACGTGAATACAATGTGTAACCGAAGTATAGTGACGATAAATCTCTCAAAAAAACTAAGTGATATTATTATTTATAAAGGCTAAAAATAAGTCGGTGCAAAGTGCGAAGAAACTGGCTTTGTTGTGTTGGGGCGTTCTAAAGTTGGGGCTAAATCCTTTTTGCTCAACGTCATTCCATTTATGTATTTTGTTTTTGCTCAAAATGTATTTCTCAAATAACTTGCAGAGGCCGTTTGCAAGGTTTTATTGTTTATGAATTATAATAGCAGGATGTTAGCAAGGAAGTGAAATTTTAACAATGTTGATAGGTATTGTATTTAAAATTACAAGGTCCTAATTTAAAAAGAAGTCTTAGAAACAAAAGGAACTTGGCCTGGTAATCAAACGTGCTTAGCTTCTTATTGTTTATTTCTGGAAACCATTAATTAATGAAACTAGCTATCATCAACTCTGTTTATTTGAATACTTCGCTAATGTTTCATGATTAATAATGTGTCTCGTTAGTTTCCATACAATGTGTGTTATCAACAATACTGTTGGTCTGTCGATCCCGGATGTCGCCATTGCATTCAATTTTAAGGCTTATTGTTGCTCTATATGGTTCAGAATTGTATAAATACTATCCTGTACGCAGGTTTCCACAACAGTGTTTTGTTTTGCAAAAAATAAACAAATAGTTTTAAAATATTTGTTCTTTGAATCCACCGATGTACTTATATGTTATATAAGACGTTGCATCTTAAGTGGATTGAATTGAGATGAAGGTTATATTACTTCACACAGTATGACTATGCATGTGACTATAAATAAACGAGTTCATGAGTTCACTCCATTATTTTATTTCTTATCTGATCTTAGTACAATAGGTTCGCAAACATTCATTACAAGAATATACAGCAACACATTTATTACATAAAGGTTTGTTGAACTAGAGAGATCAGAGGTGAAGCTGTATCGCCGCTTACTTCTCTTTTTGTAAGCTGATTGGTAGGTTCCGCTATGCTTGTTAAAAACTGGTAGTGGTCATATAACCAAATTATATGTACGAGTTTCTACGTTTGTGGTTTATTTATGTATCCTATGGAGACCACTCTTACTGTCACTACCACGGTACATATGAGTTTAAATAAATCAGTCATAAGAATAGAGGAAGACCCAAGAAACGAAGGATGTATTGTGTGATTGTTGATGCGGCTAGAAGTGAATACTGAGAGGACAGCTGATAGAGACATGTGGAAGAAGATGACATGCTAGGTCGATTCAAATAAATTGAATTTGGTGATAGACATCTATTAACGCTGGATGATTTTAATCGAATTGGACGTGTTTCATAAATACACAACTCTTCTTTATTCCTATTACACAGCTTGAATGATGAAGCGACAAATTTCTTTACAAGTGACAACTGACAAGGCAATAAAATAAAATCAGTTCCTAGAATCAAATAAATATACAGCGTGTAACGGAAGGGGGGTATCAACCCTGAAGGAGGTGAATGTGCTCATGAAACTCAACAACTTTCCCCAAAGAACATAGGTCGAAATATGAAAAAAAAAATTGGCCCTCCCTTACAAAACTGACTACCAGCTGATTGATTTACTATGGGAGGGCCAAATTTTTTTTTCATATTTCGACCTATGTTCTTTGGGGAAAGTTGTTTAGTTTCATGAGCACATTCACCTCCTTCAGGGTTGATACCCCCCTTCCGTTACACGTTGTATATCTTTAGTGTGACATATACGGAATGACCAATGGACACTACCTACTTGATAAATATTTGACCTTTAAGCCTATTAACGCGACTACACTAACTAGATACCTTTGTTTGTTTAAATACTGCATTTACAAATGCATCGTTAGAACATCCTTCTTGATCATTATTATCCTTGTCTTAGTAAGGTCTTTTCCAGTTTTAATATCTTAAAAAGTGAGTCCATCCGTTTTTATTTTTTATTTTTTTCACAGTTTGGTTATGTTATAACAGTTTAATTACCAAGAATCTGCTAAAGGCATAGAAGAGAAAGAGAAGATGGAAGTAGCTGTTTAGTATACAGACAAAAATATTCAACTATCCACTACACTGCCAATATTAATTTTTATTTGACATAAAATAATTAATTACTCGCTATATTCATAACATTCTTTAAAATTAGTTGTAAGTTAGCTTTGTACCGAATAGCTTATTTGACTGTTCCTCTATTAAGAATCGGGAAATTTTAACTTCTTTTACATTAAAAACTTGACACATAGACAGAGTCGCAGTACACATCTAGTATTTATTATTAACCTTTGTTTAATCTACAAAAGTCTTGTCATGATTCTCAGTATCGAATACAACATACCTAACTACACTTGAAAGTTGTTTTTTACACTATTGAATAATATTGACACTATCCGCTCATAACAGATTGCGACCACTGATACATTTGCGAAGGTGGGAATTATTAAAGTATTTTCTCACGACACGGCTGCTGCTGCAGGTGCCTCATATTCAGAATAGTAGGAATGAAAACTATAATAAGAATAATGTATTTGTTCAAAAACAAACAGCAATTTAAATAATATGGCACATATACTTTACTCTGTGATCAGATTTTAAGCATCTGTGTCTGAACTAGACATAAATATCAAATATCTGTATTTCAGAAATCAGCATTCGTCCCCTGTCACACAACACACAGGAAATAACTTTGTGTGTGTCGGTGGCGGCACTTAGGAAATAACTTTGTTTCACCTCTATACACAAATCTTAAACACATTCGATCAAAGAGATACTCGTATAATAAAAAAGGAAGTGATAAATGTAGGAGAACAGTCTTAAGGTAGAAGAGACAGTACTTTCTATCTTAAGGTGAAAGAGACAACACGTTCGGATAATAAGAAATGGACTGATGATGGAGAAGCAGCAGATATGGTGTTAGAAAGCAGCAGTATTGACAAAAACTTATAATAGCCATCTATTATAAGTTCACTAAAAAAGTTAAGTATAAGTTTATTAAAAAAGTTCAAATGAAACTTTTTAATAAAGGGGGGGGGTCAATTTTTCTATGGAGGGTAGGAGAAACTATAGATCCTTAATTACATACTCCATTTGCTTCGTCCTCGTTCATATGAAAATCCTCATCCTCTCCTTCAGTCTATACCTTCAGTCTATATGGTATTTACCGACTCAAACCGCACCGGGGCATGTGAGCCAATTCGTCCATCCGAATGATCTTTACTACAATTATTCTACTGACGAAAACGGTCTCAGAAGATGGCTTCTGAGACCGTTTTCGTCAGTAGAATAATTGATAGATAGCCATAGTAGCTGAGTGATTGGATTCGACCGAAACCCATCCACGCCACGAGAAATTGAAGTAGGGCAACGACTGCATAAAAAAGAGGGCGTTCACAATTTAGCTTATTTAACGACAGGAACTGTAAAATTATCATGGTAAAGTAACATTACATTATTTGAGAGCAGATACGCAACAGACCATATAGGATACCCTTATCTGAGGTTATTGACCAAGTAATCATTTGAGTGCACTTTGTAATGTATTGTGTCATGAGTGGGTTTTGTTATGCTGTAGAAGTTTTCTATGACCTTTGTATGTTTGTTATACAACGTGTAACGTTAAATGCGCAAAACCTGAAAATAGTTTGATCAGAATAACGAGCAGAATTAATTGAACCACTTTTTAATATAGGTCACATTTTTCAAAAAATCTTCATTAAAAAAATTGACGTGTCTATTTATTAATAGGTCAAGCAAGCCAATGTCAGCGCGGCGCAACGGCCCGGTGACGACTCCTCCCTCGATAAAGCGTCGTCGCAGACGCAAGAAACGATCAGAATGGCCAGTAAAACTAAAACAGCACATAAAACCTTTACAATTTTTTTAATGACTTATTTTCTCTCTGAAATAGGTCAATTGAATTAAAAATCAGTTGGGTTGTCTGAGGTTTCGCGCATTTAACGTTACACGTTGTATAGAAACAAACACTAAGTAGGTGTTGCCTGCGACTTCTTCAGAGTAAATTTTGTATTGTTTAGGTATTAATACAATTATCCGGGATAAAAAGTGCCTTGTCCAGGTCCCAAGCCACCCGTCTGTCTAATTTGATATCAATCGGTTCAGTGATCTAGACGCTAAAAGGTAACAGACAAACAGCTTTTGTATTTACTATAATATATTATATCTTCCATCCATATGCATACTTAAGAATGGATATGGATGGAAGAGCATACATGAAGTGCACCTTATATTTTGAATACAAATGAAGGTTCTTAATTTTTACCTCTGTTTTATAATCGTACTATTAGATAGCGATTTATTAGAGAGTTTATAATCGCACTATTAGAGAGCTGAGACTAAGGTCATTTTAACTTTTCAATAAAGGGGGTGGGGGGGGAATTTTTCCATGGGGGTGCGAGAAACTATAGATACTTAATTATATACTCCATTTGCTTCGTCCTCGTTCATATGAACATCCTCATCCTCTCCTTCAGTCTATATGATATAAATACCACACTTACAAAGACTCAAACCGCACCGGGGACATTTCTTTCAAGGTCGCCAAAATAAATTCGGGTTCTGTCCCTATAGCAAAAATTCTATGTAAGTTTTCTTCGAACTCCAATGATAATGGTTTCCGTACCCCATACATGCCTGCTGTTACTATGTGTCAAATATTATTTTATTACTTTATAATTTGAACCATTACTCATTGTATGACATACATATGCACATTACAAGATTCCATTGTCCCCCTTAAGGCTTTGGAAAGACCGGCTGTACTACGATTTTCCCGTTCTATTTTTCTTCCTTGATTAGTAAGACGAGGAAATTAGGAGTAGGATAAAACAATGGCGTCCGGATGTCACGTAAACCAAGAAATTCGAAAATACTTAGATGCAGTAGTGCTTACTATTGTATTGTAAGGTTTATACTACGGAGTGCAGAATCGTGATATGCATCATCGGGGACGATTCTAAATACTCTTAGATTTTTACGTTCAACCAAATAACAGTCATCGCTAGCCAAACATAGGTATTTCTCAAAACAGATGGCTCAACAATGCTCGATATAAGCGATATTATATATTACCATGCTCCAAGTTCATGCTTAAATCCTCAGTCAAGCCTTCTGAAGGCATATTCATATCAGTGATCAGTTAATCTCCTGTCACAAATATCAGTTGACATGGGATTTAACAGCAGACTTAGGCCCGTCATCCACGATGCTACTAAAACTCATAGCTACTGATACATAGGTGATTTGAGTTTATATACAACACGTTAGTTTTGAGTAACATTGTGGACGTTGGGCCCTATTCTTCTTACGAACCTGTCCAAGTTAATATTGATTCAGGGCTGGTTTTACAACAGTCAGAAAACTTTTATTTGTAGAATAAATATCAAAGTTTGACATATTTTCTACACAAAAGCTATCAAACGGTAATATTTACTCTTCAGTTAAAAGAGATATGCGTTAAGCTGTTGGTCCCGGCTGTCACTCGTGGATCTTTGTCAGTCGTTACGCGTAGTCAGAAGCCCGAAAGTCTGACAACCAGTCTTATCTAGGGGTATCGTATTACCCAGTCACTGGGTTGTGGAGGTCAGATAGGCAGTCGCTCCATGTAAAATACTGATATTCAGCTGCATCCGGTTAGACTGGAAGCCGACCCCAACATAGTTGGGAAAAGGCTAGGCAGATGATGAGTTAAAAGAGATATCCGACTATTGAAAAATCAGCCCTAACACTAGTATTTTCTACTTCCCATGCTGTCAGTTTTCACCCTGCACTGCCATTCTAAGCATTCTTTCTTTAGATATTTACTTATTATAAATTCACATCACAATGCTGTTGTGCTTTATTTTTATTTAAAACGTATTATGTTACGACAATAAAGTCATTGTTTTCTTGTCTTTTGTGACGGTTGCAGAAATGTCAGTTGTCATAATATTGCCAAAATGACATCATTTCGCCGCCACCGCCACTTAGCCGCAAAATGGCGATGGTATGCATAACTAAGCGTGCGAAACAGCGAATTATAAACAAAACATCGTACGGAACATTGAAGTTTTTAGTATCGACTCATCTTACTAACAGACCACCTGATGATGATTTACTAGCACCCTAATTGCGTAACACACTATTACTCTCAATTAGAATCATTTTGAAGCATATTGCGAAAAATGTGTCTGCTAAACAACGTAAATAACGCAATGAATGTTGTTGACTGTCAAAAATTTTATATAAAAAAAAAACAACCGACTTCCAAAAAAACACTACAAAGTGAAAAATAATTTTAATTTTGGAAGTCGGTGTCGTTGGTTCTGCATTTTGGTTTTTTGACACCGACTTCCGAAATTAAAATTATTTTTCACTTTGTAGTGTTTTTTTGGAAGTCGGTTGTTTTTTTTTATATAAAATTTTTTATTTTTCACTTTTTAGTTATATCTACCCCAATCAAATTCATATAAACACTACTTGCTATGTAATAAATATCAGTGACAGGAAGCTGCATCTGCGTTTATAGGGTACAGACGTGATGTTATGTTGTGCGATTGCGTAAACAATGCATACATATGCGATAGCAGCAATCGCGGTTGTTTTACTGGTATTAATTATTATTATAATAAAAAAAAATTATAACCTTTGTAGTGAGTACAGGCGTGATATTATGTTGTGTGATGGTGTAAACAATGCTTAGATATGCTATAGCAACAATCGCGGTTAATCTGCTGTTATTTATTGAAGAGTTCCCCCGATTTCTACAAGATCCCATCATCAGATATTGAAATGGTGACAATGGGACCACACGGGAAGCACCAGCTTTCAAATAAAAAAAGAATCATGAAAATCGGTTCACCCAGTCGGTTATTATGAGGTAACAAACATAAAAAAAAAAAAAAAAAATACCGTCGAATTGATAACCTCCTCCTTTTTTTGAAGTCGGTTAAAAATGAAACCCATTGCTACTGATAGTTTGTTACGCAATTACCCTGCTGGAGTATGAACGTAAACGAAGCAGAAGGTGTATGTAAGGATCGTAGCAGGTGGCGTTCTGCCTACCCCCATGGGAAGAAGGCGTGAGTTTATATATGTGTGTATTGAACAACAACATCCTCAACATTGTCAACTATATTGATTGTATGTGTCTATTAACCACCGAATTATGGGGGGCTCCTGAACTAAAAAAATAAAATATTTTAAACATATATTTAGTTTCACGTAAACTGCACCGTCCGTTTATTCTAATTCAAACTAGAATTTTTTTTAAGGATATTATGCTCCAAAATATTTCTAGTTTGACTTACCATCTTGTTTTGATCAGTCGAAATGACTTCACAGTTCACTTATTCATAATTTTCTATAGTAGATAGAGTCTTAAACCTCGGGCAATGTTCATACATTAGGTACTTAGTTGTCGGGCAGAATATGATGATTATGTACTTGCCTACTTGGACTCATATTTCTTCACGAGTAAATTATAGGAAAGTAGATACCTATTAGCGTGCTTCATAGAACAGTCTACAGTAGTATTAGGTACAACAATATTGATCATACAATAATACACCAGTTTGTGGTTTATACGTTTAGGTATTCAAGACTTATAAACATCTGTGCTACATAGGTAATACGTTATGGAGAAATACCAAAAACCACGATGACATATTGAAATTTTAGTCATATTACAAAGAACTTAGGTACAGTACAAAGAGCGATATTCAGGGACGCTTTCCCTAAATCGGGATCGTGTTATAAGAAAAAGGAAGGAAGGAAGGGTCCATATTAAAAAACACATTACCCAATCATCGGGCCCTAAATATTGTGTAATATGGGTTTGGCGTGGAAAGGCACATTGAGTTTCAAGGCCTTAAAACACGCCCTATTTTTACGTACTTTCGATGTACGTATACGCGCCACAAACGCACCGAGTACAGCGTGATTCAAACGTAATGGCGGCTCGGAACATGAGGCGAGTCCGCGAGTCACTGCGCAGCAACAAACTCACGTGTCAGCGGGGGCGAGTTCTTCAGACCCGCCATAAAGTTTGAATCGGGCCGTACCGCTTTTTCGAGATAGTAAACGCAACGTCGACGCATCATATTACATGGTATGCGCGTATAAAAAACGCCCAGTGCATAACTCTTTAGGAAGAGACGGTCACAAAGGAATGAGAGAGATAACACTTTACAAAGTAGAAGTTTTTCTAAAACTCAATGTGCCATGACACGGCCGCGTACTGAATGTTGTACAATTTCAGCTCATTTGGCCATGCCATGCGCAAGCGCAAACCAGTGTTGATAGGAGTTGCCTTGACCTGGTTTTTGAAGCAATATTTCATCGCCACTCAAAAGGTGCTGACTAGATGTTGTAATACTATTTCTAATTGTTTTAATTTCATTTAATTTCGTCATCAACTGTCATCCGTCAGTCAGGGTGACACCTTAAAATTCTCCGTTTTTTTTCAATTTTAATGTATTTATTTTGGAAAATTCGTTGTGTTTCAAAAATTTGCAAAGAATGTGCGTAATATGGAAGGAGTGATGGGGCTATGGAGAAATTTCTTGAGGACGCGTGAGCGTGCGTGATCCATCGCCGCCCGTTCGATGTCCATCGCGCACAGGATGGATGGAAACCAGCACATGAAGTGATTTTTTGCTCTTTTGGTGTAATTGCTGAATGGCGTTCCAGTGTGAGGATACATAAATAAATAAATAAATGGAATGGAAATTGAAACGCAGAAAAATAAAAAAAAATTACTGAAATGTGACAGTAATGTTGAAAAAATTGTTTTGGCTTGGTATTTGATGAGGAGGGAGGAAACGCATGTGACTAAAAGAGGGATTAATATAAAATTTGACGAATGGAGAGGGAGAAGAAAGCCAAAGGAAAGATGGATGGATTGTGTAGGGGGTAATGTGAGAGAAAAGGGAGTGAATGATAAAGTGACGGTTGACAGGGAAGAATGGAAGAAGAAAACGTGTTGCGCCGACGTAAAGTAACATTTGACAAAGGCAGGAAGATAATGACGATGATGTGACATCTAGCTGTAATTTGTGTAGCTTCATATAGAGCTACAGCACAGCCAAAGCTATTGTTCTGTTGGGAATGGTGTCCAGTGGCAACGGCTCCGATTTACGAGTTGAACTTGAAATCGCTCTCAAAAACCGCGAAAGAAAACATCGTAAGGAAACCTGCATGTCCTAGAACCAAATGTTTGAAGACATGTGACATCTACCACCCCGCAGTGGGCCCGCGTGGTAGATTATAGCCCACTCCCTCTCGTAGTGAGGCGGCCTGTGTCCCAGCAGTGGGAACATCATAGGCTGATTGTGCTTATGCTATTGTTCTGTTACCATGACCTAAGACTGCTCACATAATATTTAGTTACCTACTTACACAAAAAGAGCTCTTATGAAAGGTTATTTTAATTACTAGTTTCTTTACTTTCTTTTCTTTTTCTTTCTTTATTTTCTTTTCTTTGTTTCTTTTTCTTTCTTTCTTTTTTTTTCTTTTCTTTTTTTAATAAAACTACTACCTACGTCGGTTAATAAAGTGTAAATCGCACAGTTAATATTTTAATTAATCTGCATATTACGTAGGACTGTACGCAATGCAAATGTTTACAGAAAAACTCGTTTGATTGCACATAAGCTGACGACTCTTACCTCATGGAGTAGAACCTGTCTCACGCTTGAAGTTATTTTAGTAACATAGACTACACAAGAGAATTCAAGTACTTACTTAATTAACTATTCATACTTTATCTTGGCTTTATGTAAATCTAGAACGAGTCTAGAAGGTGTTTTGTAATGAGACTAATGCTCGTTTTCACTAAAACTAGATAACACCTAAAAAAATGCCTAAAATATGAAAGCGCACATTTCCAACGCTCCTAAATTACAACGGTGCAATAATATTTTGGCGTTCATTGAAGTGTTTTCTAGTAATTTTATTGAAAACTGGCATAAGATTAAAAAGACTGCTTTCTTTTAATTATTTGCACCTCATTCGTGGGTTTATAAAGTCGTCGATTTTTAAGTCAATAAAACCTATATTTTCCTGTTACATTTGGCTGCATTGCCGGATTAATGAAAGTGAGCGTGAGCTCGACCCACAGGCTCAACCGATAAGTACCACTTGGGACATATTAAAAAACTGGCGAATTATGGGTGTCCACCTCTGCTTACCCCTTCGTTAAACCAATAGTAGTATTTCTGCTAGTGGCAGCTGCGTTTACGTAATGACACGACATAGCGTGACTTCCGAATTCCAATAGATATTGCGCAAAGCAGAAATTAGCTTGACATTATATTATTGGTAGAATTAGCTTATTAGACACTGGGTGAGAACGTCGTTGAAAAGTCATGCTAAAGCTGAAATAAAGTATATTGGCACGAGTTATTAATTACGACAATCTATGTACCCAAATCTACACGATTGGAACAAAGCGAAAAACCCGATAGTGTCTTCGATAAGGACGATAATTGGTAAAACTATAAAGATTTATCAATTTTAAAAGCGTAAAGGTTTACCAATTTCCTACGTCACACATCAATACCCACACGCGGCCTTGCCTTTTCCCAACTATGTTGGCGTTGGCTTCCAGTCTAACCGGGTGCAGCTGAATACCAGTATTTTACATGGAGCGACTGCCTATCTGACCTCCACAACCCAGTTACTGGGCAATACGATACCCCTCGGTAAGACTGGTCGTCAGACTTTCGGGCTTCTGACTACCCGTAACGACTGTCAAAGATCTACGAATGACAGCCGGGACCAACGGCTTAACGTGCTTTCCGAGGAACGGAGGAATCTCTGTATGTAATGATGATCACCCATCCACAGACCAACCGCGGCAAGCGTAGATTAACCTGATCGACCGACCTGTGCGGCTGTTATTATTTAGCCACGGGCCCCTCAGAAATATTGCTCCAGGTTTGTAATTATTATTGCTCTATAAAATACGTTGTTTTATTTGTGTACATTTCTGGGCCAAGCTTGTATGGGACAAAAATCCATCACCTTTAACGCAAAAATCGATAGCACATTTTTACTGCTAATTAATATTGATGGCGTAGCATTTTACGAACTTTAGTGGGAAATATACCATTGGTAAGTTTTCACAGTTCTTTTTTGATATGGGAACAGATTGCTTCAGAAGCACACAATACGCTATCTGCGAAGAGTAATTAATGAGAAAAGTTATCGAAGGGTTGTTGACAGTGTTACATACTTGGCTGTTGAGCTGAGAAAATAAAGGCTTTATAGCGTTTCGGTGATTAGTTACCTTTATGAACATGTGAAGAGAGAATGTTAACGACTATCTACTACGTAATCTTCAAATGGTTATTTATTCTACAAAATGATCATCATCATATAAATACATTCTATACATTCTTGAAATTTTTTCGTCATTATTTTTTGATAACTGTGATTATTTTGTTTTGTTTTGATACTATTTTAATTTAATTTTAATTTGCTAGTCATTTTGATCTCATTAGCTCCCATTGTACCCAATATTTGTACCTTTAAAAGGATATTTTTTTTTTTGTTACTTACCGTATATTTGTAATTTCTTTATGTTTTCTTTTTACTTTAATTCGATTATTTGTTATTTTATGTCGTAATTCCTTTATCAAGATTTTAATAGCTAATAATAATTAAGTGTTATTTTACTCACTTAGAACTTGTTGGTCGACCTATTATTGGCGACTGTATAAGTCTGATGCTTTTGTTACTATTATTATTCTTATGTAAAGCTGTATACAGAAGCTGTTGGTTTGCCTTTAATAAATAAATAAATAAATCTTCATCACCTAAGTCCGTACCTATAATGTGCTGATGCTCTACAAATGCTATTCTAGACAGAAATTAGACCGGAAGGTCTAAACAAAGTACCATTTGATCACGATATCATTAGATAATATAATATCATTATATAATATCATCATATCATCGTTAGATAACGATGATGAAAAGTCAAAAATGTTTTGGACTGACATGTAATAGTGCCATCCACGAAGACGCTAATCCCTAGTCCTAATCGCTAGTGATTTTTGCATGTTAATTCCGCTAGTGTTTTAGTTTTTTTCGATACGCACTAATTACCCACTAACAAGTAGGTAACTAGTGTGTGTCAACAAAACTAAAACACTAGAGGAATGTTGCACACTTACGTACGGTAAGCGATTAGGAAAAAAAGAGTGGAGCGCGTCTTCGTGGATTCTTCTGTAACCGAGAACCAATCCCATTAAAACCGCAATACGAAGATCAGAAAGTAAGAAAATCGAAATACGAAGTGCTTTGAAAGCGATTGCCACTTGTCTTGATACTCAGAAATGAGGCTCCTACTGAATAAGAAACACCTATTTCATACAATAGGTTGCTTCATAGAAAAGTGCAATACCCACGCGGTCAAAATGTATGAAACAGCAACTTTTTTTTTTATTATCAGCGAAAAATATCAACGCAAGGGCGTTCAGAATCATGTATCTACTGAATCCACGGTAACTAGTAGCGCGTCGATGTGTCTGCCACGCTGTACCTATATCAGATAATTATTATATAAGTATACCTCTCTATCACTGTTACACTAGTAAAACAATATATTTAAAAAATATATATTTAGGTCTTTTTACAAAGTAATACATTTACAAACTTATAAATATTTAGTTAACAGATTGGCTGAAATACTTATACTCGATGTTTTTTTTTTGAGGCTCCAATTTTTTAAATGGTGTTCTGCTCATGAATATGAACAACTTTCACTATGGGACCAACTCTGAAATCACGAAAACAAAATCAGCTGTTTAATACAATAGTTCAATACCTACTTGATCAAAATGTATGAAACCGCTGATTTTTTGTTTTTCGTGATCTCAGATTTGGTTCCATAGTGAAAGTTATTCATATTCATGGGTGGAACACCCTGTAAAAATTTGGAGACGGTAAAAAAAGCATGCTGTATAAAAACTAGTTTAGCTTACACGTTTTTAATTATCTATGAATGGCGAGTTTTTTTTTTTTCACGCAAAAAAGATACAATTTTGTGTATTGCATGACGATTTCAAATTATGAGAATGATTGTTACTAAAAGTTATTTTTTCATTGAATGTACGTCATTACAGATAATATAACAATAATTTATGCGTGTGATATCTGCTTATCACACTCAACCGAATAATTATCTATAAAACTAAAAAAACAACAAACGTATCTACCTTATCGTCATCACTAAAATAATAAAGATATAAAATATATAAATACTCAAATCTGGTTTCGTTTATCAGTGTAATTACTTAATGTAAGTGATTGGCATTGGAAATTCGGAACACATTAGATATCAGCAATGTTGTTGAATATGCCCCAAATATTACTAGGTTGATAATTTTGTTTTATTTTTTTTATAAAGCTTCGAAACAAAAAACAAGTGCTTGGAATTAGGTATATTTCTTCTTAGCGTGTCGATGGCATGCTGCCGTCCTTACGAAAAGTGCAATAACTCGGATTTTGGGCCTCTCAGGGTTATACAATGTGTAACGTTAAATGCGCAAAACCTGAAAATAGTTTGATCAGAATAACGAACAGAATTAATTGAACCACTTTTTGATATAGGTCACATTTTTCAAAAAATCTTCATTAAAAACGTTGCCGTGTCTATTTATTAATAGGTCAAGCAACCGAATGTCAGCGCGGCGCAGCGGCCCGGTGACGACTCCTCCCTCGATAAAGCGTCGTCGCAGACGCAAGAAAAGATCAGAATGGCCAGTAAAACTAAAACAGCACATAAAACCTTTACATTTTTTTTATGACTTATTTTCTCTCTGAAATAGGTAAATTGAATTAAAACTCAGTTGGGGTGTCTGAGCTGTTGCGCATTTAACGTTACACGTTGCATACATACCCTTAATCAGTAAAACGAGTTCTACATTTTCTTCTTGGACAGTTCTACGTATCTATCACGAATCGATAACATGTATAGTAATGAAGATACAAACAAATCAAAAATAAAATCTTTAACCGCGTTTTTCTCGAAAGTAGCTTGAACCTAGTTATTGCACTTTACGTAAGTAAGGCAGCATGGCAATCCATACATGGTGACAGGGCCCCGATGCATAACCAGTAACTCAGATTCAGTCACAGTCCAGTCATTCAGATTTTCAGAACAATCATGATTCTGGACCATGACGAGTGTTGAAATTTTTCATCGGTTAATAAAAAAACCGGCCAAGTGCGTGTCGGACCACGCACAATGAATGGATCCATAGTTGGAATGAATTTATCCCAAGAACAAACTTAACATTGTAGTTGAAAATCATGTTCTCCCATACATATAAACTGCAAATTTAAGTTGGTCGACTATTACTCGTAAACTTGTAAAGCCTACTTAGCTGTTATAGTTTTCTTTTAATTTAGCTGGCAGGGGAATTTCTCTACCAAAAATGAGCACTTTAAAGCTTAATATTTCACAAACAGATCCCTGAATCGAAAAATAGTTTACATAAACCCGCAATATTTTTCAAGGGCCTATCCACCGATACCCCACACCATGGGGTAGATAAGAAAAAAAAACATCCCCACTTTACGTGTAGGAGGAGGTACCTAACCTAAAAAAAAATGTTTTTTTCAAGATTTTATTCACCACTGTCAGCGTGATTAATATGTATATCCGTACTAAATTATAGCTTTCTAGTACTAAAAGTCTCTGAAGTAAGCTGCGGACGGATGGACGGACGGAATGTTGATTACGGAACCCTAAAAAATCTGCTCTTTCCTACAAATGTGCAATATACCTATGCGGTCAAAATATATTCCTAAATAAAGTGAACTGAGAATAAAGTTCCTAAAAACAAAAGGCTGGCCTGGCCCGGGACTACCCATTACCATGGCCGCCCTTTGCTAGTCAGTTTGTGCGATGGTAATAAAGTTCCAGTTTCGAAGACACAGCTGTCTCCGACACAAATTAGCTGTCGTAACAAAGTGAAAATCGGTAGATATCTACCTATTACTTCGGTTTAGTTAAACATTTACCTACCTATTTACAACTCAGATAAACTTCATTGTAACAATAATGTAGATAAAAATTGGCTTAAGTACCTATGTCATATTATTATATGGGTTGATCATTTAAATTGATAACAACCGGACTTGAATGAAATCTTATCAAAGTAAGTACAAGAAAATCTACTTTTAAGATCAAAAGTTACTCGTAAAATATTTATTGTTATAAAAACTGATGAATCATAAAGACAACGCAGGACAAAGGACGTGCATTGTTTTTGGCGCGTATTTTCGTTGAACTTTGTTACTCATCATTTTCTTCATACAAAAGGAAAACTATACAAGGACCACTTTGTTGGCGAACCGAGCCATCTGTTGTTCAGTAGCGGAAGCTTTATAAGTTATGTAGCGACATCTATCTTGAATTTTTGCTACAATCTAAGGCTCTAGTGTACTGAGGTTTCTAATAGATGGCGCTGTCGCACAGAATGTGAAAGCATTAAAAATATTTTATTTTATTTATTTACTTTAGTACATGGAAGACTTACTGCTAATAAAAAAAGACACAAAAGGAAACCATAGTCAATCGAAAGCCATTACAAATCCTCATGTATAATAATAATAATTTATGGTGTGAGCACAAAAACAAAAAACACACACCGCCTAAATTAAACTAAGGAGCAATATATCAAAAAAAAAAAGATCAGCTGTTCCCTACATTTTGTCGACTCGACTCGTACGAACATAAATGTAGGGAACAGCTGATTTTTTTTTCGTGATTTCGGATTTGGTCCGATAGTAAAAGTTGTTTGTAATGATGAGTAGAATCATGTGTTTAAGTATCGATCACTAATTACCAGTCACCCTATAAATACTTAGTTTGCAATTATATTATTAAAATAATAGAGACAAAAATAAAATAACAAAAAATTTACTATACGCGTTCTAGATTTGTTGTTATTTCCTCATTTATTTATTAGGATTTTTTAGTTAAAACTACTCATGTTAAGTAGGTATCTTGTGTGTAGTAGGTAAGGTAGGTAGGTAGGAAATGTCCAGACAGTTCACAAATTAATAAATCATCTGTTCTTGATGACATCACGAATTCGCAATATTCACCTCAAATCATGCGATTTTCCTCTGCGTACCTAATAGGTGAGTCATTCTAAATATGGGTTGGTATTTAACCAAACTGATAAAAATATTTATTTTCCAAGCAAACGACCACTGTTAATGTAGCGATAATACGTTGATAAGATAGTTATGTCCTAATTTCCACACCTAATTGTATTATTAAAAATCGATCGGATTATTATATTGGACGAACGGGTGACAAAGCACGCTCGTAATTAATTTAACATTTTGGACTAATTTGTACAGTGTGCCCAGGTTATCTTGACAGATTTGGCTGCAAGCAACGCAAACTCTAATGTCAAAAACTCTTGTGTCAAGTTCAGTTGTTATTAATGCATTATTTAATTATTTGAATGGTATCTGCCAGGAATGATATCGTAATAAATGCTGTTATCAGGTAATGATCAATGCTTCGATCACTAATCATAACAAATCCTAGACGAGACCTAGGAAGTTTTTAACTCAAACAATCCATTGTTCAGTTCAGATGACATCGTGCTGCTATCAGCTACTACTATCAACAGTGAACATGACATCACCATTCTTGTCTACCCTCAGTCATTACAATATAGTAATTTGTAACATTCGTCACTACATGCAAAAAGAAGCGTAACTTCCAGCGCTAAAAGACATCAAACATCCTAAAAAAATACAAACAATGAGAGGTCAGGCGTGATTGGCCGCACACACGTTCCGCAAAGCCTAATCCCTTGAACTTGAGCAGGCGGAACCGAGGTAAACAAACGTCGGGCAACCCGTTGACGCGCATTTGTCATTTGGAACGCACGCGATTCGCTAGCGCCAGTGTCGTACGCGCGCGCTCCGCGATTTAATATAAACGCGAGCTAAAATTCGCAACTTAAAAAAAAGACAACAAATCATTCAATTTTCTTTCGAAATTCCAACAGATAACAGTGCTTTCGGCCAGTGAGGAAATAGGTTATTTACAGTGTGTGTTTTAGTTAATTAAGTGATTGTGGTTTTTTGTTGTCAATTTGAAGTCATTGTTGTGGTTCATGAAGGAAATGACGGCAGTATGACCGATAAGCGGCTGATACAGCGGGTTTACATGCTGGTTGAATAAGCAATTTAGAGATTTCGTTGGTAACTTTGTTTTATATTTTTTTTATATTTCATGACACGTGCTATAGAAAAAACCTTTTCCTATTTAGTGCCGGCCATCGACACATCGAATTTAAAATTGGAATCTGTGTTTTGATTTGTTTACTTACGTATTGCTGTCAATCATATTATGTATGTACGTTTATAACCTCAAATTTATTTTTGTTTCCGCGAATGTATACTCTCTTATTTAAAGCAAGGGATGTTACTGAATAATACCGTTATTGTTCGTTACGGTTCTCACGTGAAATCGCTAGGTAGGTACCTAGTTGTCGTTGTTCTAATTAGATACCTACCTAGCTTTAACCACCTGGATGGCTTCAGGCTTTGGTCAGTAGTACTCGGTACAGATATTCAAGGCTGTGCTGTGATCTTGATGATGATGATGATGATGAAGCACACATCTCGATTACCTACCTACTTACCTTTATTAAACTTTAGTAGAAACTAGCGGCTCGCCCCAGCTTCGTATAGCAGGGTAATTGCGTAACACACTATCAGTAGCAATGAGTTTCATTTTGACAGTTGAACAACATTCATTGCTTTATTTACGTTGTTGAGCAGACACACTTTTCGAACATATGGAGCAATGGATTAGCAATATGCTTCAAAATTATTAAAATTGAGAGTAATAGTGTTACGCAATTAGGGTGCTGGTGCAACGTTTTTTTTTTTTTTCGAATTTCCGAAATTTTTTTATACAAACCTTGTCCTGGCAATACCGAACACAAAAAAAGGAATTATCCAATTTGGTGCAGGCATTCGGAAGTTATGAGCGTACAGACATTTCGGCGACTTTGTTTTATACCTACTATGTAAGGAAGTACCTATTAAATGTGACAGTAGATTGATTGATAATATTGATATCTAAGAGAACTCGGGACTCTTGAACCTCATTCCAGGCTTAATACGGGCCGACCTTTATGTAGGAACCTACCTACCGAAGTTATGATATAAATCATGTTACATGTGGCTCTTTCCCACGGCAAGATCCCGTTTTTTGCAGGTACGGTTTTTTGCAGAATCCCGTTAATATACATATTCACACAAGCATCCTGTTTTCTGGATACTGCAAACAGGATGCTTGTGTGAATAGGTATGTATATTTAAACACGTACACTACTAAACGGGATCCTGCAAAAAAGCGTACCTTACAAAAAACGGGATCTTGCCGTAGGAAAGAGCCTTTACGTGTCTCGTGTCTCCCTAGTAAATTACAAACACGGTGTAAAATTCAAATAAATAACAAATCGCATTTAAAATGACGGCAACGCAACGAAAAGTTATTTTACTGAAAGTTTAAATTCTATTTAAATCGTCGGTATCACGTAGGTACCTACACATATTGCTATTGTTCTGAGGTCTCGTAATGTCGATTTCCATCACACAGGTGCCTATTCTCAGTTAGGTACCTGCTACATACCTACAGAGCTGCAGTTCAAAGAATTACGATCGATTTTGATTTGCCAGGCAACCATACACTTCCGCGGCAACGACTATTGAGACGTCATCTGTGTGGTAGGTAGGTACCTATTGTTATTCAGAGAAAGGACCAACTCTTGCCTGTTAGCTAGGTAAATAGGTGGATAGGTGCCTAAATGATCTGTAAAAAATAAGCAGAATTTTCTCAAATAATATTCAATAAATCGTCAGATTTATAAGTAGGTAGGTACCTACTTAGCGTCCGCATTCAAGAACTTATTGCTTCGCCTATAACTAGTAGATAGGTAGACACCCATTCGCAAATGTAATTAATTGAACATGAATAACCCACCAGAAATACTCAATAAAATATTCAAACCTCCAAACGAAGGTTATACCTACCAGGTTTCCAGGTTTCGAACCGATAGTACGATACGTCCCTAGATAATAATATTACTTACCATAAAACAAATTGAAATGAAAACTGATATTGAAGTGAGCTGTCAATGCACCTGATGCCAGGGATTGACACAATTGACAACTCACTTTAAGCTCACTCCATGTAAGTTTTCACGCTGAGGTTTTTACAGAATAGACCAACAACAGGTGCCTATCGATCGCCCTACACTATTATAAGATCGAATGACCAAATATGTACTTACCACGAATGCATGCACAGAATACCAAAAATCCAGTTTTTACTAGATTTTTCGTGACAGCCTGAGTCATGCATGCCCGGCATTCTCATTGATTATTCAGTGAATTCTTGCGACTTACGTTAATAGCTCGAATAATAATTAGGCGTTTTTTAGGTGCAAATGAATCTGATTTCAGGTGACAGACAACAGGGTTCTATTTTATTTTTAAATAGGTGTTAAAGTTCGTTTTCTAATCCCAGAGACTAAACGCAAAAAACGCAAACACAAAAGACATAAATGTCAGATTAGTCTCTGGGATTAAAAAATGAACTACCTATACGAGTAGTATTTTTTTTTTTTGGTGGGAAATTATCAAATCTCCCGCTCTGGGCGGAGTGGGAGGGTGTGTCAGACTTTTACTGACTAAAACCCACCCGTGTTCCTTCAGTTGCCTGTGCCAAGGGCCACGGTAACTCTTTCATACGAGTATAATTTCATAGTAGTATAGTCACTTACATTTTGTGAACGTACTGACTGCTTACCCTTTTAGGCCTTGCCGCATACTTCGAACTACCTTCGAACTTAATACAATACATTGTACGCCTTCTGGTACCGCAATTGTAGTCCCAAGAAGGTTCGCACCCAGCTGGGTTTCATCTCATTTCGCCATGCCACAATCACCTGTTCCAATGTATCGCATACCAAGCGTAGTGATTCATAAACATCACTCACCTGAGGTAAAATTCCTTGTTGATCTTTTGAGGTGGGCACATGGAAGCCGTCGATGTTCTAACTTCGTTATATTGAGAATAAGTTTCTAAAAGGTTTACCGCAACTTAGAACGAGATCTATAAAGGTTGCTTAAAATTTTAAAAAACTTTGACTTACACAATACACGGTGCACTGTGAAACTCCAAGTTTTATTATTTGTTAAACATAGATAAAAGTACGTGTTGTTACCAATAAAATGAGTGCCAGAGATCGCGCAATTTGGTTTAGCGTTATTCCTGTTACTGTCCCACAACGTTCAAACTACAAAATATGCAAGATATAGACGGAAATGTGGCCAAGACAAAGCACGTGCTAAGTAACGGTTAAGAACTCGGCCTTCATCAAAAATACAGTAAAAACTTAATAAGTATCTACAAAACTACCTTTGTTTATTGAAGCCTCAAAGCCCTCCTATTTCTGACCGCAGTACGGTACGGACAAGGTACAAAGCTTAATCATTTTCACGCAAAAGTAAACGGTTCCCAGTCCATCGCGTGGATATTTCTTCCAGTCCATGTGCCTACAATGTTTGTAAACCGTCAAACGTTCGTCAAACACCATTTTCGCATTTTCGTGTGTTTAAAAAACATACATGCACGCTGTCAAACAAGTTTGACAAACTTGACGTCAGTTTTACTCAGCCATTCACACTGTTTGACAATACAGTCACGGTTTTTAATGAAAAACTGGATGATTTTAGCTTTTTTTTTCTTAATACTGAGGCATGTTTCCATGCATTGTCCAGTTTTCCGCGAATTTAATCTCTCTATGGGCCCTAAAAGTTCCGGCTCAGCAAACTAATTTCGGTTTTAGTGTCTATGGTTGAAGGACCTATACTCGTATTCTGCCCACACGATAACCTCTTTCATTAACATATATCATGTACTACAATCTCCTTTTTATGAAATAAATTTATTATTATTATATACTAGCGACCCGCCCCGGCTTCGCACGGGTGCAATGCTGATCACTATCACTACATAGTATAAAACAAAGTCGCTTCCCGCTGTCTGTCTGTCTCTATGTATGCTTAGAACTTTAAAAATAAGCAACTGATTTTGATGCGGTTTTTTTTTAATAGATAGAGTGAGTCAAGAGGAAGGTTTATATGCATATAATACATGCATAATATAGTAGAGAAATACTGATAATTTTAGAGTCATTATTTCTCTTAAAAAGTATAGGATAAAAAATGGGTATTGTGGGTTATCCCTAAGAGATAGACATATGCCATTGCGGACTTTTTGTAGACCTTTTTAAGGTGTACAATACTGTAGTACATTATTTTGATCTATCTCGTAGGGTTAAGCCAGCGTTTGCAATGTAAGCCCAATAAAATGTGTTTATTTACGACATCACATTAGAAACCCCTAAAATGATCAGTGTTTCTCTACTATATTATGCATGTATTATACATATAAACCTTCCTCTTGAATTACTCTATCTATTAAAAAAAACCGCATCAAAATCCGTTGCGTAGTTTTAAAGATTTAAGCATACATAGGGACAGACAGCGGGAAGCGACTTTGTTTTATACTATGTAGTGATACAATTAATTCGATATAAATCTATGAATGGGGAACAATATAGATTTAAACAATAATTTCTCTTCTGTTTAATCAACTACATAATTTCAGCTGAAATTAGTACTTATCGTTGATACTTGGCAGTGAATACACGTCGATACTTCACTCCTACCGTGATACATAACGCTATCTATCGCGATTTTCAGGGCACCGCCGACGTTCAGGTTAATAACAACGTGGCCATATAATAAATGTCGTAAAATGTTAATAGAATAAGGAAATTGCCATTCTTGTGGTTCATTAGAATATGAACGTTTTCGGTTCTCTGTGAAGTATATCTTCCTTTATTGTGCAATTTTTTAACTGAGAAGATTGACAGCTTTAGATTGCCCTTCACAATATTTTGACAAATCAGAAAACATTACAGCAGGTCTATACTAGTAATAAACTTGAAGAATGTTTGTTGGTTTGCACGCGCTAATCTCTTGAACTACCGGATTTAAAAACTTCCTTTTTTTTCTTTCTTTTTAATCCCTTTTTTTCTCTTCTTTCCTTCCTTTTTTCTTTCTTCTTTTTTTTTCCTTTTTCCTTTTATTTTTTTCTTTATTTTTTCTTTTTCCTTTCCTTTTCTTTTTTTTCTTTTTCTTCCTTTTTCCCATTTACTTCCCAATCCTTGAGAAAGGCTTTAGGCTATTTAACATCAAGCTAGGACCCTTAGGAGCCGAACAAGAAGAAAAAAAGACAGAAAGAACGCTAAACGAAAACGAAGTAATAGCGCGGGCAGACGATACGATGCGACAGGGTGGGTCGGGAAAACAAGAAATTTCACGCGGCCGGAGTCGCAGAAGCTAGTGCAAAATATTACACGCTTTGTCGAATAACCAATCTTTTACGTCACAACACGTCAGTCCACAAACCGAACCTCATTCCACCCGCAAGAGACAAATCGAATCAACGCTACGCTAGCACTGAAATCGTTTTCCAAATTGGAAATTGCCGTTCAATAATAGTAAGACGTTGTCACTGCCCCACTGCCTGTGGACATAGTGGATGACTCTTCAGCCCTGAACCAGGTGTAAACGTCTCTTTTTACAAACCCAAAGACTCCTTAGCTTAGACTACGTGGATATTGTTCGGCACTCAACTCACTCATTTACACCCACAAACCTAATCAGAAATAGAGAATAGAGGAAGATTTCATCACCAATACCATTTTTTTTTCATGTCTCATTAAATTACACGCTAAGGGCAACCCCAGTGGGGTACGCCCGTCGGCTTAAGGTATCGCTGGGGGAGGATAGCAAGGGACAGGCTGGATCGGATCGTGACCAATACCATCCCAAATTGCAGTCTTCATAATGATCTTCTAACCCGATCTTTCTTCTCAAACATTACCCAATTAATCTCATTTCATTCCATAACACCGCACGTACGCGAACCACTTGAGTCATGCTTTCACGATTCTGAGTCAACCGCTTGTTTTGGTAAAAAACGAATCAGAGGCGTTTTATGACTGGTTAGCGGTTAGGAATTATTGGAATTCTGATCTTACGAATATTTGTAACTGGATTAACAGGAATGTCGTGGAACAAGACTTAATTGAGAGGAATTTAATTACGATGCTTGGCTACTTTAATCTTGGTCTTCGGGTCCTCAGAATTATTGAAGACAAATACGATTTCATATAAGAAGGGACCAGTATGAAAACAGTAGAAGTTGAAGATGGTATTTTAATAATGATGCTTCCATGATAAAGTCACTGACACTTATCACGCATGTCAAACCTCAAAATCAGATCAGAATAGAGACGGAATCGTTCGAAACAAAAGGCAAGTAAATAAAATTAGGGAAACCGTTTAGTATCCTTCTCCTGTGGCCGCATGTGCGGGCGAATTAAAACGAGAAAGATAACATAAGAGAGATCTTATTTTCCAATGTCGAGATCGCCATCAGAATCTTCTTCGTGGTTATCATGATGAATCAGTGTCAGTGAAGTGTGAAACAAAACCCCTTTGAAACTACAGGAACATGCATTTACGTTATTTTCCAAGTATTTACGTTATTTTCCTTAAACGTGACCACGAACAAAGTCCCTATAAACAGCATACGCTGAAGTCCTTTTATTTTATACGTAAACAGCAGTTCTGAAGCTAATTGGCGCCAAAGCAAATGTTGTTGTGAACTAATTCATTTGTTAAACAAATAGTAGATGACGACTGGTACAGCCATAAGCCACAATGCACTCTTTGTGATCAATATATGTATAGCATGTCGATGCGATTACGGTTTATGAATTTAGAGAAGTGCTGTGTGTGTAAATGTATTGAAGAGTAAAAGTAACCAGATTGTTACCAATGTTTAGTCTTCGTTTATCACGATCTTCATTCATTCATTGTTTTCTACAGTATCAGTCAAACATGCAGCTTTCTTAAAAATAATGGGATAGCTATGACGTCTTTTGGTCTTACGTGAGCTGGTATAAACCACATATACTAAAATCTATTCTGGGTGCCAATTATAATCTTGTAGTGTAAATAAGATACCACCTTATACTATTACATTTAAGTACCTACTTTTGTTTAAGTAGCAATTAGCGAAAAAGAACGTCAGCAACTGAAGCCGTAGCTTTTGCAGAACCTCCTGCATACCTAGATTTTATGACATCAAATATTTACACTTTTGCGATATAAAATTTTATGATCTACAGCGACATCAGAATTACATGACAATGGCAGTGCAAACTACAGACAAACAAAACATCTTGTTCTGAATAACTTTTCTTGTGCTGTCTGATGGAACGTTACTCGCAATCCATCTAGCAATCTAGATCATCATGACACAATCTATTGTTTGTTAACATTCACGTATGGAAACAATAAGCAAAGCAATGTTTAAGAACAAAATACCGGCGCAAACGCATGATGATGTCGAATATCGTAACAATGGACGAGTCAATAATGAAATTGTTTACGGTACGGACGTAAAAGAACAATATTTATACAACGTGTAACGTTAAATGCGCAAAACCTCAGACACCCCAACTGATTTTTAATTCAATTGACCTATTTCAGAGAGAAAATAAGTCATAAAAAAATTGCAAAGGTTTTATGTGCTGTTTTAGTTTTACGCTGGCCATTCTGATCGTTTCTTGCGTCTGCGACGACGCTTTACCGAGGGAGGAGTCGTCACCGGGCCGCTGTGCCGCGCTGACATTGGCGTGCTTGACCTATTAATAAATAGACACGGCAACGTTTTTAATGAAGATTTTTTGAAAAATGTGATTTTTATTAAAAAAGTGGTTCAATTAATTCTGCTCGTTATTCTGATCAAACTATTTTCAGGTTTTGCGCATTTAACGTTACACGTTGTATACCAGTGTGATAGAATAAGGGAACTTTATTTAATAACAATATCCAGCATATTGTTATTAAATAAAGTAGAAACTTGGGAACTATTTTTGTTCGGGTTCCAAAAGGTCAGTGACGAATTTGTGGCGTGTTTTACGATTCTGAATGCAAACAATGCATTTCAGTTTCAAGACAGTTATTTTGTTCATAAAGCCATTGTGCAAGATTTTGTTTATATTCAACAGGAAACTGCACTCGCTGTAAAAAGGGCTACTTATCTTGTTTGGTTTCTTGCCATCCTTGAACCTACTAAAGCTTCATAAAGTAAATTATTTAATTATCAGTTTCTACGTCAACCGGTCGATTCTGTAAAAATCTCACCGTGAAATCATAAGTGAAGTGAGCACTTTGTTAGTCCCTAGCGAATGACAGCTCACTCCACGCTCACTTCACCCCAGCTTTCACGGTGAGATGGTTACAGAATCGCACGGCTGGACTCAACTTCAAAACCCTGGGTTTTAATAACACTACTTATGAATGTCCCAATATTTAAAATATCTTTTCCATACGATTATTCAGCCTAAAGACGTCTACTGCTGGATAAAGGCCACTCCCAAGCATCGCCACAGCGGCCAGTCCTGCGCTTCTCGCATCCACATTTTCAGTTCTAAATACTGAGGTACTTACTACTGTTGCTACATCTAATTGTATAGCATTGTATGATGATGGAAAAATACGACTTTAAATCCATAAAAGTATTTATGAACCGCCCATTGTGTCACCCTTTGTAAAATTTCTATATTTTATGTCTGTAATTTATATGGTGTACATAATAAAGAGTAAGTATTCTATTCTATTCTATTCTATGAACTTTGGCTGATATTTGCAGTTAGTCATATTTCCTAGAAGCATTTTCAATATTGGTGAATACCATGTAGGAACATGTCTTTGGTTTAGAGAACAACATACTTTCTCTTATGTTTATTGACAGCACAATAGTTGTTGGTAACCATTTAAAGCCTTTGTTAGTCAATTAACATAACCGCTTTTGCTCTATTTTGATTCTTAGAAATTACATATGACTGTGGCGATGTTTTTTTTTTCCAAAATTTTATTTGGTCATAATTCGCCTTATACGTGCATGTTGAAGAGAAATATTGCAAAATTATCAAGTTGCATTTCATTGAAAGTTTTCTTTGATTTTGCATATTCGTATGGATCAGCCTGGCTGGTTATCTTAGTTGTGAAAGCCTCTCCCCAAAATCAAGTTGCTTTGTTTTGTTAAAAAAAAAAACAAAGTTTTTTTTATAGCATTTTTTTGGTAGCATTTATTATGTCCAACTGATGGGTCTGTCTAGTGCGATCTCTGGCCATGTTGGCCCTGCAAACGTGATCAGATCGTCACACCACCTTCACCGCGGTTTATCTCGAAAGGGATGTCTCCCATGCGGAATCCAGCTCTTATTATCAGCACGCAAATTAACATCATCCGTTGCATAATTAGAATCGTTACTAATCTACGCTAAACGCATTTGCAGTTTCTCTTGTAACACTGCCTGGCCTGTTAGCCACTATTAGGGTGTCACATTTTCTTCACTGCTCTGTAAATTTTACCCACCATTATAACCCTTCGTCTTGTTTGTCTATTAATCATTAGCTGAACAGACGCCTTAAGGTCAAGGCCATAAAGCAAGCAACAAGATACTAGGGTCATTTATCTAGCTTCTTCTACTTTAATTAGATCTAACAAAACTTGAATTCTTATGTAATCCAGTTCTCTTAACAAGATTGATGTTGTTGGCAGTTTCAGGCACATTGCAGTGTAGCTTTTAATCTGAGATACTTAGATATTCGTCGTCGATACGTTTCATCTAGTTTTACCATCTATTACAAGCTTGACACTTCCATGAGCTTCTCTTTTCTGGGGCTTTGTCTTCAGTATTGAGGTGCTCTAAAATCTTTCTGTTCACTAACCCCCTTATTAATGTAAAATTTTGCCAATCTTAAAGCTAGAAGTATGTAGGTATGGTTAATCTGAATCTTATATAATAATAAATTTATTTAGCTAAGTTTACTTATATGTACCTACTGGTTGTAACTTCGTTTATTAATACGATGATGAAATATTTAACTTACGCTGTAAAGGAAAATTAACACGGGTGCATTTGGAAAACCAACTCATGCACACTAACATGCAGGGTAAAGTCACAGCTAACGGTGTTGCCACAGTTTTACGATAAACCGTGTGCATTAATCGCGTCTTTCCACATGAATGCTCTGTAACGTTCAATCCTTCAGCGCTCAACGTTGAACAGAAAACATGCATTTTTATCGTCACTCGAGTCAACTAAATTTTTTCATCAGTTCCAATAAATATTGAAGAATTTGAGGATCGGTATTGTTTCATTCAATATTTTATTTCAATTGTTAGTTGTGAATTACTTTAATTACGGGTGCTTCAGGCTGTTGATTTCATTTTCTATAATGCTTCTCATCACCGTCTGTTACTGGAGATAGGACTGTTTTACGTTACCCATCAACAATCACGCCTACCAGTTACTTTCTCGCGACCATAATATATATAAGAACCCGACTCAGATGGCTTTAATTTTGACAGTTTAACAACTTTCATTGCGTTATTTACGTTGTTCAGCGGACAAATTTTTCGGACTTCTGAAGCAATGGATTAGCAATATCCTTTAAAATTACTCAGATTGTGATTGATAGTGTGTTACGCAATTAGAGTCCTACAGTGCTATTCTGTAAAAATCTCACCGTGAGAACTTAGGTGAAGTGAGCGGGAAGTGAGCTCCGTCATTCCCTAATGGTAGGGATTGACACTATTAAGTGCTCACTTCACTTATGATTTCACGGTGAGATGTTTACAGAATCGACCGGCTGGTCTGTATATCTTTTAGGACTTTTATCAGATTTTTTTCTCAACTAATAATAAACTCGGCTTCTGAAGTGACCATGATCACCTCAATACCACATTAGCTTGATGATTTCAGTTATAAGGAAGTTATTCTAAATATTGCTACCAATTGAACTCTTCAGCGATACCAAACTACTCAGAATTTTGAAATCGTTATCAAAACGGTTGTTGCTACTTTGTACCTGGAAAAGTGTGAATAAGGTAAAATACAAAAATATCATCAGAAAACAACTGTAAGGCTAATGATTCATATTATTTACACAATAAATAACATAGAATACAGTGTAGTTACAATACATCAATATCTGCAAATGACAGTTCATAGTACGGTATGTTATTTTATACGGCTTCACATTCTGCCAAGTTATATTTACTATGGTTCGTGTTGAAAGTATCGACGTTCAACTGAGATAAGTAGTCAATTCCTGGAACTAAAAGACCAACCAAAATCTGGACTCCTTGGTAGGTAATAGGTATCCAAACTTCTTAAATACCTCGAGAAGGCACTGAAAAAAAAAATAGATCATAAAGAATTTAAAAATAGACATCAATATTATTTACGAAAATGCAAAAGGAATGTTAGGTTTATTTCGTGGATATAAAGGAGTTTACACAACAACTCAATCGAACGATCTGTTTTAGATCTCGACCACAGATTGACAGGGCCAATTACATGGTATTCACTGTGTCTATCATCGTCAAACATTGTTATGCCGGAAAATTGGATTCTGTTTGATGAGCAAATGTTTCTTTACATATTGGCCCACACTTCTGATAGCATGCCGACACTGGAATCTGTAACGTACGTAGCTGACGTTATTACCGCGTTTACGTTTCGATGTAAACTAAGCCCTAGAGAATTTACGTAAAACAGTTAAACTATGGCTGGCTTAGTATTATATTCTTGAATGGGATAAAAAAATATCTAAGTACTACCTTCTTGAAACACTCGTGTTTCGAATAGCGAGAGTAAAGAAAAGAAAGAAGAGAAGAAAAAGAATAGATTTTTCACATAGGTCATTATTAAAGACGCATCGAATCCATAATGATTTTACTAGTAGGTGCGGTGACAGAACCATACATAAAAGTAGGAAGTAAACGATTCTTTAAAACAACATCGTGTTGTGGTTTCTGGCTTGTCACAAAAATCATAGAAATGACACAGGATATAATAAAGTAAGTTTTACACCAAAAAATACTCGAGTTAATTAAAATAAAGAATGTAGAATATTTATATTCGTATGAATTAATTAATTCTAATGAAATATCACGACTGTCATCACACGGGATAAGTCAAGGTTAGCCGCTCCCTTACAACGTACAAATGTTTACTTTTACGCGCTATTTTATTAACTCTCCGCCATTAACGTAACTGTAATTTTATGTTGACGTTAATTCAAATTATTCTATGGTAATTGATGACTTTATTTCTTCATAAAATATATTTTTTTATTGATGGACAGTGTTGACAGTTGACACCGTTTTGAAGTATACTGGCTACTTAAATTTTTATTTATTTGTGGCTAAGAAATTATATTATAATATATAACGTCTACATTATTCAAAAACGTTTGAAACGTTTTTGAATAATGTAGAGAAAGCTTGTCAATCGTGATTGACAGTTTGACAAAAGCTTTGTTATTTTATATCGTGATAAAATCCCATTTCAAGATATCAATATCCCGACATAACATCGTTGCCAGGTTTTCGTTGGCATTGTATTAGTTAAAACACATTAAACTGTTAATTAAATAAAACTGAAACACTGCATATTGTTTATTTAAAAAATCTAAAATGAGAAGTTAGTTACAAGATTTGATTTCGGAAACGCCATTTTTATTTGTTGAACGTTCCATTTTCAGAGTATTTATTTCTAAAGGCAAAGGTCACTAATTGCTGCATTACGGTCGACTTTCTATAGGCTATGCTCGCAAGCTGTCATAGATAACCTATATCGCTGGCACTCTAGCGCCGCCGTTTTATCTATATTTTTTTATGCGCCACCTTGAACATACCTTACAGATACCAAACACTGATGAGGAAGAGTAAGGAGTATACATTTCAATAATAAATTATACCGGCGCCATTTCAAGGCAAATATTATCGTACTATCTAAATAAAATGCACACATACGCAGAGAAGGGTGACCTAGATTTTTTGCTCTAGGTTTCTTCCTAAGAATTACAGCTGGATCGGGATTCTGTTTATTATTTTGTGCAAAAATATATTGCGAATCTTAAGGAATATTACGAAAAATAACATATGGAAGCTATTAAACGCATGCGGGGAAATAAAATCGTACTTAACGCAATGGAGTGTGTATTTTTCTTTATAATAAAAGCGAACGTCTGGATAAAACCTCTTGCAATTTATTTTTTTTAAACTTACCTGAATGAATCAGCTCCAGTGCCTTTTATCCTCCTTTGAAGAAGTGAGATAATATATTAGAATTTGACAGGTGCAGGTGATTGGTACAGTAAGGTCATTCTCACTATTAAGTAATAAATATGTCACGCCGTCACGCGGAAGATAATTAAAACAATGAAATATAAACCAACACTACCATTACTTACTTGAAACTGTATATTCGTGAGATTATATGGATTATCCATATCGTCGACCGTAGGTTCAATTGCAGTAAGGGACAAAATACGATTTTTCAGGAGAGGCCGACAAAGTTTTTTTTCGGACTAAATCGCCCATAACTTTTTTTGTTATTAACCTTTTTCGGGTCTGATTTCACACATAAACTTGTATTTTAGTGCTCTATCTACATGTGTAACATTTATTTAAATAAGTTAGCTATTTAAGAAAATAGATGTCCCTTACAACAACGCTTACTGACCAAGTTTCTTGTAGTCCCGTCCCTTACATCAAATTGACCTCTACGTTGGATCCAATCTATTAATGAAAAAATAGTGTAAAAGACATGTTGAACAAATTTATGAAAAAAATACAATGTAAAGAGATTTTTGACAGAAAATGAAGTACACACTTTTGACGTACGGATATCTTAAATTTGGAAATCGTTATAAGAAATCATTTAAAAGACATGAAAATGTATTAGAACCGTGTGTGTGCTTTTTTGTATGTCGCTTACATGCAATGTTTGTACATTGTAATAGCAAATTTGTATTTGTTTGAATAAAACAATTTTTATTTTATTGTATAAAAATTGTTTTATTAATAATTGTTTTATTTATGTTACCATTTTTTTAATAATTTGATTTTAATAAACATCTTATTAAAATCAAATTATTAAAAAAATGGTAACAATTTTACCTATACTTACTTTGAATTCTTATTCAAATAAAAGAGTAGCTGCAAAAACCGCGCACATTCCCGACCAAACATGTAGCTGAAGTTCCAAACGTTTGAATTCCAAAAGTAGAAAAGGCTGCTCTACTACTTTCTTATATGCAAAAAATCGAAATAATGAAAGATATATTGAATAATAAACCTTAATTACGATTAATAAGACATATCATTGTAACATATTGTTGTTAATGCATTAGAAAAAAAAATATAGAGTGATTATCTAAATAATAAAAAGGGAACAATTTAATCAGATTACATTAATAAAAAACAACAAAAATAATGGCTTTTTGGCAAATTTAAGTTGTCTGGCCCCTTGAAACTTTTTGAAAAATTTCTGGAAAATCAACTAAAGAGTGCCGAATGATTTTCGAAAATATTTATCATCCGGCAACTACCCCTTCTATTGTTTATTTATAAAAAACAACAAAAATAATGGTTTTTTTAGCAAAATTAAGTTCTCTGGCCCCTTGAAACTTTGTAAAAAATTTCTGATAAATCAACTAAAGAGTGCCGAATGATTTTCGAAAACATTTATCATCCGGAAACTACCACTTCTATTGCTTATTTTATAAAAAAAACAACAAAAATAATGGTTTTTAGCTAAATTAAGTGCTCTGGCCCCTTGAAACCATGTGAAAAAATTCTGGAAAATCAACTACATAGAGCCGAACAATTTTCGAAAAAATGTTTCATGCGGAAACCACCCCTTCTATTGTTTATTTATAAAAAATAACGGCTTTTTGGCAAAACTAAGTGCTCTGGTCCCTTGAAACTTTGTAAAAAAATTCTGATAAATCAACTAAAGAGTGTCGAATGATTTTCGAAAACATTTATCATCCGGAAACTACCCCTTCTATTGCTTATTTATAAAAAAAACAACAAAAATAATGGCTTTTTGGCAAAATTAAGTTCTCTGGCCCCTTGAAACTTTGTAAAAATTTTCTGGAAAATCAACTACAGAGTGCCATATAATTTTCGAAAACATTTATCATCCGGAAACTACCCCTTCTATTGTTTATTTATAAAATATAACAAAAGTAATGGCTTTTTGGTGCTCTGGCCCCTTGAAACTTTGTAAAAAATTTCTGATAAATCAACTAAAAAGTGCCGAATGAATTTCGAAAATATTTATCGTCCGGAAATTAACCCTTCTATCATTTATTTATAAAAATAATGGTTTTTTAGCTAAATTAAGTACACTGGCTCCTTGAAACCTACTACCCTACTACAAAGTTTCAAGGGGCCAGAGCACTTTCCCAAAAAGCCCTTATTTTTGTTGTTTTTAACGACAGATGAACTCGCACTGATACCACTTTTTTATGCCCGCGCGCTGCTTTCGCATTGGTACTATCCTCTCTTTTGCACACAGAAAGACGTTGTGAGATAGAAAGGGATGGTAATAGTGCAATAATTCGATTCAAATAGGTGTAACGTTGACACTGCTTAAAGTATGACAATGCAAATTGGGGTAAGGGACAACTATGTCAAAACTCGTGCAATCCATTTAAAGTATGGATGATATTTGTTTTTTGAGACAACAAAGACATTAGTGTAAGGCCAGTTTTATTCTTGTTTCTTAAAAAATAAACCATGTAATGGTAATTCGTTGATTGGGAAGACCCTTGCCTCATTTGAAGTGGATTGGCGGCGATAATTACACCATTTCAAGTTCCTATATTGCATAATTTTTCAGATACATTGTTATTGTGGGGCTGATTCGAAATTTGGATCCAAAAATCATTAGTGTAAGGGACATTTTTTTTAAGCTAGATTTTTTTTATTTTCACCATTCGATAGAGCGAAAAATTCTGAACAAAACTGTATACTCAACTCATTTTGGGTATTTTGTCCCTTACAGCAATTGAACCTACGGTCGACGATATACTTAATATAATTATTTTAGGCATACCTAATTTAAAAAAAAATGGCGTCATCTGTCTTGCACTTTTGGCGGGAAATACGCGCGGGAAAGTCTTACAATTTTCAAACGAGTTCGAAGATTCGAATAATAAAAATAAACGGAATCCATGCCGCAGTATTTCGGCGCTAATAAAAATCAACTGGCTGGATAAAATGTGTGTTTAGCTTCTCGAGTATTTTAAACGATCATTATATTTTACGTCTTTGATCGTGGTATGAATTATTATTTAAATTTTTATCGTCTCATTAAACATACCAGACTAACAAGCGCAGTCACGGCACTGATTACCGACATATTGCTTCTTAGACATTGTAATATTAGAAAGAAAAAAAAATCGCTGTGACTTTCTTTCAACTAAGAAACGCCCACTGTGCAATAATGTGGAGCTGTGGAACATGAAACACTTTTAATTCATTCATGATTAACTTAATGGCTACTTAACAGCACGATAAACACTAAAACATCGTAAATATGGGCACGTAGTAATTACTGATAATGATTGTAAGTTGTTAAGTGATTTTTATCTAATTACTGTAGTAGCAGATAGTGTGCGAGAGGTGAAATAAAATGTGGCCAATTAATGGCTCTTATGTTCATTGAACATTACGATTATTACGAAACTACTAACCGATGGATGGGTTTATTAACCGTAAAATCATCTAAGCATACAATATTATTACCTACTCACTCAGTTAATCTTTTGATTGTAGTAGCAGTAGCAGTTGTAGTAGCAGTTTGAGTGGTGTATGCGGTCTACACAAATGTCCTGTCCCTGGTATTGCTCGTCGAATCGTTGAGCTCCTTAAGTTCTGAGTTGAGCTGCACGGTTACTGACGAATGCGTGCACTGACTGCACAGGTCCACTCAGTGTGGTTCTTTCCTCAAAAGACCACTTCAGACACCAATCTACATGGTCCTCAAAGATTATATCCGGATTTTTATATACACATTGACATTGATGAATTTTATATAAACAATGACATGGATATTTACTTTGTAAAGTATCTTATTTTTATTATTATTACTGTGAGTGTGAAGACTATGTGGGTCATTTCTTTTTTTCGGTTTTCCTTCTTAGTTAGTTTTAATCATGATCTGGCAGTTTGAGTCATTTATGCGGCCTACCCAAATGTCCTTTCATTGGTATTGTTCGTCGAATCGTAAGGCTCCTCAAGTTCTGAGTTGAGCTGCACGAATTTTGACAAATGCGTGCACTGACTGGACAGGTCCGCTCAATCTGTGTGGTTCTTTACTCAAAAGACCATTTCAGACACTAATCTACATGGTCTTCACATGATCTGACCAAGATTATGTCTGGACTTTAAATGAGACTGTGACCTCTGAGTTTGTTTCGGCCTTTCTTCTCAGAGTAGTCAGATAGGAAACGCCGACCTCATCTAGTTTAAAAAAATATGATTGACATGTAAAAGTGTTTGTACAAACCTACTTACAGAAAATAAATCATTTATTCATTTATTTATCATTTAGTACCAAAACATATTTCACACAGCTGCGAAATAAGAAGAAACAGCAATAAATCCTAACTTCAGGTACTTCTCAGATTGACCATTCAGACCTATTTTGACAGATAAATAGACACTTCTGATTCTTTGACCTTTTACCATAGACAAAATTGTGCTCGTAAATGATTTTTATTTTAACTGTCTCGCTTCCTCCAAAAAATAGTTCTAAATATATGTATAATAGATTAAAATCGGCAGCTAATTATAGATTAAAATCTCAAAGCTCTATATTTAATTAAAAATTCAGTTACCTACAAGATTACGTCATTAGTTACCTAGTGTTGTATTATGTTTATTCTTTTGTTTATGAATTCCTTCAATACTGTGTACTCCTTAATCAGTATTACTAGGTATACTTATTTGATTAAATTATTAGATAGTGGTTCTGATTCCCTTGTTCACTGTATCGTTGTGGTGTTGTGTTGTTCTGTTGTTTACTGTATCTTTCATTAAGGAAAGGACAGAAGATACATTTTAGTTTAGTCCTGTCAAATTAATCACTGCCTGACACTACTCCATACAATTTTAGACGTGATAAAAACTTGCCAATTTACGTCAGGCGTTTATTGATTTGACAGGACCTAACTAAATTTTATCTTCTGTCCTTTTCTTCATGAAATAGAAAGAAAGAGATGCACTGAACTTAATTAAGTTTAGTTTGTGAACCACAGAGTCAGCACCGAAACATTTGCCCTTGGTGAGTAAGAAATAAATCTTGTCAAAATAATGATAAGGTCAGAAGATGACGAGGACAATCGAATGTGTGATTTTCCTATTAAAATTAACGTATCTGTGCGTTTTATTTCTTTTTTATAGCTGAACAAGACCCTGGTTTTTCCTACTTGGTTAATTGTGTAAACATAATTGATTAAATTGCTAGACGTTACAGTAACCTTGGTTAGTAAGAAATAAATCTCGTTGTCAAAATAATGATGAGGTCAGAAGGTGAAGAATATGATGGTCAAAAGTGTGATTTTTCTATTAAAATATCGATTATCGATTTCTATTAAAATTATAGATATCCTGGTTGATTAATTGTATAAACATAATTAGCAGTGCCACAATGTCTGAAGTGTAAATTGTATTCGACAAGTGAATAGGTTATCTGTCAGACTGTTCGGACGCACCTACTTACCGAATTAATAATAAATTGTGTATTTATAATTGCATTCCATTGCTTGATAAAGGCGTACACTACATCTCGTTCAATATACAGCTGATATCGATGGATCCTACGTATAAGGGCCAATGCAGCATTTTGAGCATTTTCACTTTTTTGTATTAAATGCTTCCTTTTACTGTATTTAATAACGTGCACTAAAAAAAATACACATTTATAGGTGAAAATACTATTTTTTTTTTAATGACAGCTCTCTTCACCAAAGAGGGAATCAAGAATAAGTAACAAAACATAATAACATCTTTTATTCATTCGTCTAGGTAGTTGTAAAAATTTGCACACTGTGCAGTGACTAAGCTACTGATACATTTTTATTGGTTTGTTCAACGACAAATGATCTTGACTCTTGATATTGAATTTATTTCACTCGCTGCAGTTTTATATGAAATTAATTTGACATTTCTTATTTTATTTATGTTATAAAAAGTTTATTCACACGTTGCTAATATACTGCTAACGCGGTTTTTGACCTTTTTGTTCTCAACCAAAATGCTTAAATATTTAGTTGAATATACTTACATATAATTTGAAAGCACAATTTTTACGCACAATTTATATGACTACTGTGTCAGTAGGTACATACATAAGCATTGAAACAGGTAACCGTGAACTCACAAGTCTTATTCAAACCAATAATCCTACCAGAGGCCAGGTTTCTTGTATGCCCGCTAACATCTTTAAGCCTAGTTAAAAATTAAATCCATGTTATGACCTAGTTCACCGCTGAAACCTTACATAGCAGATCTGCTTTAGGTACTTATGACTTAACCTACATCAGTATTAATATCATTGCAAAAGTCGCTGAAATATATCGTACAACGCTTTTACGTTTACCACTTTCCCATCATTTATTTAGAACGCCGGTTTCCATATAATTATTCAAAACAAATCCAATATTTTTATAGCCAGCCTACCAGCAGGGTAATTGCGTAACACACTAACAATTGCAATGCCTTTCATTTTGATACATTTTGAAAGCATTGCCACACAACGTGGTAATGCTGCCAGCCTTTTGGGGACTTACTGACAGCGACTTTGAGAATGAGGCCGACAGAAGGATCCAGTTGGGTTGGGCAGCATTTGGAAAATTTCGTCAAATCTTCTCGTCGCCTATCCCTCAGTGTTTGAAGACTAAGGTCCTCAACCAGTGCGTCCTGCCCGTCATGACATACGGTGCTGAAACGTGGACACTGACGGTCGGGCTGGTCCACAAATTCAAGCGCGCTATGGAGCGTACCATGGAACATTCCAACATCCATTTTCGACAATTTCAAAGAGTTGAGAAGTGCGTTGAGTTTCTTTGAAGGATAAAATCAGGAATGAAATTATCCAGAAAAGAACCGAAGTAACCGACATAGCTTGCAGAGTAAGCAAATTGAAGTGGCAGTGAGCTGGCCATGTCTGTCGAAGGGCCGACGGCCGGTGGAGCAGACGAGTCCTGACCGGAGTCACCGGACCGGAGACCGGAGTCCTGGAGTGGAGACCGCGTATCGGCAAGCGTAGTGTGGGACGCCCCCCAGCTAGGTGGATAGACGACCTAAAGAAGGTGGCTGGGGTAGACTGGATGCGGAAGGCGGAGGACAGGGTGTTGTGGCGCAGTCTGGGAGAGGCCTATGTCCAGCAGTGGACTGCGATATGCTGAGTTGATTGATTGACTGACGATTTTTTGATGGCCAATGAGCACCTCCTTTTTTCATTATTTTTGTTATTATAACACTAAATTTGAATTAAGACTTTTTTTAGTAGTGTTGTCTTTGTGAATAAGTAAAGAAGCCCCCTTTTGATAATTCGACAACATTAATTGCGTTATTTACGCTATCGTGCAGACTAGTTTTTCAAACAAATGAAGCAATGGATTAGGAATTTTCTTCAAAATCGTTTAGGCTATGAAAGAAAGTGTGTTACACAATTGGGGTGCTAGACGTCAGTTTCTAAGTAACTTTTCAAAACAGTTTTTTTTTAATAACCGGCTTACTAGATCATAACAGTTCCAAATATTTTACATGGACATAAAAACTTCAGATACTTACCATAAAAGTATGGATAACAGTTTTACGTGAGAACACATCACCCTACATGTCTCTATAGGACCTTAAAAGCTATTGATTAAACTACTATATACCTATAGTTAGCTGTATATTACCAATATTACCATCCATATTGACAAATACAAAAACGTGTGATTATTTTCTCACGCGAACCGGGATTACTGATAGATTACTTCACATAGACGAGGAATGAGAACATGGCTACAGTAATGATGAAGTGATGTAATGATGTGTGTGATGTTATGTGTGAGTAATGATTCATACCGTTTCTCCGCTCCGCAGCCTCGCTCCGCGTCAATGGACAGGCAGCCTTATCGTGATGCCGTGATGTGGATGTGGACGATATAATATCGTCACCTTAGAAATAATAAAAGCGCACAAAGTCTCATCAATCCAACCATCTCACGGTACGTTGCGTCGTGATTGACGGACAAAGAAGGGCTTTGTAGTTCGTACTTAGAAGGAATTATACCTAATTTCATAATTATTCAGCGAATCGCGGTAACGGACGGAATCGGGTGCGGTATGCGCTCCGATGTCGCGAAATCTCATAAAGATCGGTAATAATAGAAAAAGTAATTGTGTCTCATTAGTGACAGTCGAGCCACTATTCTTTACACGGTAGAGACGGGATGTAACCAACCTTGTGTCAACTTTGAGTCGTCTGTCGGCCATTTGAAGAAAGGCGTGCAGGGTTAAAGATCATAACTGTGTACTGAATTTGTACCGTACGCGAAGGCCTCATGGACTACGTGAACCAGTTCGTGGTTGACTATTACCTTGTGGAGTTGAATATACCTACAGTGCGACTGGAGTCATATCACAAACGATGGCTCACCTCTTGTAGTGCAAAACACCTGCACTGAAGTGGCCGAATTGTTGTCGAAGCCACTTAAAAAATATATAACGAAGAAAAAGAAAGGAGTAGGTACCTATAACCAGGGACCTACCTCCTATAACCAGGGATTCAACTCTCTAAGTCCGTCTATGAAAATACGGGCCCTAATTTAAAAGTAGTTCATCCGTCAAAACAAGTGTCAAATTATTTTTTTCGGACGGGTAAAAACGCATTGGGAGTAGGGACAACTGCCAAAACGTGTCGTCATTCATTCTTAGTTGAGGACCCAAACGCCGGCCGACACTAGGGACTTCGTGCTTTGGGACAAGTCTCCCAGGGCCACACAAGTTACACAACGTTTTACACTACCAATAAAATAATCGGGGTGATTACTGTAATTTCCTTAATCAGTAAGTTAATAATTCGACAGTAATAATGTTTGCTTTTCGGAGTTTATAGATATTTGTTGTTCGAAAGTTAACTCCTACAAGTGTCAAACAGATTTTCCTTTCAATTTCCTGCTTGCCAAAAATTTCCAGAACCTTTCGACTTACACCTACAATTTTCTTTATTAGTAAACTAGCTGTTGCCCGCGATTTCGTCTGCGATCCAGGATGAAAAGTAGCCTATGTCCTTACCCAGGTCAAGTTTTATCTGTGTGCCAAATTTCATCCAAATCCGTTCAGGCGCTTTAGCGTGAAAACGTAACAAACAAAAAAACTTAGGTACTTTCGCATTTATACGAGTAACATTAGTTAGGATTAGGAAGTTAGGATACTGATAAATGATTCTAATTTAAACAGTAACCTATTAAAGAGGGTAATGTTCCAAATAAATAAATGAGCTACGAGTAAACTTTGTGTGGGAGTTGAAATACTTTCATTAAAAAAAAATACAGGATGCGGACGACAACTGTTGATATTTCTATTCGTTCTCAAATATTTCATATTCTACTTAAAACACGCGATAATTATCTCGTGTTAAATAAAAATATCATTTAAAATAGTTTTGCTCCCGAACTCATATTTTATTTTTTCGCATTTTATTTTTAAAAACGCTTTTAGACGCATTGACACATTTTAAGAGCGTCTCCGTAACGCATTGGCTATTAATTTGTAATAACATGTTGATGTTCTGAACTCAGAAAAACTGTAAAACCTCTCGTTTGGATAACTTACGATGTCGATAAAAGTTTAATAGCATAAGTGAGTAAGTTGACAAAAATCTTACGTTATTTTTTTTCTACAACTAAACGCTAAATGACCCACAGCGGTGACATAAATATGCGTGAAATAAAAATTTTTCTTGGCTTTTGCAGAGCCAGAACATTTTAGTTATTATAGCGCTGCGAACTGCGCTTTTTTCATAACCAGCCGTGCGATTCTGTAACCATCTCACCGTGAAAACTTGGGTGAAGTGAGCGTGGAGTGAGTCGTCAATAGTGTCAATCCCTAGCATCAGCATGACTCACAGCTCACTCAACCTTAGTTATAACGGTGAGATCTTTCCAGAATCGACCGAATGTCCTTAGGTATCTTTGTAAGACCATTCAAAGACGGATTACAATCAGTAGCCGATGTTTGTAAGAGCTAAATAAAACAGTAGAGATCAAAAGGTTATCAACTGTCACATCCTACAAATGGTAGGTAAAATACAAAAAAAAAAATCTGACCGATTGTAAGACCTATACCAAAAGCATCCCGTGTACGACCACAGACAGCGAAGAGATCTGAAAAAAAAAATAATTTTGCATGATACTTTCTCAGCACGTTTTAGTACGACCTTGAAAAAAAAATTATGCCAAAACTACTTTATCAAAAGTAACTAAAATGATGCAACGAACCACACTAAGAACGTGACTATTAATAACTTGAGTGACACCTGCAAAGTCGCAACTTGTGTATAATTAGATTACGGCTTCAACGCTAAACATTTTTCATGTTAGCACCATCTGACAGCGGCTGTCATTTTGATTTAGAGGGAGGATTAATGAGGCACCTCAGTCTCGGTCGGTATACGAATCGATGAAGACGTCATTTGCACTAAATTAATTAGGAATTTCAAAAATACGAGTTGCTGTAAAGAGTAATCGCTTAAATTTACTATTTTGACATTTATGACTGTTAACTGACTTCGGCTTATGAAATCATAATTATGGTATCACCCAATGCTGTGACAATACGCCTTTGCAATTATTTCTCGCACTGTGAAAAAAAGTTTTTTTTTTTGGTTTTAATAAGTACTAATAATTATAGTCGGGGCGTCGAGAGAATGCGTTCCTGACACCTATAAGTGTGATGTTTCTAGTAGGTAACTAATAAAGATCAAATTCGCAAAGAACGCATTCTCTCGTCGGCCCAACTGCAAAAATTGTATTTCATACTAGCTGTGCCGCGTGGATGTCGGAATACAATAATTGTATTAAAATTCTTATTATTGCATAATAATAAACTTCCAGTATGAGTAGGTACATATATGTATCACATTATCAAAATAACAGGTGACGCTATCTTTCACATATATAAGTAAACATTTTTATTAAAATGAGATAATTATAAGTTTGATAAAATTCTTCCAAAATCTAGGTACTATACTATCTTAATTTAAACCGTAATAAAGTTGTCACATCTCGTACAATTAATTAAGTCGTCTAAAGATACTAATGCCATACATTTTCTTGACACAAATTAATATTAAATCTTGTGTCCAGATGTCAAGAATTTTCTGGCTCCGACATTTCTCTCCGTCATAGGCCTACGCGTTAGTGTCTCACTCACATTGAGTTATAGTTAGAATATTTGTATGTACAGACGCCAGCACATCAAGCTACCCGAAACTGTCAGATTTTCCCAATCAACTTTGAACCTTATACTTTGGCTATAAAGTTGAAAATCTATTAAAGAAATCTGACAGATTGTAGTAGCTTGATGTGCTGGCGTCTGTACATTAATTAAATTAATGAAATCTCTTTATAGGGTAATGCTGCGAAATACAAATGTAACGTTGTTTTACATTTACAGCGAATAACTAAATTACTTCTTATTACATCTACAAGACTAATGGCGCCGATTCCCTTGTTTAGAAACTAAAATAAATTTAAGTTCAGTGCATCTTCTATTTCATTAAAAAAAGGACAGAAGATAGTAAGATAACTCGTACTAGTTTCGTAGTAATTTACGTAGTTTTAGTAGACAATTTTTTTTATCACGTCTCAACTTGTCTATGGAGTAGCTTAATTTGACAGGACTAAACTAATATTTATCTTCTGTGCTTTTTTAATGAAATAGAGAGAAACAGATGCTCTGAACTTAACCCTTAAATGCATAATGTTGCCATATGGCAACAAAGTACGTCATTTAATTTTTTTAAGAATGTGATAGCTGTGAGTTTCGGAACACACCTCTTTTTGTCAAAACAATATATACAGCGTGTAACGGAAGGGGGGTATCAACCCTGAAGGAGGTGAATGTGCTCATGAAACTCAACAACTTTCCCCAAAGAACATAGGTCGAAATATGAAAAAAAAATTTGGCCCTCCCATAGTAAATCAATCAGCTGGTAGTCAGTTTTGTAAGGGAGGGCCAAATTTTTTTTTCATATTTCGACCTATGTTCTTTGGGGAAAGTTGTTGAGTTTCATGAGCACATTCACCTCCTTCAGGGTTGATACCCCCCTTCCGTTACACCCTGTATTTCTCCAACGCTAATGGCATTATGCAATCATTGACCGCAACCAGTCATTTTATTCACCACGAAAATAAAAATCCAAATAGAGATAAATATTTACTCTAAAACATTAAGCCTGGCTGGAAATGGCGTTATTAGGTAATCCGCTTGTCTCTTTATGGTATGATTGCTTTTTAATTAAGTTTAAATATCGAATAAGCTTCGAGGTAGTACTCAAGTACTGTTTAGTCCATGTTTTATTTAATTCATGTCAAGCGTTTATATTTTAATGACGTTAACGCGATTCTAAGTGCTAAGATATTCGCTGTCATTCTTGCTTGAGTAAGTTTGAATGGTGGAAAGGTAGGTAGGCCTTTTCTTATGTTACATTTACAAGAAAATGTATTAGGTAAGCCTAATACATTTTCTTGTAGACGTAACAACTCAAGTCTGTATGAACGCTGCGTTTGTACACACTTGTGTGAATGATTCATTCAAACACGTTCACTTGAAGGCGTGTGCAGATAATAATGGTTTTGGGAGTTAAAAAAATAATAGTTACAGTGGACCAGAGAAAATCTGACTGGCTGGATTCGCTTTTTGCTTAGGCTGCTTCCATTTACTTACATAAATTTAAACCCAGGAAAAACTTTTCATGTAAAGTAGGTTGCCAAGACTTACATAACGCTTTATTTATTTATTTATATATTTAAACTTTTCGCACACAAAAAGGTACAAAGGCGGACGTGCCACTGTTAAAAACACAGAACAGATACAGTTAAAAAGTTATCAGCCGGCCGATTCTGGAAAAATCTCACCGTGATAACTAAGGTGAAGTGAGCTTAGAGTGAGCTGTGAGTCATGCTGATGCTAGGGATTGACACTATTGACGACTCACTCCACGCTCACTTCACCCAAGTTTTCACGGTGAGATGGTTACAGAATCGCACGGCAGATCTAATGTAGAGCCAAGTCTCGAACTCAAGAAATCTTACATCTTGGTCAAAATGTTCGGCTTGGCCATTTGGTGGCCGTCGCACAGACACTCCTTCGGAATAATGGCGAAAAATTAAGTAGGTAAAACTGGTCTTTAACCCTTAGTAGGTATCGTGGGTCAAATTTGACCCAGAAGCGAACATTAAAGTTTTTCTTACATTTCTATTTTTTTTTATGTTTTAAGTTCACACTAACCAAAAAGTGCCAAAAAATTAGGTTGGTTACAAATGCGTGTAAAACATGATATTTTTTTTATATTCTAAAATTAAATCAAGATAATTTTGTAAAAATTTTTTTTTTATTTCATAACTAACCATATTTTATACAAATAATAAAAAAAAAATTACGTTCTACAACAGATTTTTTGGTATGGGTAAAATATGACCCACGATACCGGTAGTGTTGCCAAAAAAGGCGATACCAGCTAAGGGTTAACGTTATGTCATGCAATAGTTCAATGGAACGGCCAAGCCGTACATAGACCGAGATTCGAAATGAGAGATATGTCAGTGACAGGATGAACCTCAACCAGATAAAATTGACAAATCAGGAAGCGGGATATAGCTCAATGTCGTATGAAACTTTACAACAGCTGATAATTTTAACTCCCAGGCTCCGTAAAAAATCGTTCTTACCTTACTTTAGAACGTGCTTAATTTATTTATTTCAAAACCCAGTCACGTTCTTAACTACGTTTAACAAAACAAACTGTTTCATAATGTCTAATTTGGCGCCATATAAGGACCTCGTTAATTCTCGAGTCGCCAGCGCTTGTGTCTGATTGAATTATTTTAAATTAGGAACAAAAAGTTACTTATTCGTTGACATGTCAACAAATTACTGTCTGGTCGATGTATTAGTTTTTGTGGCTAGTCTAGGCTTCGAGACCTTATTAATTTGTATGTATTCTAAAGTTGCTTGACAATAATGAACTGCGTGGGAACTGTTCTAAGTTCCACTCAGTTTTTCTTGTGTGAAATATTAATGACATTCTCAAGTGGTTCAAACCGATAGGTAACTATACAAATGTAGACACTATACAAGGATAAATAAAATTAGCTAGAGAAACTCTGCAGCAGTGATGGGTATCGATATCTAAACAGGATAAACCAATAAAAAAGGGCTTGGTGATTTTTTTGGGGGCCAACGACCGCTGGTTTTTAAATCGTGTTTACATATTGATACCTGTAGTAACCCTTCAGGAAAACAAGCGTGTTGTAATGTTATGTTATATCCATAATTCGATACTCATCACTTCTCTGAAGTTTCTCTAACTAATTTAATTTGATATATAGTCTAATATACATGTATTGTAGGCTTTTTTTTTTTTTAATTGGAAGTGAAAACTTTTATGGGAATATTTTTCAAATCTTAAAGAAAGTTGCATCCTTAGTAATTACAGTGTGTACGGTTCGTAGTAGCTCAACTGTCACTAATGAGACACAATTACTTTTACTATTTTTACCGATCTCTTGGAGATTTCTTGAAAGTTTACCAACTAATGAAACTGCATCAAAGTTAAGCGTATAACACATCGTTCGAAAGTACGGAGACAATGGACATCAACGGAGAATTGTTTAAATTAGAACTTCCTACGCCAGAGGTCGCGGGCAGCGGTCCGGTCCTTGTAGCAACCGTTTCCTTTATTTGTTTTTATTAATTAATGTGTAACTGGACAATGTAGGACACAGCCATATCACTCTAATTCTAATCATTTGAATGACTTCAGTATTCTTTTTCTTTGTCAATTCTTCTTTATTTTTTTACGTGTGTGTGCCTACTGTAACTAAATGAGCTGCCATAGACAAATAATAAATATTTTCTTAACTCATAAGCCATAGTTTTTAGTGCCTAGTTATCGTAAACTAAAACAAAAGAGTCTCGAAATCATTAAAATTCATGAAAGCGTACGGAATAATATTCTCGTGGTGCAGACTTTTTTCAACCAATCACGTTAAATGACCCACTGTGCCGCGAGTTACGATCGCTTTTGACATTGTGTCATAAATGCTAATTTATGCAGCCTTCTTTTTTTAAACACGGAAAGTACTTTTATTTTTAAACTTACTAAACAAACACATATTTTAAAAAGAGTATTATTCGAACAGTACGTTTCGCACGCACTGCGTGAAAGTTATGTCGCTGTCAAAACTTTAAAATGGGAGATAATAATTATATCAATATGTAAAATCGATAAAACATGGAATCTAAAGTCAAAATTAACAAATTCTTCTTCATCGTGTGCTTCAGCTGAAACTGTATTCTATACCTACTCGTACTCATCCTATTCCATTAACAATCACGTTAATGCAAATCATGTCTGTTTAATTTCGTCTTTGGGTAAAAGCCATCCGTCAAAGATTAGCACAGAAACTCACTGCATGCCTCAACAGCTTATCTTTTCGCACAAATTACGTTACAAGCTATTATGAAACAGTTGAAACACGTCATATTTATGTTGTTACCAACCACATAACAATCAGTAAATATACACTAGACGAACACAATGAGGTCTTAAAGTTTCAGTGACGTAAGCATAACACGGTAGGCGCTTAGACCACGGTAATGTTCGTTACGTCTATAATATACAACGTGTAACGTTAAATGCGCAAAACCACAGACACCCCAACTGATTTTTAATTCAATTGACCTATTTCAGAGAGAAAATAAGTCATTAAAAAATTGTAAAGGTTTTATGTGCTGTTTTAGTTTTACTGGCCATTCTGATCGTTTCTTGCGTCTGTGACGACGCTTTATCGAGGGAGGATTCGTCACCGGGCCGCTGCGCCGCGCTGACATTGGCTTGCTTGACCTATTAATAAATAGACACGGCAACGTTTTTAATGAAGATTTTTTGAAAAATGTGATTTTTATTAAAAAAAAGTGGTTCAATTAATTCTGCTCGTTATTCTGATCAAACTATTTTCAGGTTTTGCGCATTTAACGTTACACGTTGTATAAAGGTACGTATTATAATGTCTTATAAAAGTCAATTACAACAGCCTGGGTGTCAGAATGTACCACCATCCGCAGCTATCAATAATACTACTGCTGAGACCACGTATTATGAATCTGCTGGGTAAGTGCGTAACACACTATCGTTAGAAATCGCTTTCATTTTGACAGTTAACAACATTCATTGCGTTATTTACGTTGTGAGCAGACAAATTTTTCGAACATTTATGAAGCAATGGATCAGCAATATCCTTCAAAATCATTCGAATTGTGACTGAAAGTGTTTTACGCAATTAGGATGTTTCAACTCAATACAATTGCAATTTACATCCAAGTTCTTCCCGCGATTTTTGCATTATAGTCCTCGAAATTTGAAGTATTGGCTTGTCCCTTCAGAGCACAATAAGACACCATGATCGAACAATCAATTAGTTATTAATTTGAACTGCACGGGGCGCATCCCTATTAAGGAAATGTCGATTCCTGTCGTATCATCAAAGCTTTTTAGTAATGTTTCAAGTTGCTAACTTGCAGCATCGTTACGGGTGTCATATAGCCAGCATTTTCCCCTAGGGGCTGTTTTACATAGATCTGCACCAGTTTATCCAGTAAAGGGATATTGCATTACATACATTCTCAGTAAAAGACTATTTATAGATCTCTAAAAGATGATGGCCACGGGAAACGCATACTCAAAAGGAGAAGTTAACGAATGACGTAGAGAACTAGTAGAGACGTGGCAAATAGAGGTGAACTCATCTGTTCGTCTTTTATCCGTAATGTAACATACGTAATAGTATCTCCCACGCTTTTATCTCTTGAAATAAATTACCGAGCTACGTGTAAACTTCCGCTCATGTATTGTTTCTTTCTATAGTTCTCAGATTAACGGATTTCAAAGTCAATGTCCTTTTCTGCGACGCAATAAAATCACGTGCACTTGTTTTTTTTATCATAAGTATGTTTTGACAGATGGAAACCGATACTTTCTTTGCATGCGTAGGCGTTCGAGCGAAAGGTTAAGTGATTGGATTTGAAAATGGAATGAGAATGGATTTGCATTTAATAAACGATATGGAATAGAATAGGACGGTTACGGTCTTTGTTTGCGGATTATTTGATTTGAATATACATAATTACAATGCCTTTGTTTTGATAGTAAGTTGTAAATGGCAATACTTATGACCCCATTTATTATTCTATGGTTAAAGTTGTATTATGAACAACTACGCTATTTATTTCTTCTCAGCATCAAAATGATGACAAAAGGAGTATGTAAGAATCGTAGCAGGTGGCATTCTGTAGTGTCTGCCTACCCACACGGTAAGAGGGCGTGAGTTTGTGTATGTATCTATCAAAACGATTCCCATGACAAATTCTCAGGATATTACAACTAGATGGGTGCTTGAGTTAAACGTTTCCTCGCTGACCAAGCGTCCATTCCTTACACAATAAAAGGTAAGGAGCGGGGCCTGGCCGAAGTCCTATAAAACCGTTTTATGGCGATAAACACAACGGATATCATTATTCGAGATTGAACAATTGTTCTAATTTTAGAAAGGATAACACTAAATGAAATTAATAAAGCGTTGGTTTTCCGTAATATTTCTGATCCAGACAGTTATTTTAATGGCAAGCTATGCTGTTGATCGTCACATTCATATAATGGCAGCATTGTCATTAGCACTGACATTTAACAACTTACAAGTTGTTGCGTTAGTCCGCGCATTTATTGATTGGCAGATTGGCACCAAATTTTATTTATTTTAAGACCTACTAATACCGTTAATAAAGTATCCAACAAAATCTCTAAACTGCCGTCATTCTTCATAAGTTCATAACCATAGAGCCGATGATAAAGCATATACCCAAAAAGTGCAAAAACAAAAGCCAAAGTGAACCAAAGATCCTAAGTTAAATGCCTCCTACGGAGACCGCGGTTGACGGCATGCTGTGCCTGTCGAGACACGAGAACTGTCCCTGGGACGAAGCCCTGAAGTCGGCTGATGTCAACTGGACTGGGCTGCAGTACACTTGCTTGAAGATCCTGCACCTGTACTGCAAGGTGTTCGAGAAGGAAGATGTTCTGGATATGGTTATTAGGTGAGTATTGTGTTTTGAATTTCGAAGCATAGGTATTTGTGTTTTGTTACTCGTTGCCGCCATCATGGGTTGTGATTTAGACCGCGTTTTTCGACATCATACCCTGGAAAATCATGAAATATATGTTAAGTGAAGCAAATTGCCAAACGCTGTTACATTCTCTTGGACAAAATCTACAAGATAAATCGTATTTTTTTTTTCTATTCTTTTAATATTATATTGGTTATTAGAATCTTTCAAAAACCTGCCAAGAAGGAAAATATAGGAAAAGTTAACACAACGTTTTATTGGAAATTTCTAAACGAAAGCTTTTGGAAATCGCTTTCGCAACTTCAACAGGCAGGTTGTTGTTCGGGAATTCATGAAAATTCCCGAACTTTTACAATCAATTCTTGAACGGAAACAGCCGTGCGATTCTGTAACCATCTCACCGTGAAAGCTTGGGTGGAGTGAGCTGTCATTTGCTAGGGATTAACACTATTGAGTGCTCACTTCACTTATGATTTCACGGTGAGAATTTTACTGAATCGACCGGCAGGAGCTATTTGGTACAATGTTATCTAAACCTTCACTCATCGCGCAATAACCGTCAACGTTTTATACGTTGAGATTATTGCAAAGCGCGGCAATAATCTCAACAGAGCACTTTCCTGCGCTAATATTTCAATATAACGATAATTTTATCGTGTAACAGAGTCATCAAATTGGGCAATGCACCCACGCGGTACGCTCAGGATACGAAGCTATAATCGGTAGTTCCTGTCATCTGCAGATACACGATTTTAGAACATTTTGTGTTTATTTTGTGCTGTTATGATACTCGTAGGCAGTATAAAATTAGATGAGACTAGTTTCCAGTGGCTTCCTCTTTACGTATGCAAGTTACAGAAGAACGTTTGCACTGAAGAGTATGAGATATTTTTGCACTAGAACTCAGTGACTTTCTTCAGCACTAGTGACGATATGTGACCCTTTGACCTTCCACCTGGCAGGAAACTGATCATAATAACATGTTTATGGATGGACAGGATCTTAGCAGCACATGTCCACTGGCGTCCTTGAGGGCTTCTTAATATTTCCAAACCATCCTCGTTCGTAGTGGCTCTAAAACAAGATAGATGGCTTTGTCATTATTAATTACATCAGCCTAAACTAACCGACTACTCATAAACGTTTTCACGCGGAAAATTCATAGTCTCGTAGAATTGGCAACTCATCCCAATTTAGGCCCTTAGTCACTGACGGCGACCATTCGAAGTGATGAATGTTCCCTTCGTAGTTAAAACAACGTATAATACTGGGAAGATTTACTGCTTGTAGGTATTCAGATAATTGTGCTCACATGTTGATGGACCTAGTGGTTGCTGTGAGTAGGATCGGTGGCACATTCTCAAGCTGATCACCTGACTGATGATTGGTAGCACTGATGAATGGGACTGAAACTACAAGGTCTTCAGAAGTCTTGAGAAAACTATACTTCTGGTGGACTTTGTAAATATTTTGTTAATTTTTTATATTTCGGGGAGAAAAATATTATTTCTTATAAGTTTTTGTTTGTATCAGAGTACTGCGGCAAATAATGATATCATCGTTAACTTCTAAACAACTAAAGTGATTGTCCATTGTTCACGAGATATGTTTTTGCAAATACAAAATCACAATCCAAAGTCATTTATTTATTCGAATAAGGCTAAGAATCAGCACTTTTTGAACGTCAAAATTACTTAAGACAGTCCCCCAAATCGCCCGCCTTTCAGGTAAGCGCAGCGGTTAAACCAGTAATTTAAGCTGATCTTGATCAGACTTCTAGAAACTGGAAGAATCCAATGTCTATAGTAGACCTAATAGTCACGTTAGTGACCGGGTTTCCTTGTTCATTATTTAATCCATGTCAATAGCTCCCAATATATAATATTTCTTAGCAATAGTGCTATTTACTACGGAACTATGCGCACTGAATATGTGACCAAAATATATTTAAATACAAATAATTAAACAAATTATGGTTTATCCAATCGCATTATTTTAGCTGGTTGAACACGATACGTAGTTACTCAATTTAGGAAGAAGGAAAACTAATCACAATCAGTAAACGTGACATTGCATTCAAAACGGTCATCGTTCCCAGAAACTGTACTGCTAACAAGCAGCTGATGTTGTTTTCGTATTTGTAGATTAATTTTACAGTAAGTATTGACGTTTACTGTCCACTGAAATATCTTCAATCCGCCGTGGTTAAATTTATAAATAAAATCTCAAAAAAAACTTCCGTGGTTACAGTCTAGAGCCAATCTCCCTTGTAAGGCATCTGTACCATCCGTCTGTAGCTATCAACGATTTTTCTCGCTCAAGACATGTACAACTGATTGTAGGTCCCGTGTAAGTAAAAGAGATATATACATATATTAATAGTTGATCGCTGACTATTCACACCGCCAGCGCTCATGCTTGTTTGTCGTAGCGACGGGAACCAACTGCTATATACACCATACGAGTACGCATACCAGCGAGTAAAGTAATCGCTCGTCGCTGTCGCGCACACATACATAATATATACAACATTAACTTTAGTATATGGCATTGACATTTTTATGGAAAGAATCTATGTACAAAACTTCAAAACTGTATCATGAAAAATTAAGAAGTTATAAGCTTGTTATGTTACCTGATTGTCCGTACAAAAAGTTGGTTACCACTTAACACGCGCCACCGGCCGACCGGCTGTGACCTGTGTTGTGCGCACATGATCGCGGATATATACTTAGTGTCACTCGGTGTCCAACTTGTTACCATTTTTAAATATTTTTGGGACAAAATATAACATGGTGTAAATATTATTGGAATCGATTCAGTTACTTATTCTGAACAAACTATATTCAGGTTTGCAGTATACTAAAAATAATTTTGTATAATCAGCCTATAATGTTCCACTGGTGGTACGGACCGCTCTCAGTGAGAAGGGGTGGGCCGTTAACCACCATGCGGGCTCAGTAAGGGTTGGTACTGGTTACTCGCTGCTAGATGTTTTCCAACTCACTTTTAGTTGCTAGCTCTACTGATCTAAGAGCACTTGGTTCATCTTACATCAAACGTTCTCTTAAATAAAGCCACAGTGTTCGTTTTTCAGTGTCATTTTCAAACCTTTTTCTGCTGGTATGTGCTAGAAACTTGCATTTAAAAACACCTGCTAAAATCTTATTAAAATTCATGTTTGCGTCTAGTCGTGTTATGTTTTTATGCGAATATTTTCTCAAACAGATCTAGCATTATACTAATCTGTTTTAAATCCAGATTTCAAAGAGCATTGTAATAAAACTGTTTTGTTTCTAACGATGCTATAGAAAAAAAAACCTTTGTTCGCGAATCTTCAAGAATCTCACACACTTTTGTTCAAATTATTTTGCACACGATTAAGCTTGACTTGTTCTTATTCCTTCCCCAGGGTATAGGAAACATTCCTAACAAATTGAATACCCTCGCAATCCTTTCCCATATCTGAATTCTGTAATTTTCCAGATGGTTTGGATGGGACTCAAACTAAAATTTCTCTCTAATGCATGCTTCGTGAATCCTTTTCCACCTTTCTGCATTTTCCTAATAGTCGCAGTCTTAATTTTACCTTAGAGCTGAAGGATATATGTATTATATAGCTCTGCCTCGTCAGATTCTTCTCTTTTTCTTTGTCCTTTACCTTTAATGATGTTCTTTGTATATCTTCATCATGGTGGTCTGCCAATTTGCCTCTTCTGTTCTTCTATGGACCTCTTCGTTTTATATTAATTTGTTTTCATCTAAAAAACATACATCAGTATCAAAATCACTATGTAGAATGGTCGTCTTCTTCTTAAACAGTTCCAAGATATTTTTAGGAATGACCAAGTCTCTTTACAATAAATACCAAAGTGTTTATGGCCGCCATTCAAGAGAATTAGATTTAATTTTATTGGTGCTTTCGATATCACCGTTCCGAAATGGATTTAATAGGGAAATAAATCTTTTATATTGTAAAAGTAAAGTTGAACATTGAACATTTTGCTTAAACTACGACGACGCCTTTAAGCGACCGTGTCAGCTCATAAAAGAAAGATGTTTTGTTGATGCCAAGTTGCCAAATTATTCACCAACCCGCATTGAGCCGGCGTGTTGTATTATAATCCGGGAGGGAACCCAGCAGTGGGATGGGAATATTATAAGCTGATTACGCTAAGTTGTCAACTTAGTAATCTGCAGGGTAATTGCGTAACACACGATTACTAGCAATGGGTCTCATTTTGACAGTTCAACAGCATTCATTGCGTTATTTACGTTGTTGAGCAGATACTTTTGTCGAACATATGGAGCAATGGATTAGCAATATGCTTCAAAATGATTCAAATTGAGAGTAATAGTACTAGTGTGTTAGCAATTAGGGTGCTGGTTCTACAATAGGATTTTTCAGTGGATCTTCTATTAATATAAGTTCATTAACTTATCCTTATTAGATAGTATTTTGTTTCACGACAAAATATCTACTAAGGTTCCGGCAGTTCCATCATTAATATGGATTTTCCCGACTAGGTAAGTTGCAGTCAGTTAGATGGTACCTGTATATCTTCTATGCCATTTAGAAACGACTGGCTGATTATATATTTTTTTACGTGTTATTCATGTGCCACCAGTACCTGAATTTACATCAATCATCTAAATATACAACTTACAATCAATCAAAATTTTCCCGTTATTATAATCAACATCTCCATCAAATTCATCATACAAATTATTTCAATCACTGCCATTTACTTTGAGTTAATACAATTAACGACCAGACACATTTATCCAATCGTAAACCCGTTTATGTTTAATTACCCTATTTTGTATGTGTTTTGCTAATTTTATCGGTATCAAACGGGCTAGCAAAACGGTTTTGCGGGCTATAAAGGCGCGTCAGTCGGGATGAGTCGGTCGTAACACGTTATGGGGGACCTAATGAGCGCCGTGGCATTAGAAGCAGATAGGGTGAAACAGCAGGGTAATTGCGTAACACACTATCAGTAGCAATGGGTTTCATTTTGACAGTTCAACAACGTTCATTGCGTTATTTACGTTGTTGAGCAGAACATTTTTCGAACATATCGAGCAATGGATTAGCAATATGCTTCAAAATGATTCAAATTGAGAGTAATAGTGTGTTACGCAATTAGTGTGCAGGTGGCTTGCTATTGGTGGGTTTAAGCTGCGAAAGTTTGCAGAAGATTGAGAATTCCATTATTGCATTCCCGTGATAACGAATTGATCAATGTGGAGAAAATTCCGGAGTTGCGAAAATAATTGGCACGTAGATCTGATTTTTTTGTTTTTGATAGCTTTAAAAAAAAATATATTTTTATTGGGTATAGGAAAATACGCTCGAATTTCCAGAAAACACATCAGCAAGAAGATCGCGGGGAAGACCTGGGTGAGACTCGCACAGACCATCATTGGCATTGAGTCATCATTGGGTGGAACAAGGCCAATGATGATAATGATGATGATGATGATGATATCAGCAAGATTATGACTTCGAATCATGATCCTAACAAACCAGTCTACGATTTCGATATCGATGCCGATATTTTACACAGTGATGCCAACGTTAAACCTATGAAATACGTAGCAGAACAAAATCCTGAAGTAACTAGACTTCATAACACTTGTGAAAATCCGTCAAACTTCGGAAACACGAGTGATTGGGTGCAGATATGTTTATGTACAAGAACCAAACATAACACACCTTGATCGATTACCTATATTCGTCTAACAACGTTCGATTTTCTGTTTACTAGACATTAATGTGCGGTAATCTTCCTTTTAAACGGATTCTGAACCAATTTGTATCTCCACTAGCAGACCCTTGGATTTTTTAGGAGATAAACTGCAGCCGTAATTGTTATGGAGAGTTTCATTTGGAGCTTTTACTTCGAAGGTAAGGGAAATTTTTACATAGGTGTACCTACATACATTTTATGATTTATCTCACTGCTTGGCTAAAAACCCCATCATAAATAGTAAGATTAAGCAGCAATTAACTCAAAAAGAGGTAGTTAGGTACCTAAGGACCACTTCGACCAACTGCAAGGATTATTTAATTTTCAAAACAAAACAACATCAGCAAGATTGTTCCAGAAAAAAATGGGGCTCTTAGTACCGTGTCCAGCGTGTCCTATTGCATGCACGTTACAGGAGCTGATGGGTGATACTGAAGATGCCAACCTCGCCAAATTCTGGGCCGACTATTTAGATTGCCATCGATACGCTAAGAATAAGAAGCCAAAAAACTACGACTTCAACGACGTCGTTCTTTCTAACTATTAAACCTAAAAGGCCTAATCATTCTGTTAGTTTTATTGCATTGAAGGTTGAATATCAAGTGGCACAGATTAACCTACTAAGAGTAATGGACATAAATCAGGCTGTGATTCAGTCTGTTACTAGTGGCTAACCTTCAGTTCTGGCCTCTTGACCTAGTAGTAGTGACTTATTTCTAACTGGCAACCCTTAAAAATGGCGCATCGACTCTTGACATTTCATGTTTACCGTTTTGTCTTTTGCGATGGGCCGAATTCAATCAAGGTACTCAGTGGATGACAAGATATCGAATGCTACAGGCAATATGCAAACAAACTGTAAAGTCACAGTTCATTTATGGCTCATCGTAATTCGATTTGGTGTAATGAGTACTACTCATCATCTGCCTAGCCTTTTCCCAACTATGTTGGGATCGGCTTCCAGACTAACCGGATGCAGCTGAATACCAGTATTTTACATGGAGCGACTGCCTATCTGACCTCCACAACCCAGTTACTGGGTGATACGATACCATTAGGTAAGACTGGTTGTCAGACTTTCGGGCTTCTGACTACCCGTAACGACTGTCAAAGATCTACGAATGACAGCCCGGACCAACGGCTTAACGTGCTTTCCGAGGCACGTAATGAGTACTACTAAAATGATGAATTAATGCCCACGCCTAGGCAAAATATTGTTAATGTTAATACCAGCTCGGTAATCGGAAATGACTACTGCTGATCTTGGGGCCTTCTAATGATGGCTACAGGGAACAGTAACACAAAATATATATAAATATTTTGCTTCTTCTTTCTGTCGCTGGCACGAAAGTATTTCAGATCTTGTTGGCACAAAACTTCGCAACTTTCACGGTGTCGTCGGTGGCAGCGCAGATGTCACTTTGACTGCATGTTTTGGGACACAGAAGGCAGAATAGGAAGTGGAGCATTGTTTGCGATATAAATCCACATCCACACCCTTTTGCCGTTCCATCTTCCTAGACCCACTTTGCCAGGTTCGAGTTATGTGTACCCACTTGAGTCCGGAGATGGAACAGAGACTATTAACAATATCAGAAATTCAATATGCTTGGCAGACAGCTTAGTGATTTGAGTTTCTCTTAGTGAAATCTCGACTTCCCGAGTGCCATTTTGCTGGGAAACAGACGGAATTTGTATACTTAAACTAAATCGATTCATTCAATCTTCTTGAGCATTCAAATGAATCGGAAGAAATTATGTTTGGAACACCTTGAACTCATTACAGATCCATCTCAAATATTTACATTATTGCATTACTTTACGTCAAGAAAAAAACTATTCTAAAAGCAAATGTTACAAGCTGCGAAAATCAATTTCTCGCACTGCATGTTTATTTCATTAGTCAAATGGGGTTGCAAAGAGGTCACAGAAAGGTCTACAGTTGTCTATGCCTCAGGGTTGCTACATAAATGAGGGAATGGCTTGAAATAGAACGGAAATGTCACATGGAATAAATGTAATGGGGTTCTGCACACAAAGGCACACGTTAACGCATTTGTAATGTCTTTGATGCATTGTAAATAAAAACCAGAAGCTTGGAATAAAGAGTATGATAGATGAAGATGTCAAATAAGTGACATCATTAGATTCAGACATATTAATTGAAATAATAATTCCAACAGGCTTAAAACAGGATTCTAGATCATTAAAAATGCCAAAAGTGCGAGCGAAGATATTTGAAGAAGGATTTACTTTAATAATAATTTTATTAATCCATAAAAGTAGCAGACATTAATTCATAGCGCACTGCAATTAAAATAAACATTCTTAGAGATATTTTAATTACGATGTTTAGATTCTTTAGATCTTAAGAATCATAAAATTTTATGGAAACAGAATCCATTTATTTTGGGTTAGCGCAGTACTTACCTCGCTATCAACCCGCACTGGGCCCGCGTGGTGGATTGTGGCCCAATACCAACAGTGGGAACATTATAAGCTGATTATGTTGTAAGTTTTAGCAAGCAAGGATGAATGTAGGCACTTGACGGCTGATAGAGACGTATGGAAGAAAAAGAGGTACAGACGCCAGCACATCAAGCTACCCGAAATTGTCAAATTTTCCGAATCAACTTTGAACCTTATGCTTTAGCGATAACGTTGAGAATCTATTAAAGAAATTTAACAGGTTGTAGTAGCTTGATGTGCTGGCGTCTGTACATTATCTCGTGATCTCGTCTTTGATCTATGGATCCTTTTTAAAAGAAGAATAATCCAAGATTGTACATCTTAAAAATACACAGTAAGGCCTCCTATTCAATTAAAGCAGCCGTGCGATTCTGTAACTATCTCACTATGAAAACTTGGGTGAAGTGAGCGTGGAGTGAGCTGTCATTAGGGATTAAGACTATTGACACAGCTCACTTCACTTATGATTTCACGGTGAGATTTTTACAGAATCGACCGGCTGGTTTACTTACTGAAAAATAAAAGCAGTTTTCCGAGAACTGTTCAAAGTTAAATGACGCCCTAGTACTTAACATCGCTAAGTGAATGGGTACGGGCTCGTTGTTCCATTAGACAGAGCTAAGGTTGAACTCAAGGACATACAGCCTCTGAATGTGGCTAAAAGCTTTTCTTTTAACGCTTGTTTTGCTGCACCTTTTCTTTGACCTTTACGTAATGAAGATGGCACGTTAAGTAAGAAAGGGGCAAAAGGTTAATTATACAAAATAAATAGGGGTGATATTACGAGGTTGTCTATACAAATTAAAACCAACACCCGGTGGTACCGAAAGATTTTTTTTTGTGTAATCCCTTAATAGTTGGTGGTGACGCATCTAGGAAGGGTCTGTCTTTGTGGCGATCACTCTGTGAAGCTGAAGTATGGTTTATTCCATTTCTGAATAATACTTTTGCTAATATTATAAAAAGGTAACATTTGGAGTGGGTATGTAGGAGGTAAACTTCGGACCTCTACAGATCCGATTCAGAAAATATTTCACAAATAGGAGGTTACAGTATTGCTGAGTGTCACAGGATATATTTTATATTAAAACAAGAAATTTCATGCGCACTAAGTCGCGGTCACAAGCTAGTATCTCATAAATCAGAGTTCCCTTAACAGTCCGGTTCATAATAATAAATTACATTTAAAATAGCCTTATAACATTCACACACACTCGTTATCTGAATCAAGGTTAATAGCCCGCTGAGGTGCCATATTTTTTGGTCCTTCGTCATTTCCAACCCTTTTACCCGCACTACTATTATAAATTATGCGTGTTATTACAATACGAGTACAAGCAATAATAAAAGCGAAACTTGGCACCCCTGACAAAATTATTTCCTCGTTTGTATATTAATATGTATTTATACTACACCTGCTTGGAAAGTACCTTGATACTTTATCAAATTTACGGTAGAAAGTACGTCATTGCATATCGAACAAATATGCGGGGAGAAAACGCATCTGAGCGGGAGAGAAAAGTGTATGAAAATCCATTTCTTACGTGGTTTTTCTTTTTTAATTTTGGGTAAGACTATGCGCCGGTAACCTAAATATCAAAAGCCAAAAAGTTTTTACAGTGAGTTTTTGTCTGCAAGTTCGCAAAATGACACTGACCACTAGCTGTGTGTTGGATAGTGTCGGGCTGGCAGTGCGACCCTGCGGCGGCAGGATAAACAATTTGAAAAAAGAACATGTGAAAATTGCAGACGCCATTGGCGCCATTTCCAATTTGTGTGTTGTTTGAGGATTCAGTTTTCGTAGAAAGTAAAATAAAGATTTCGTTTTTTATTTTCCTCGTAGGTGTAGTATAAAGCACTATGTATCACTCGAGAGAAAGTGCGATTCCCGATCTCGGGTGTTTTAAAGCCCTCGCCTACGGCTCGGGCTTCAAACGACACCCTCGACGGTAATCGGTCACTTTCTCCTCTCGGTGAACAATGTACTATTCTATATAATAATTATGCTTCATGTCATTATGGGTAAACGAATTCTGATTTTGGATCAGGGTAAAAAAAAAAAATATCCTGGAGTATTTTCATCCCAGAAAATAGGGATTTGAAGAAAATTTTATTAATGTTACATAGCTTGCAGAGAAACCAAGCTTAAGGACCGATGGCCGGTGGAGCAACGAGTCCTGGAGTGAAGACCGCGTATCGGCAAGCGTAGTGTGGGACGCCCCCCAGCTAGATGTACCAACGACCTTAAGAAGGTGGCTGGAACAGACTGGATGCGGAAGGCGGAGGACAGGGTGTTGTGGCGCAGTCTGGGAGAGGCCTATGTCCAGCAGTAGACTGCGATAGGCTAAGATGATTGAAATCTTGAAGATCCCATGAACAAAGCGCCACGTGCAGCTAGTAAAACTACTGTTACATTGCATTCGTATGCTTTATTAATATGCATGCTATACAATTATAGTTTTTATAAACAATTGGCACTAAGATCAAAAGTTCACTGTAGCTCAAATATCTTTATTACTATTTTACTATGTACTGTATTATCCACGTCACGGTAATCAGTCCCAAAGCTTTCATCGTATTACAGTCTATTTAGTATAGGCATTCGTGTATATGCGGTAGATTTATTGGGATATTCCTAGCATTGTTTAATTGTTTGATAAATGATAAATGATAAATGATAAATGATTTTATTTTCTGTAAGTAGGTTTGTACAAACACTTTTACATGTCAATCATATTTTTTAAACTAGATGAGGTCGGCGTTTCCTATCTGACTACTCTGAGAAGAAAGGCCGAAACAAACTCAGAGGTCACAGTCTCTTTTAAAGTCCAGACATAATCTTGGTCAGATCATGTGAAGACCATGCAGATTGGTGTCTGAAATGGTCTTTTGAGTAAAGAACCACACAGATTGAGCGGACCTGTCCAGACAGTGCACGCATTTGTCAAAAATTGTGTAGCTCAACTCAGAACTTGAGGAGCCTTACGATTCGACGAACAATACCAATGAAAGGACATTTGGGTAGGCCGCATAAATTACTCAAACTGCCAGACCATGATTAAAACTAACTAAGAAGGAAAAAAGAAAAAAGAAATGACCCACATAGTCTTCACACTCACAATAATAATAATAAAAAATAAGATACTTTACAAAGTAAATATCCATGTCATTGTTTATATAAAATTCATCAATGTCAATGTGTATATAAAAATCCGGACATCATCTTTGATCTTTGAGGACCATGTAGATTGGTGTCTGAAGTGGTATTTTGAGGGAAGAACCACACAGATTGAGTGGACCTGTGCAGTCAGTGCACGCATTCGTCAGTAACCGTGCAGCTCAACTCAGAACTTAAGGAGCTCAACGATTCGACGAGCAATACCAAGGACAGAACATTTGTGTAGACCGCATAAACCACTCAAACTGCCAGACCATGATTAAAACGGAAACAATGACCCACATAGTCCTCACATTCACAATAATTAAAATAATATAAGACTTTAAACAGTAAATGTTCATGTCATGTCATAAATAGATATTTAGAAAGAAAAAAAATAACAAAAGTGTAAATCAGCAAAATAAAAAATAAACAACATTCACTGTCTAGACCTATTGGAGCAGCTCAATCCCAAGCGTTTTTGTCCTCAATATAGTCTTTTACAGTATAATAGGCTTTCTGGCATAGTTTTAGCTTTATAAAAGATTTGAATTTATTAATGCTTAGTTCTTGAATGTGGCTAGGAAGTTTATTATAAAAACGTATACATTGGCATCTAAACGAGCCACCTATTTTCTTGAGCCTTGTTGTAGGAACAACAAATTTATGTTTGTTCCTAGTATTTATGTTATGGATATCACTGTATTTCTTAAACAGATTAATATTTTTATGTGCATACAAAAGATTATCATAAATGTACTGAGAAGGCACAGTCATTATATTAATCTCTTTAAATTTGTCTCTGAGGGAGTGTCTGGGACTTAATTTATAAATGGAACGAATTGCTCTTTTTTGTAAAATAAAAATTATCTGAATTTCGGCGGCATTTCCCCACAACAGAATACCGTATGACATCACACTATGAAAATAACTAAAGTAAACTAAACGGGCTGTCTCTAAATCAGTTAAGTCACGAATTTTCCTAACGGCGTATGCTGCAGAGCTAAGCTTTTTTGACAATTTATCTATATGGGGGCCCCATTGAAGCTTGGCATCCAAAGTTATGCCTAAGAATACTGTGGTATTTTCGGGTTTTAACTCTTCACCCTTTATGAGAACACTAGTTTCTACTTGTCTAACATTTGGTATCGTAAACTTAATACATTTGGTTTTGTTTTCGTTAAGAAGTAAATTATTAACATTAAACCAGTTAACTACTTTTGCGAGGGCACTATTTATACTGTCAGTAACCAGCTGTTGACGTTTGAGTTTAAATAAAAGTGAAGTGTCATCTGCAAACAAAACTATATCATGTTCATCCTTTATGAGGTAAGGCAAGTCATTGATATAAACAATAAATAAAAATGGTCCAAGTATTGAGCCCTGTGGGACCCCCATTCTTACTACAGATCCGGGTGACCTTTTCCCGTTAACATCAACTCTCTGAATCCTATCACTTAAGTAAGAAGTGAGAAGATCCAGAGAGGCGTTCCGGATTCCGTAGTGGTGAAGTTTCCTGATTAAGGTTTCATGAAGAACACAATCGAATGCCTTGGACAAATCACAAAAGATGCCCAAAGCATCGCATTTGTCCTCCCATGCATTATAAATATGTCCTAAAAGTTCAACTCCGGCATCGGTAGTTGAACGACCCCTTGTAAAACCGAACTGTTTATTATTCAGTAATTTATTGTTATTGAAAAATCTTTGCAATTGATTTAAAATAAGTTTTTCATAAATTTTACTAAAGGTGGGTAGTACGGAAATAGGTCTATAATTAGTAGGGTCTGATGTACTACCTGATTTAAACAACGGTATTATTTTACTGTGTTTCATAAGATCAGGAAACTCACCACATTGAATACAATTATTAAATATAACAGCTAAAGTAGGTGCTACAATGTTTATAATTGTCTTAGCAACATCCACAGAATTACCCCATAGATCTGCAGTCTTTTTTACATTTAACATGTGAAAAGTTTTAATTATATCTGTACAAGTGACAAATTCGAAGTGAAATTCCGAATCACAAACTGGAACGTTTTCCTTAAGTAAAGACTCTGCAGCAGTGGGTGAGGAGCTTAGAGATTTAGTGGTTGACACAGGAATCTCTGCAAAGAAATTTTCAAAGGCCGCGGCAACCTGGGAATCTGATCTAATTACATTGTCATCAATAGCAAGGCTGTAGTCACTACTTCGGTTGCATGACCTTCCTGTTTCGCTATTAATGACATTCCAAGTCATTTTAATAATGTTATTACTATTTTTAATTTTTGAACTCAAATAACGTGACTTGGCCATACTACAGACTGTTTTAAATATTTTAGAATAATTTTTAACATATAAATTAAATTCAGCAGTGTTTATACAAATTCGTTCATCATATAATTCATAAAGTCTTTTTCTACTTTTATGTATACCAATGGTGGCCCAGTCACTGAAGGAAGCGTTACTATTGACTGATAATGTCTTTGGAATGAATGTTTTATCAAATTGTGTGCAATACATATTAAAAAAATCATTATATTGTTTGTTAGGGTCATCATTAGTCAACAGAAGTGGTAATTTACTTAAGAGTTTAGTTTTAAATGTTTCTAAGCGTTTAGTTGTTTTTGGGTTAACAGTGATATCTTTTTTAATAACTTTTTTGTTTTGATTTGTAATAGTGATCAGCTGTCCGCAATGATCGGAGTCTATTAAATTAATCATTTCTTTGTGGTTTGGTATAATATCTGTATAAATGTTATCTAGGCATGTGGCACTAGTAGGAGTTATTCTAGAGGGCTCCAAAAATAGGTTAACAAGATTGTATGACTGAAACAAACTTATGATTTTAGTACTTAACCCAGAATTTTCTAACAAATTAACATTGAAATCACCGCAAGTGATGATGGACTTGTTTGTATTACAGATTTTGTGCAACACTTCATCCATAACCTTTTCAAAACAATCATACAATCCTGAAGGAGGTCTGTATACACTTAATATAATGAACTGCTCCAATTCTATACAGGCTATTTCAATTGTCCGCTCAACAGAGAGGCTCACAATGTCCTTTCGGTCCTTAAATTTTAGCTGGTTATGTACTAAAATTAATGAGCCACCATGTATAGCATTTACTCTGCTGAATGAACTACCAACCTGGTGATTACTAAAATTGAACATGAACTGGTGGCTTTTAAGCCAATGTTCTGTCATACAAAGAATATCTACATTATAACAATTCAGGAATAATTCTACTTCTAAGTCTTTGTTTAAAAAACCTTGAATGTTCTGATGCACCACATTGATACTGTTTAATTTTTTTACACTTTCATTTGAGTTATTAATTGCCTTAGTTCCATTTTTGCTAGAGGTTGCCTCTATTGTCCTAATTTCTAATTTAAATGATGATTAATGTCATTAATTTTGAGCAAATTATTGACAGAACAGTTTAAAATGTCTTTGCATTGCTCAAAAGGAGCAATTTGATTAGCCAAATTTTTGGCTGAAATAGAACAAAAATATGATAGCGACATAGCTATCTGTCTTTTGAGATAGTTAGAAAGATAGTACATAACACGATTGTATCTATCTTTTGTCAAATATAAATTACTATTAATATAATAGTTCGTGTCAATTAAATGGATTAGCTTATCATTGTAAGTTAAATTATGCAATGTCATGTTTATATCATATCTTAACCTATTTTCTTCCTGTGGCAAACTGTTACTATAAGGGAATGTAAATAACACAATTTTTCTTAAACTAAGGTTGCACAATGTTCTATGATATTGGAGCAATTCTCCTTTATTTAAATTTCCCCTATTTCCCATAAAAATTAATAAAGTTGTTTCCGGCTTAAAGTTACATTTAATAATTTCTTTCATAATATCAAATAAAGAACAACCAGGCATACAGTAATTTATTACAGAGTGTCCTGGATATTCATCTGTCAACAAGTGACCTAAGTCCTTTCCAATCTCATCACAAAATATTACAATATCATTGTTTACAATTTGTTTACACGGTATGAAGGAGCTATTAACAGAAGGAATTGAAGGAATCGGCAAATCAACACAGGGATCCGGTAATGTGGTATTGCATGTAGACAATGAATGCTCCGGTGTAGGCCCATGGGATGGTATTTGACAGCGATCACAGCTGTTAGTTTGTGAGTTCACCAGCTCATTCATTGCCAACACATATTCCCTCATCAGATCTTCAGAGGTATTATATTTGATAGTCATTGATCTTAGTTTCTCCTGTAGATGGTCCAGTTGAGATTGCAAGTCCTGTGTGTCAATGTCGTATTTCCTAGTACTTTGCTCCAAATTAAAGGAATACATATCTAACTGTTTAAGTAAATTTAACCTTTCCCTGTTAAGTTTAACATTTTTGATAAAGAACTTTTGTCTTTTTACCATTTTTTGCGTTTTAACAATGTATTTATTAATTTTTATGTATTTTTTAAGTTTATTTTTACTAGTGACTACCCTCACTGAATTACATGATTTTGATTCATCGTCACCTGTCAAATCAATAGTGTAAGAGGGGTTTATGGCAGAAACCATTGACGGGGCAGTAGACACCAGCTCATTGAACAGACTTTGATTCAGCGAGGCGGTGATGTTATGATTTTTAGTCTCAAGTTGTGTAATCTGACTTTGAGCCTCATGTAGCTGCTGTTGTAATAAGTGTTTCTGGCTAAGAGCTTGTTCATACTCTATGCTACACTGGCTGAACCCGTCCACAACAACCTGGAGCCTATCCCGGGCTTCTATGGCATCAGTGTATTGAATATATAACTGAGCCATTTCATTTTTCAACTTCCTATTCATTTCATTGGCATCAAAGAGCACTCTTTCATTGTCATCTATTTCCTTAATTAGTTGGTCACAGGACTCCCTTGACGCCTTTAATAGGCTCAAAGCCTCACTAAGTTTGGACTCTTCGAGGCGAGCACGGGCGCTGCGAGTCATAATCATGACGAAGGATAGCTTTTATAAGGAAGAGAAAACAATTTAGAAGAGCTAGGTAGTTGTGACAGCAATTTGAAAGAGGATTAGTGTAAAGGAAAATGAAATTTAATAAAGTAAGAAGTTCTGTAACCAAACCAAACTAAGGTTATGTTTACGTTCAAAGGTCATTGGCTTCAACAAATAGCCGTATTAAAAGTGAACAGTGTAATTTATTTTGTAAAGAACGCAAACAAACAAAAGCAAGTAAAATATTAAGTATTGTACCTGATAACAAGATGACAATGCAAAATTCACTTGAGCCGGTAACTGTCACTCATTCACATTGAAATATTTACACTTATTTTGCACTTAGTAAGTGAATCTAATACAAAAAATTGATTATTGTTCTATTTACTTGATGAGTAATTGGAAATAGGCTTGAAAAACATACGAAATTAAATATTTTTTTTTTTTGTTTACCTCTGTTTGCGGCACACCTGCTGAAATTACAGAAACTGCAACACTAAGACCTGAAAATCTGGTTTCATAGTCATCATAGACTGCAATCCTACTAATATTATAAACGTGAAAGTTTGTGAGTATGGATGGATGGATGTTTGTTACTCTTTCACGCAAAAACGACTGAACGGATTTCTATGAAATTTGGCACACAGATAGTTTATAACCAGGATTAGCGCATAGGGTACTTTTTATCCCGATATTCCCACGGGATTGAGACTTATGCGGGTGAAGCCGCAGGGCGCAGCAAGTAATGATAATAAATTTAAAAGCTCTGTAAAACATAAACGAAGTTTACAAGAAGGGATTTTAGGATAAAGGAGTGTGTACGTACTTATATAGGTGTACTAGATGGCAGGGACATCGAAGCGTAACCGGTTACCATGGATTCAGTAAATGATTCTGAAACACCCTGAGTTGAAATTTTTCGTCGGTTATTAAAAAAATTGCTGTATCTACATACATTTTTGATCGCGGTAGGTATTGCACTTTTCTGCAACAGCAGATTTTTTTTTCGATAACTGACGAAAATTTTCTACGCTAGGCGTCTAGCGTCAGCATCGTGGGGGTGAGAGAGGGGCTTACCGTCTAAAACCACCGCGGTGTTCCACCGTTGCCGGGCCGGGGGTGCGGGATTCGCATTGTAAGTATTGCGCTTTGAAGCCAAAGATTGACAGTTTATACATACTCGTGTCAATATTGACTCAAAACGGAAAATTAAATAAAAATCGCAAATAAAATATAGTAAATGTCAACTAAACAGACACAACTGTATTTCACGACTGGCGCAAAAAACTGGAACCTCGTTCAAATTCACCTTGCTTTGCTGTAATGATAATAAATTATGTGTAAGTCGAAATTGAAGAGAGAAACTCAAAAAGCTTTCAGGGAATTAAAAACAATTGGTTTTGTTTGTTATTCTCAAATTGACAGCTGTTTTGACGCTTCTTGTTAAAACAATTTGACGTTGTTTGTTCGTTCGATGCAGTGAATAGATGTTTGGTCTTAACGACTTGTATTAAAACGTTATTAATTGATTTCAATATTAAAATCTTTAAATGCTTGTTTTTCAATTTTGAATATTTCACATGTAAATCTTAAGTGAATGTTGTATTACATGAAACAAGTCACTAGCTGCAAGCGCTAAACTTTTTGAACTTACAAGCTGAAAGTCAAAGAACACAAAACATTCGCTATTATTCCTAAAACTAAATACTAAGACTACACTGCTAAATACTTATTTAGCAGGTATTTACTGCAAAATAACTAATAAAAATAAAGATAAAAGAAAAAAAAACTTTTCCTCCAACCAACTAGTGATGTGAACCAGCTATGGTCCTTTGATATGAACCCTTTAAAACTTTGATAAAATGTTAACAATGAAGACCAGACACTACCAAGCTTCAAAAACAATCCGGAAACATAACAATATTTATTCAACTACGCATAATATAGAAGCCACATCATTATATTATTTACGTATCTATCATCAAAAGAAGGCACAGTCCTTTGATCTCGGGGCTATTTTTACTCAGTTTCATTGAACTTCGCTAAACTGGCAGTTTTGGCTATCAATGTTGTGGATCTTGGATGATAATTGTGCTGAAGGCCATCTTTAGCCTTTGCTGGTACTGCCAAGTTGATTTTGTTATTGCGAAAATATTTTGACAGTTTACATCCGGATTTAAATTAAGATTTCGTTATTAGCAAAGAAAATAATAACAATCCACGTATGAACAACGTTTATTTTTGCAAGTTTTATCTTCATCACTTACTTCCGGGTATCATAATATTATTATTCATCGTCTATGTTTTGTTTTTTTGGTTTTCATGTGGATTCGGATTTCAAGAAAGAAAAGGACTGTACTTATGTGTCGTAATAAGGGCATAGGAAGGGAATGCAATCTCGAGTCTAGATTGGCAACTCGAGATCACGCGTGCTCAGTTTGGTCACAGTAGATAAAATATTTATTTACTGTGGTTTGGTGTAGAGATTGGTCATTCGGCAAATCGCGTAGCAATCAAGCGAGATCTCGTTTTCGACATCGACAATGCGTACGACGTACCAAATACTCGTAATCTGTACTACTCATACATCACGCAACGCAACAAATCAGCACAAGTCTATTTAATACTATAAAAAAATGCTGATTTCACATGCTCCTAGGCCTTATCGGCTGCCTGACAAGGTAAACTCACAAACTGCAGTACCTACTACCTATATTTGGCGATGATGTCACCCTAAGCCCGTTCTAGATAACGACAAGGTTTATGTACAGACGCCAGCACATCAAGCTACTAAAATCCGTCAAATTTCTTTAATAGATTTTCACCTTTATCACTAAAGACTAAGGTTCAAAGTTTATTGGGAAAATTTGACAGATTCGGATAGCTTGGTGTGCTGGCTGGCGTCGGTAGCCAGCAGTTCTGTGAATTTGTAATCTGTTATCAATCTGGATTTAACAACATTTTAAATGATAAAACATGAAAATCATCGATTCGCGCGCATTATTTGCCTTACACTATGGCTTGTTTGGTCCCCGCTGTCATTTATTGGCATTCGTTACGGATAGTCAGAAGCCAAAAATTCTGGCAACCAGTTTTACCAAGGCGTATCCTGTTACCCAGCAACTCGGTTGTGGAGGTCGGATAGGCAGTCACTCCTTGTAAAATACAGAATAATAATAATAATTATAATTAATAATAATTCAGCTGCATCCGGTTAGACGGGAAGCCGACCCCAACATAGTTGGGAGCAGGCAGGCAGATTGACTTTTTTTTTGTTAGCTGGTTCTGTCCCACTGCTGGACAAAGTCCTCCCCCAAATCCTAGGAAATCTTTTCCCGCGCTGCCTCGAACCAGCCCTCGCGGTACGCGTCCAGGTCATGTCGCTATCTTTTTCTGGGCCGGCCTCGGCGGCGCCGCGATGGACTATGGTTTGAAAATTCCAGAAGAATTTTAATAAAACGCTAACATCATCCATTTTATGTAGCATCCGTGAGAATAATAATGACGTCTCATCACCATTATTTTTTAAACTCGAGAGAACAATAAACTGGTAACATTAAACAAATTACGACATATAATCTAAACAAAACGCGAAGCAAAGGTATTTTTAACATACTTACATCCTTGTTCTCTTATTATTATGAGTAATGCTTTATTTTCATTAGTAGACTACACAACACCTTCGCAATACAAAACTAAACATCTACTGCGAATTTTGTTTTATTCCAACACTAACTGTCAAAGTCCCAGACTTTGACAGGTGTTATATTTTTTCTCGCCAGCCAGTTTAAGCATGCTTTCTCAGCTGTTTAATCTGAATGTCTTCCCTTCCCGTGCTTATTAAAAGTGAGCTATTTTTATCTGTGGCATTTTCATGCAGATCCGGGAATGGTGGGAATGTGCGAAGTAATTTACCACCTGCTAATCTACGCTAGTTGTAATGCGTGAAACGGGTTACAAGCGCGACCACTATGTGGTTGTAATGTCGATGTACTCCGTGCTTCTAAAGAAGCTATACATATAGGTATTAAAAAATACTTTTTAAAATAAACTTATTTCTTGGTGGTGGTGCTTAGTTTGGCTGAAAATATTACGTTTAAGGCCGTTTACAGCCAGATTTAAAGTTATATATTGTTTGTGACAGTATTACATTTAATTTATTAAGTGGGCTGGCATTCATGCCTACATCGATAAACACACAATTATTTTATTTTCCAAAAGAAATAAGTAAATTTTCTTTGGTAGGTACTTGAATGTCACATTGCACATCAAAATGAAGAATTGAACATTCAATAAATAATATGATTGATTTTCGAGAATAGTTGAAACTAAAATGTTTTATGACTAGGTTGTCACACAAACGTGGTATTTTACGACCAATAAATTATTTGTAACTACTAACTAGCGATCTTTCGCGACCTCGTCTGTGATATTATTAGATATTCATAATATATGTAGAAACTGTTTAAAGTTCATACTAGCAAAAAAAATCGTAAAATATAAAAAAAAAAATGCATTTAAAACGTTCTAACAGACCCAGAACGGATGAGACCCGGCACGTGCTCATTTAGACCAGATATTAACCATAGAGATAAATAGTCTTGATAAATGAATTTATTTTATTTATGAAAACTAGCTGACCCGATAGCCGATAGACGTCCAGTCAAAAATGAATTACCATAGAAAATGCACTTTTTCCAATTTTCTCGACAACGAAGTGAGCTGTCATTCCAGCTAGGGATTGACACTATTGACGACTCACTACACCTACAGCTACACCGAAGTGTTTACGGTGACATTTTTCAGAATACAATGTTAAAAGTAACACAATATAAAATAATATTTAATTAAAACCTAGCTTTCATTTATTGTACTGTTAAGAAACGGAAATCAGAACACTTGATGACAGGCGCCAGGCGACACATAAAAAATATAAATTATTTGTGACACCGATACACGATTGTTTTGACAGTCAGTTGTTTATTGTAGTTTAAAAATTATGTGATATTTGTGTTACTGGCTTTATAAGCGGAAGCTCTTTGTTTTCATAATGTATTCTTTAAGAAGATATATAACTAAAAAAAAATAGAACAGCCGTGCGATTCTGTAACCATCTCACCGTGAAAACTTGGGTGAAGTGAGCGTGGAGTGAGTCGTCGATAGTGTCAATCCCTAAATAATTCTAAAAGTTTTCTTATGAACACTGGGACAAGCCAATCGTCATTATATCTTTAATACATAGATTTCTATTTAAAGACATAATGTGGTTAACCACTGCACTTTATAGTCTGAAACCACGAAAACATAAATGTAGGTATGTATTATTGTACTATCAGGTGACGATTACGCAAATAACACGATTGTCCAGGACAATCTTGTATATTCTGTAACTTCTGAAACTGTAAAATATTCCCAATCAAATTTGAACCTTATGCTTTAACGATAAATTTGAAAATCTGTTAAAGAAATTTGACAGTTTGTAGTAGCTTGATGTGCTGGTGTCTGTACATGATTCTGAACCACATCGTATATAAAATAAAAATAAATCTACTGTTTCATAGAAAAGTGCAATACTTACGTGGTCAAAATGTAGGTACTGAAAAGCATTTTTTTTGTCGACGTTAAAGTTCTACGCTTTAACATCCCTGTGTTCTCGTCGACTTTGAGCATCTCCTCCTTTTTACGTTGGTTAAGAGTTGAGTTTAGTTGACGACAGACTTGTAACTACTCTTGAAGGCCAGGCCAAACGGCAATCGCCTTCAAAGCGTGTCGTTTTTCTTCAACGACTTTCAAAAGGATTCAGGAGGGAAAAGAAGGAGGAAGCTTGTCGGTAGCGTATGTCAATCCAATACATTTTTGACGTTTCCATCATCGCTATCGCTGATAGAATGTCACTTTGTCTAGGGTGTAGGCCCTCAGGACAAACTCATTAAATATTGTGCCTTGCCACAAAACCATATCTAATCATCATCTGCCTAGCCTTTTTCCAAGTATGTTGGAGTCGGCTTCCAGTCTAACCGGATGCAGCTGAATACCAGTACTTTACATGGAGCGACTGCCTATCTGACCTCCACAACCCAGTTACTGGGTAACACGACACCCCTAGGTAAGACTGGTTTTCAGACTTTCGGGCTACTGACTACCCCTAACGACTGTCAAAGATCTACGAATGACCGAGGCATGGAGGGGTCTCGGTATGTAAAGATGGTCACCCATCCGCAAGCCAATCGAGGCAAGCGTAGCTTAACCTGATCGATCGACCTGTGCGGCTGTTATTATTTAGCCACGGGGCCTTCTTCCACAACACCATATCTAATAAAACTTAAAATTTTCGATAAACGCTAAAGTGATGCGTAGAAATGCTGCATTTCCAATGTTCATTTGTCTAATATTTTAATTAGTACAGCGTGAATACCGTACAACAAATGTTTCAACTTCGGAAACTAAGCGTTGATTACCGGCCTGGAATAAGGAAAAATACTGATGTTATGTTTCCTATAGATTACCTATTGTTTTACAATGGCGTAATAATAGATGAATTTCCTATAGGTATATTTAAGTACAGTACGTATACATACCTACATATATTAGAGTAAAAATTAACATTATCAATAGTTTGATAGTGCTCGAAATTCGAAAATCCGCTTTTTCGTCGAGTCTTGCTCGGTATTTTCCGTCTATGACACTATTTTGTAAGTAATAATAAAATATCTCAATGGACCTCTATGGATTCTCTATGGACCTCGAGACAGAGGATTTATTACTTTATTTTTTGTTTTACTAAAGTTTAGTTACATAGAAGTTTATATTTTCGTTAGCGACTAGCACCTGCTTCGCTTGGTTTTTACAACTTGACAAAGCATCGATATTTCTTTATTATATGTAAGTTAAATATTAATGTATTATACACATAATCCTTTTGGAATAAATTCTCTAAATTATGGTTATAACCGCATCAAAATCCGTTGCGTACTTTAGAAGCACAACTTTTCATTATTAATTCAAGTGGTTGCGACTGCTCTTGCCCGTGACTGTGATCGCAAAGGGCTTCGTACTATGTATCGAAGATACGAAAATAAACCAAAACTTTTGGTTTTATTTCCACGAAGAATGCGTAAATATTGAACATATTCTGAAGCTTTGTAAACTTATGATGTGTGATAGAGGCTACAAATAAGCGGAAAATACTGAAACGTCGATTATTCATAGCAATACATCTTATAACCAAGAATTAGGTATACCATCTAGGCGAACTTTAAAAGTAGTATTCCCTTTATACTAACTGAAAAAGCATAACAATCACAGTAGAAATAGTGATGGTTCTGCGAAACAAAACGTGTCTTGTCTACACCATATCCTCCACAAATAAATATTTCTATACACTCACGCCTTTTTCCCTTTGGTACCCCCATGGGAAAAAGTCGTTAGGCAGAATCTACAGAACGCAACCTTCTACAATCCTTATATAATATTTTTGCTTCGTTTACGTTCATAAATATGTATTTCTATTTAGTCGTAATATTTTGTGGTAGACACAACATGACAGAAACTGCCTATTTATTAAATTTACGAATCCATACAACCTGTATGTAAAAATAACACGAAGAGTAAGGCCAATATTCTTAGCTCTAATCCTAGATATTTCTTGAGAATGTCAATTATACCCTGTATTTACATTATTGAATCCCAAATATCTCTTAGCGTTAAGAAACAAGACATAGATGGGAAGCAGCGATTGGCTGAATGCCAAGTGTTTTGGCAAACATTTTGTACAAACTACACTAATATATAAAAATAAACGATGTCTGTTTGTTGTTCCTTCATGTACACACGGCTACATATTAAGCTATACATTCCCAGTACATACATGCTGACCCCTTATTGCACGGCGAGCCAAAGAAATGCGAGGTCAGCTTATACTGGAAATGGTGTGTACAACATCAGGCGAAATTGGACTACCTTGTTATTATTTATGGATGTAAGTGATTCTGTATGAAGGACTATCGATTGATTGAAAACTGAAACTGAAAAAATAAATATATTAGTTTATGGTTTATACATCCGAATCATAACGGAATATGTTAGACATAAAATGTAGAATTTATTGGTTTATGCTTCTGTGAATTTTAGAGAAATTCTTTGAAAGAGAATTTCTTTTATGAATAATTTTGGGGATTGTAAAACATTTTATAGCGATGATTCGTTCTACTTGAAGATTTCTGTCTTAGTTCAATGTCAAATGTTTCTTTTCATGTTAGAAGTAAAACGAAATAGCTCACCTGATGGAAATCGATTACATCCATTGCCTCCAGACGCTAAGACTAAGGGGTTTATTCATAAACGTTAAACAATAATTAATTAACATAAAAATGCCGCCACAGACGAGCAACACGTAATTCTGTAGCCGCGCGCGTCCAATACAAACATAATAAATCTGTTCCTAATTTATAATAGTCATTTATGTCTTAACGTTTGTGGCCAACTTGTTAAGTAAACATAGATGATTAAAGTTCAGAAGGAGAACTTCGAAATGAGATCAAACGACAGACGCGGGAAATTCATGTGCGACAATGACTTTCGATATCTGACAATCTGTGTGCCTGGCTGGAAATTTACTAGTCTGTCTCACGCATAGACATATATATATGGACTGGAAATACCTACGAAAAAAGGGTGCCTACCTACAACTCATATTGTCTCAAAAAATGGCTGCCATTGCTAGGGTTGTATCAATCAAGGAACATTGGTGTTACTATAACGAGTATCGATATTAAATACGAGTCGTACTAGTTATCACGTTTGGATCATAATATAGTATACTAACTTATAGTCCGTCCTAACTAAGGTTGCCTACTTTATAGTAACGTATCCTAGTTTATTTTCGACTAGCGACTCGCCCCGGCTTGGCACGGGTGCAATGCGATCAGCATTATACTACATAGTATAAAACAAAGTCGCTTCCCGCTGTCTGTCTGTCTCTATGTATGCTTAGATCTTGAAAACTACGCTACGGATTTTGATGCGGTTTTTTTTATAGATAAGAGTGATTCAAGAGGAAGGTTTATATGTATAATACATGCATAATATAGTAGAGAAACACTGATAATTTTAGAGCCATTATTTCTCGTAAAAAGTTAAGGATAAAAAATGTTGTTATTGTGGGTTATCCCTAAGAGATAGACATATACCATTGCGGACTTTTTTGTAGAACTTTTTAAGGTGTACAATAGTGTAGTACATTATTTTGATCTACCTCGAATGGTTCAGCCAGCGTTTACAATGTAAGCGCAAAAAAATATGTTAATTTTCGACATCACATTAGAAACCTCTAAAATTATCAGTGTTTCTCTACTATATTATGCATGTATTATACATATAAACCTTCCTTTTGAATAACTCTTATCTATTAAAAAAAACCGCATCAAAATCCGTTGCGGAGTTTTAAAGATCTAAGCATATATAGGGACAGACAGACAGGGAAGCGACTTTGTTTTATACTATGTAGTGATAAACATACTTTATAATTTTGCATAAAAATACAGTATGCGAAAATACTTTATTTCTAATCTTTTGTTATGCGTAAAAGACTCATATGAACTATTTATCGATAGGTACAGACGCCAGCACATCAAGCTACCCGAAACTGTCAAATTATCGCAATCAACTTTCTTCCCTGAAAATAAAATTAATGCCAAGTGTTTTTTCGGCACAGAATTAAAAAAACACTTTTTAATTACATCACGTTTACGTATTAAAGTGAAGGAAAACAGCGTGAAGAGATATGTATCCATATGCCCAAAAACAGGTGCTTTCGCATATTATACCTTTGGGTTGGAAGGCCAGAGAGCAGTAGTTTCTGTTAGGTATGCGGACCCTAGTGAAAAACAAGATAATCACTAGGGTGAATGAATAATATAAACTTCCCATCACATTCTCCGTGAATGGGATGGGATGCTTATATTATTGTGTTAATGAGTGGTGGAGTAAAAATAAAATAAAAGTATTTTTTTTTGCCTTTGTTTATTGGTATGATAATGATTAACAAATATAACGTTCAATTATCGTTCAAATATAACGTTTGATTAGTAAAATAGGCTTACAAAAGTAATACTTTGCGAATGCGATGCTTTGGGCATCTTTTGTGATTGGTCCAAGGCATTGAATTGTATTCTTCATGAAACCTTAATCAGGAAACTTCGCCACTACGGAATCCAGAACCCTCTCTGGATCTTCTCACTTCTTACTTCAGTGATAGGATTCAGAGAGTTGATGTTAACGGGAAAAGGTCACCCGGATCTGTAGTAAGAATGGGGGTCCCCCAGGGCTCAATACTTCACCACCACCATACCACCATACCACCAACTACCATTACTACCATTTTCATTTATTATTTATATCAATTACTTGCATTACCTCATAAAGGATGAACATGATATAGTGTTGTTTGCAGATGACACTTCACTTTTATTTAAACTCAAACGTCAACAGCTAGTTACTGACAGTATAAATAGTGCCCTCGCAAAAGTAGTAAACTGATTTAATGTTAATAATCTACTTCTTAACGAAAAAAAAAGGGGCCCGTGGCTACAATAATAACAGCCGCACAGGTCGATCGATCAGGTTAAGCTGCGGTTGGTCTGTGGATGGGTGACCATCTTTACATACCGAGACCCCTCCGTGCCTCGGAAAGCACGTTAAGCCGTTGGTCCCGGCTGTCATTCGTAGATCTTTGACAGTCGTTACGGGTAGTCAGAAGCCTGAAAGTCTGACAACCAGTCTTACCTAGGGGTATCGTATTACCCAGTAACTGGGTTGTGGAGGTCAGATAGGCAGTCGCTCCATGTAAAATACTGGTATTCAGCTGCATCCGGTTAGACTGGAAGCCGACCCCAACATAGTTGGGAAAAGGCAGGCAGATGATGAACGAAAAAAAAAAACGAAATGTATTAAATTTACGATACCAAATGTTAGACAAGTAGAAACTAGTGTTCTCATAAAGGGTGAAGAGTTAAAACCCGAAAATACCACAGTATTCTTAGGCATAACTTTGGATGCCAAGCTTCAATGGGGCCCCCATATAGATAAATTGTCAAAAAAACTTAGCTCTGCAGCATACGCCGTTAGGAAAATTCGTGACTTAACTGATTTAGAGACAGCCCGTTTAGTTTACTTTAGTTATTTTCATAGTGTGCTGTCATACGGTATTCTGTTGTGGGGAAATGCCGCCGATATTCAGACAATTTTAATTTTACAAAAAAGGGCAATTCGTTCCATTTATAAATTAAGTCCCAGACACTCCCTCAGAGACTTTAAAGAGATTAATATAATGACTGTGCCTTCTCAGTACATTTATGATAATCTTTTGTATGCACATAAAATATAATCTGTTTAAAAATACAGTGATATATATAATATAAATACTAGGAACAAACACAAATTTGTTGTTCCTACAACAAGGCTGACGTTTCATAAGTGCCCATGTAGGTTTATGTGAAAGAAAATATTTTGATTTTGGTGCTGTGAACCACGGGCCGGACCTAGCAAGGTCAATCGGAGCTAATAAGACGCAGGACTATTTATGTTAACATAGCAGAATATACCGATATCGTTCCAGCGGAGGAACTAGTTCCGGAAACTATTAGGCAACGGTACAACACTATTCTATTATGACATATTATTGTAAACAAACGAATGAATTAACAAAATAATAAAAAGGTCTGTTATACGGAAATTCACCCAAATATCAATACTTTAGCCATAAATTCATGATCGCGTTACAATTATATCATCGAATGTCTATTATTGTATGTGTTATTGCATGAAAACCGGCTACTAACCTGTGCAAAGAAAGTTGAGGTTGATTTTCATTCTTCCTTGCACCACACTTCACAATACAACACACAGGCATGTTGAATTGCTGTTTTTCAACATTTACATGCAGTTTTAAAGGTAAAGTCCTCGTAATTTTCTCGCAAATCTCAATAATACAAAAAATAAACAACCATTTGACAGCTGAACTACCACGAAACTTGGCGACAAAGATGGCTGCTCTGGCACCTACCTACAACCGTGTATAGAATAACAGGGCATCTCCTGTTATATCCCATCTCAATGGTCTCACGACACGAAAGAAGTCCTTTTTTTTTTTTTTTTTTTTTTGGGTGGGAAATTATCAAATAACTTCTCCCGTTCTGGGCGGAACGGGAGGGTGTGTCAGACTTTTACTGACTAAAACCCACCCGTGTTCCTTCAGTTGCCTGTGCCAAGGGCCACGGTAACTCTTTCGAACAACCCGCGACCCTGGCAAACGAAAGAAGTCCTGCGGTAATAAGTGGAACTAAATTATTATTACATAGAACAGTTAGCAACATTCCTACAACAACCCTCCTACCTTACCTACCTTTATTTAAGATTGTGCATTTTACTAAACAGTACCTGTAATAATGTTTAGGTAAATAAATAGAAAGAAATATACGATTCCGTCGCAATCATGTGGCGCCGCGTCTGCGAGACGTTTTTCATGAAACGGACTCTAAGAAAAGACTATCAGCCGGTGGATTCTGTAAAAATCTCACCGTGAAATCATAAGTGAAGTGAGCTTGAAGTGAGCAGTGTCAATAGTGTTAATCCCTAATGACAGCTCACTTCCCGCTCACTTCACCTAAGTTCTCTCGGTGAGATTTTTACAGAATAGCACTGCAGGTTTTCAAAAAATAATAGTGTCACTGTCCAATCTATACGTCTTTATTATATCGCTTCTGTTCTTTTTAATATGGTGAAAAGGTCTAAGAAGAGGATAGGATTCAGATAACATTGCTGCGAATTCTGACGCTTGCAATTTATCTTACTCGCGCGAAAAATATTTTGTTGGGAACTTTCTGACCTCGCTTTCTTTGTTCCACTCCTGTCTATGCATGTATTAGCCAATACTTTGGCATTTTACAATCTGAAACACACGCGACATTTTAGCATTAGATATGTTAGCAATTCTAGCCTTACTGTTAGTGTCACTGATATTTTGTCACGTTCGTACGTCCATCTTATTGTGTCGCGCTGTGTCTGTAACTCTGTATGTAAGTGTGTTTTTTCTGTGTGTAAGTTGGACCTTCTGCAATGTACCTACTTTGTATCCACCACCGTAAATCAACAACATATTCAATGCTAAGGTAAGGTGCGAATTGTTTAAATGATACATCATTTGAGTCGGTCAGTCGTTAGATCAAACAGACGCGGGCCGAATGAAAACAACAATTGTGTGGGTTGGCTGGGATATTCAGGTTTATGTCACAGAATAACAGCTAATACTACTAACGTATTTATGTATGACTATGTTAACACATTACTGGGTAGGTACTGTATATAATACGTGATTATTTAGTTATAAGGTTTATGAGTTTTGAGCACAAACGCTCCTATAATCTGTTCCAAAACTATATCTGATGAAAGTGTAAACAAACCCTGTTCAGGTTAAATTCTTACGCAATAACTCACCAAACGGATTTAGTAACATATTCATCGATATTTATGAGGTTTCAACGTTATATCTTGTTGGTTGAACAACATTTAACATTAAATTTTGTAATTGAAAAATCATAGACGAAAATTGAGGTAGGAACGAAATGCATCTTTACAAGTGATTTAAAATTAGAATTCCCGGTATTTAAATAATCAAATCAATGCACTCAAATTGTGGCACTACAAATTGGCATCCAAAGGTTTGTTTTGTGATGCATTTGTCTACATTTTCATCAGTTTGTTGAGAACATACTAAGTATTCATTTTTTTTTTAAATAAAAGTTTAGCAGTGCGTCTAAGCAATTAAAATCTATCCATTGTCACGAAAATCGACAATCAGCAAAAAGTTAGGGTTCATAATTTTATCACGTAAGAACTATGAATTTAATACTTAATCTGTATTGAATTCGTACTTAGTTCTTGCACCTAGTCTGAAATGTAACAAAAACATATTAATCCAATTTTATAAAAGAAACAAGTATTTAATCAAACTTAGGTATATGAGCCGAGTACTTAAACGCGATTCATCACAGATTATGCGATTCAACGTTGCCGACCGACTGAAGTTGAGTATACCCGATTCAGCGTCACCGACACGAGCGAGAGCACTTTTCAGAAAGACCGCAAAGTGCGTCTAAAGAACTTTTTACTTCATAATTGAATAAATGAATTCATGACTTTTGCAGCCGCTGCACGGTTGCATCGCGCGAACAACACGCAAAACCCAAACAGAAAAGACGACCTTACGACAAAATGGTCCACAGACCACAAAATACAGTTTGTACAAAAGCAAAACACTAAACACCGGTGCCCTTGGACCAACCAATCTGCATGACCTAATTACCAGTAATAAAACTAGCCGAAATATATTTTATGACATCGTCGCTCGAGTTACTGCTAACCGTGTATAATGCGTGCAAGTTGTTGGCTTGTCGACTTGCACGCGATGGTTGAATGAATTATGAAGAGTTGTGTGCATCGCTAATTAAAATTGTTTCGTCTTGGTTCGAAATTCGAATTGATTTTGACAAGGGATGTTGTTGTGTCAGAGCTTAAAAAGTTTGGGAGCGAAAGATTTTTTTTTCTTTGGTTACTGACAATTAGCCGATATAGACTATTCTGCCAGCGTCAAAAGAGTTGTTATTTTAATAAAAATAAAAAAAAATAAACAAAACCTAAAAACAATTCTATATTTTTATGGGAAAAATATGATTACCAATATAATTTATTGTTAAAAACATGAGTGTTAATTCAGCAGCTCTAAGCTGGGCTCTAAGGAATCCATAGACAATAATGCAACTGTCAAAATATTTTTCCATGCCCACAGCACAGTGCACTTTATAATACTGTGCCCATAGGGCCTTCATAAACAAAGGTTTTCCAACACGAGGCCATTGGAAACACTTAGTTCGACCGCCACAATTTTAACGGAAACAATCTTACCTAACTCATAAGTGGCTCGGATGCGTCACAAACATTTACCTGCTTAACGAAGTGGACATAATGTGAACAGACATAATGTTAATGTTGACAATGTTCACGGTGGCACAGTTATGGCTACTTATCCTTTAAACATTTGTCTTGTATTTACGAGTGCATAATTCTGTACCAAAGTCTTTCTAAAATATAAAGGCTTCTGGAAAACCGTTACTATTTGACGGTCAAGTTTATTATCAGTTATTCATACAAATTTGTGAGAGTTGAGTTATTTCAAATAATTGAACTGACTCAGCAGAGCTGTTACGAATATCGTAAGCATGGAGTTATTGCCAGAAACGGTAGATGTCAAAATGTGAACCAATCCAAAGATTCACAATTGACATTCCATGTAGCCGGAAATGTTGTCTTGAAAGCCTGCGCGTAATTTCTGTCTTACTTTTTCAATGAGCCAAAAATTTCCTATTCTGTTCTAGTTCGCCGAACAAGTTTATTGTTAAAAACCAGTGAAGTTGAAGCTGAACTAATAGGAACCCGTCAGAGATCGAGGCCACCTTATTAATTTAAGTACCAAATCCTGATTGTTCGTCAGTGTTCAAACAAAGGATACAGACAGTTATTTTCTGAAACCTCGTCCTGCAGGTATTTATTTACCAGTTTTCTCTACAAACAGCAATCGGAATTTATCATAAAATCCTAATCCACCCACACAATCATCACTTCAATAGTAAACACAACGTCATTGAACCCTGCGTACGCGCAAGTTAGTCCGCGCGCATACCAATTAAGTGCATTGCTATTACCATGGGAATCTTGTGAATTACTCATAACTACTGAGAATGAGGGGACGATAGGACCTATTTATAGGACAGCTGGACCTATTTTAATTCCTTGAAATAGAGGTTTATCGTGTTGGTATAAAATGATAAGACAGGATTGGAAGATATTCTAGCTGTCACTGGATGCCTAGATACAGGTTTTCCTTGTGTTCATCTACATTGTAGATTCTACAGTGTGGTTCATATGCCAATTTGTGTGCTCTTTCGTGTCTTCTTCGAATAAATAAATGATATTTTCTCCTACGATATTTTATACACTCTGATTTTTATAGGGACTACTTGTATCGCTAAAGATCCGATGTTGCATGCATCCATTTTTGGCTTATCAATCCCTTTCTTTGGCTACAACATGATTAACCCGTAACCACCTACCAGTCCACCTACCAGTCCCTGAGACCGCAACGGCAACTAGAAAATAATGGTTAAGGTAAGTTTATTTTCATAAAGGGGCTTCTAAACGGGCCATGTTTTACTGCAATTTGTGGCTACAATATAGTGGCCGGCAACATTGCAAGCAATAACAGCCAGACTATGCAACATTGCAGTAATGTCCCGGCCATAATTGATAACATTTTAGGTATGGCCATACATGGTCTATTAATGTTCGATAGATTGCCAGACGATCGCCGAGCGATCGATTTAACTGCAATATTGCCCAGCTAGTTCTATTGTTGTTTCAATGGCTCTTTATTGTTATGGCATAGTGCGTCTTTTTTAATCTTTTTTCCGATTTTGTTTAAAAGAAACTCGAAGTCACCCTTCGACATTCTAGTAAATTTTTTAAATTATTTTTTATCAAGGCTTATTTCTTGATTTAAATTATCTAAAGTTTCACGCCTATTTAGGTAAGGTCGAATCCACAATCCTTTTTTTTTTATTTATTTTGAAACAATATAAGCCGCTGCGACAAGTGTGATTTCGTCAGTCATTGCTGCCGATGTGAGTAGCCCGTTTAGGAGTCTGCATCATGAGCCATACTATTGCAGTCATATTGCAACACATAGCCCAGCCATAGAATTGCTCGACCATCAAGAACAATAAAATATTTTTGTAATGGCCAAGCATTTAGTTACCTATAGTGCAGCCACAAATTGCAGAAAAACGTTGCCCGTTTAGACGCTCCCTTACGCACACTAATGCATTTTTGTGACTATTGTTTTTCCTAAATAAAGGATGTGTAGAAAAGGTATATACTCGTAGACGCGGTCTGTCCTACGACACATACACATCGAAATATTTGTTTTTTTTTTTTCTCAGGGTCCGGAAGGGTGCTAGGTAGCTAAGGGTTAACATCATCGTCATTACTCTCCTGCCCATATCCCAATTTCTCTTTTTCGTCCATACTTCTTTGTTAGTCGTCATCTGGGTAGTTACCCATTTTGACTTGAACATATTTTGATTCAAATTATTCCTAGAACATTATTTGGCTTTGTACTGTCGCACTAAAGCTATTAGATAGACAAAATATTTTTTTGATTTCTTGTTACAAGATCTTACCTGCCGATAATTATTGTTATCGCATATGATTAGATTCTGACACGAAATTCCTATCACATCGGTATTTAACATCACGATGCGCCCTTAAGAGTCAAGCGAAAACGAAATAGGGGTTTTGGAATTTGTGGCAGACAACACGAGATTGTATATAATTGTACCTATATGTGTTCGACACAACATCGTCCCATATTTATTTCACTACAAAATCTTTGACATAAAAACCATAATCTTATTGGAATGACGTAAAATCCGTCGCTTCCTTCTGTCTCCTATAAATATTAATTGTTCTAATAATATCCCCAGCCTCGTCAAGATCGCGGTTAACACACATTTCCACCGCATCTGGACCACGTCTAAATCGGAAACTTTCGACATCAATCTGTGTCTAAAATAATCTATACGTTCATGGTTAAGGTTGTTGGATCCTCTTCATCTTTTCGTTCTTCGTACTGATGAGTACCGTCGTCATGCATGTTCTGAAAGACTTTTTCCTGCTATGATATTGTGAATTTCTCTTTTTTCACAAATTCCTATTCATGTTCATTATTGACTCATTTCCAAGCTATACTCTTACTTGGTATTAAGGTTTCCATCATTAGCTTTCTTCTTTGGATCGATTCTTATGTTAGGTAACTATTTTCAAGATAGGTAATCGTGCCAATACGTTTCTCGATAAGTCAAAATAAACCGGTCCGACGTTGCAAAATTTGACAAAGATGTAAACAACAATGGCCGCTCGAAATTGCCTATGGTTTAGTGATGCAGTAGTATGAATTTTTAGTTTTGTTCTTATCGATTTTACCATTTTTTGGGATTGATAAATAGAATAACCCACTACGATCAGACGCCAGCAGATCAAGCTACCCGAAACTGTCAAATTTTCCCAATTAACTTTGGACCTAATGCTTTAGCGATAAAGTTTGAAAATCTATTAAATAAATTTGACAGATTGTATAATAGTAGCTTGATGTGCTGGCGTCTGTATCTCCCCAGTAAAAGACCTGCCAGTTCAAAATCGACAAAGCTAAATAACAGTTATTTCTATTTTTGCAAAAACATTTTTACGCGAATTATTTTCTAAAATAAAAGTATCCTAAATTACTCCACTTAATGAAACTTATTGGTACCGTGCACTTTCATATGCATTTAGTAAAAAGTAGTTACCTATTTTGTTATTATAAACAGACACTTCAATTTTATTTTATTCGTATTCTCTCTATATCCTTATCCTTTTTGTATGTATACACGCGATACACGTGTATACAATATTTCTTTCCTTCACTTCATTTTTAGGCTTACGTACCCAAAGGGTAAAAAGGAACCCTATTACTCCCGCTCCACTGTCTGTCCGTCCGTCCGTCTGTCACCAGGCTGTATCTCATGAACCGCGATAGTTAGACAGTTGAAATTTTCACAGATGATGTATTTCTGTTGCCGCTATAACAACAAATACTAAAAAAACAGAATAAAATAAATATTTAAGGGGGCTCCCATACAACAGACATGATTTTTTTTGCCGTTTTTATAGATAATGGTACGGAACCCTTCGTGCGCTTGGCCGGTTTTTCAACTCGCACTTCTAACAGCTATCTACACCAACAAAATGAACCCACTTTTTCGCCATCTTAATCCCATAATAGCCTCCGTTCACGGCTAAGGTCAAAGTAAAAGATAAGTCCACCACGATACCACCATGGCCCATCGTATAGATAACACTGCACTTTAGTGGACGTTAAATTCAAGGTGAGGTTACATTACACTGGCCAGTTTTATGTGAGACGGTGCTGCCATCTGCCGATGAAAATGTAATTTAGTAGAGTGTTCTTGAAGGTTTTTCTTATGAATCCTCTTCTAGTATGAAGGAAAAGAGTGTAAAAGTTTAGTAGATTGAACGGTTATTGGAATATACGTTTGTTATTATTAAGTTCCTAATGTTAAAAGTTTCTAATACCTAGATATATTTTGGTACAGCTGCACCCAGTGTGTGCTTCACAGGCCTTTGTCAGCAGAAACAACTATCAAAGGATTCTGTAGGTTAGTCTTAGAACGAATAGTTTAGATGTAAAGAGCTTGTAAAAAACAGTTTTGTTAGTTTCCTAAACTGAAAAATACGGTGTGATAACGGTCACAGTTATGCATTTTGATGACAAAGTGCCATCTTTAGTCAGAAATATTTACCTACTAGTCAATTGTAATAAAATGATTATATTAATAAATAAATGATCCAGTATTCCTCAATAAGGTCACTAACTCATGCGTATTCGCTACTAATCATCTGTGACGTCACTGCGTATACGCAGATCACGTAAACACTTGAATTTCTTTGTCAAGTTCTGTGTAACCGTGTGTAATACAGTTTACACAGCAATTAGTCAGACATTACTGAAACTAACCTAATTTTCAGTTTGACCTAAATGTCGGACATGTATAAACATTGTTTATTCATTGTTTGTAAGAGTTTTAGTATGTTTGGTGATGAAACGTTAAGAAGTTTTATAAAAAGTAAATAGGCGAGTTTATCAGCTGATGCTGTATCTCGTGATGCTCAATTTGAAGAGATGTTTTTGTTATCCTTTGATGTAGGTACTATACGACGATCTTGAAGGTTTTCTTTAACGTCAATCTATTACTGCTCGGTCAGCTTAAAATTGCATTCGTGATACAGGGTAATCCTAGTCCAAGCGTTAGTACTATTAGATATTCTGTAGTACGAGTGCCAAAGCACTCCTAAGTGCACATTACATAAGACCAAAATTTGTTTTTAAGGAGCTTTACTGTACCCTTTCTTCTAGTAATAAAGAATTTATTTATATTTAAAATGTTCATCTTGTGCATCATCTACTTCAATTATTATAGTAAGTTTCCACACACCACACCACAGACTACCTACAGTATTTGTCTCTCCTTCCCTTTTCAATCCATCCAAAGCTTGTCTTTAAAAGATCGCTCTTAGCGATAAAACCGCCCATTGTGTCACTCTTTGTAAAATTTCTATATTTATGTCTCTAATTTATATGGTGTACATAATGAAGAGTATTCTATTCTATTCTATTCTATTGTATTAATGTTTGCAAGGACAAGTGCCGAGTAAGAATTACTAAACCGTCTCCTTTAAGCAGTCTTATTTGGCTTTTACGGTCTTGACCAGCCAACTTCCATTGAACTTTTATGGGGAAGAATTAGGAGCAACCATGTTCAAGCCGCAATCAGATGCAACAGCTTTGCCAATTATCTGCTTATTTTCTTGAAGTTCACAATAAACAATATTAACGAAATTAAGACATCCACGAAGATTCAGGTCGCCCAACCTCCCAGAACAGATTCATCCAGACAATCACCGTACTGTTATAACCCTTATTACATTACAAGGCAATAAAGCCTAAGTCAGCTTTTACTTATTTACAGTGTACTTTTCCTTTACTAAAGTACTGATGTTGCATTTTTACCCAATGCACTGAAATAATATGTATACTTCAGTGAGTTTGATTCTGGTGCCCAAATTAAGGGAGTAAAATAATAAGTACCCACGAACTTGTGTGTCTGAGTTTCTGTATTGTGGTGAATTAAAGTGGTTCCAGTAGAATAATTGGTTTTTTTAAAGAAAAATTTGGTCGGCTTAGTAACAGAACCCAGACAAAACTTTGCCACAAGCACAACTGACTCCGTCCTTATTCATACTACCACTTATCCTATTAAATCAGTCTTGTAGCCAGTCAATCATATCACGACATCGTCCTCACTTAGCATTTCAATAACATGGCGGATCATTGTTGTGGGACATTGCTTTCGTTGTACCCCTTTTTATTTTTCGATGTATTTATGCATGTATTTGGTATGCAATGTAGTAAATCGCTCCGTCTTGAGAGTATTGTTTGGAGACTGGAGTTGTCATTTTTGAGATGTTTATTCGGAGTTGTCTTGTCAGTTGTGGATCTACCTATATTTGATCCGATTTTGATGCCGATCGCTTTAATTTCTGAGGCGAATCCCACCAGCCATCCTAACTTTAATTAAAAGCACATACTCTCAACTCTTCATCAAGTTTAAATTTAAATGCATCCAAAATCATTTTACGTTTCGCTAACAAAAGGTGGTCTTGCTGTTTATATTTTCTCAGTAATAATAAATACTAAACCATTATAGCACCCGATGTTTGAACATTACATGCTGAGAGTACACAGGCTGATCTCATGTGGTTACGTCAGCATTTGAGGTTACCTCTTAAGAACAAAATAATTCGGACCTAAACAGCCATTTGAACGTCACGGCAAGTTTTTGAGTTCTATGACTGTTAAAAATAAATTGTGCAACGTCCTAAAGTTCGATAAGCGGGGTATTTCGTAACACACTATCAGTGGAAATGGCTTTCATTTTGACAGTTTAACAACATTCATTGCGTTATTTACGTTGTTCAGACAAATACGAACATAATATATGAAGCAATGGGTTAGCAATATCCTTTTCAGATTGTTACGCAATTCGGTTGCTGGTGAAGATGTTGAGAATCCGCTAGATGCGGGAAGCGCAGGGCCGGTGATTGTGGCGATGTTTGGGTTGGGCTAGCTTCAGCAGTAGTCGTCTTTTGGACTGGATGGCAACAGAATACTACTGAATCTTTTAAACCTAACCTGTCCATGTCCACCAACTTGCACTCGGTCCGCGTCGTGGACTACGGCCCACTCACTCTCACGGAGAGACGTCCCTGCCTTGGAAACATTACAGCGGGCTGATGGTGTTATATCTTATGTTTTAAACCTAACTTCAAGCAAGGATATCACAAGGTTTTATGTCTATTTTAGTAGTCGCAGATGTAGAAGGGCCTTACTAAAATCGATGTTATCAACCGCCTTGTAAGGCGAAGTCCGATATCATTGCTTTTGCATCCATACTCGTATAAAATAGTGTACCTAATGAATACATGTATGTTGATATTTGTAGATAGATACGTAATTGGTTATGGAGTAGTTAGGTATATTGTGAGTCATGTATTTAATTTAGAATATGGTTGAAGGTAAACTATTGATTCTGAACTTAGGTCAATTAGAAAGAAAATGATAATAGACAAAAATGCAAGAGCAACTCACGCAAGCTCTTTCCGTGGGTAGGCAGAAAATACAGCCGGTCGTGCTGTAAAATCTCACCGTGAAATCACAAGTGAAGTGAGCTTGAAGTGAGCAGTGTCAATAGTGTTAATCCCTAATGACAGCTCACTTCCCGCTCACTTCACCTAAGTTCTCACGGTGAAATTTTTACAGACTAGCACTGCAGAACACCACCTACTACTACTCATTCGAAAGAACGTCACTAAAGTTATAGGTAGGTCATCGTCTGCCTGCCTTTTCCCAACTACATATTATGTTGGGGTCGGCTTCCAGTCTAACCGGAAGCAACTGAATACCAGTATTTTACAATAGTTATAGGTAGGTACCTAAATCTAAGCCTGAAAGTAATTTAATCTTTTATCGCAGGCTACTTTTATTTTATCTCAATCAGACGCAGTTCAGTCTAGACATTTGACTTGAAACTTTCGCAATCTCCCGTAGTTTTTATTTTACTAGTTATAACTTTAAGAGATAAATAAGATTAGCTCTGGTTAAACTTTATTATCAACGGGATGACCTGGCAAAGAATCAAAATAAACATCTCACCCTCGTAAAACAAGCTACTAGTCTTACTCCTTCTCTGTCCACGCTATAAGATTGTGGAACTCAGTTCCGCCTAGCATTCGTGATTTAAAAACTATTTCTCTATTTAAGAGCCTATACAACCTCAGCTCAAATTCAGATTTCGCCCCCACTTCCCCGCGCCACCTCACTCTTTATCTCGCTCGCACACTACCGCTCGCGGTCACGCGGGCACACGAGCTCGAAGTGATTTTATTAAACTACACTATTCGGACGAGTACTAAGTAACAAAATTATCAATCATAATTTAATATTGACTTGTCATTATATGAACATGAAATTAAAAGAGCATTACCTTTCCTCTATACTGTGAGTATTTATATTTATATATATACAACGTGTAACGTTAAATGCGCAAAACCTCAAGACACCCCAACTGATTTTTAATTCAATTGACCTATTTCAGAGAGAAAATGAGTCATTAAAAAAATTGTAAAGGTTTTATGTGCTGTTTTAGTTTTACTGGCCATTCTGATCGTTTCTTGCGTCTGCGACGACGCTTTATCGAAGGAGGAGTCGTCACCGGGCCGCTGCGCCACGCTGACATTGGGTTGCTTGACCTATCAATAAATAGACACGGCAACGTTTTTAATGAAGATTTTTTGAAAAATATGACCTAAAAGTGGTTCAATGAATTCTGCTCGTTATTCTGGTCGAACTATTTTCAGGTTTTGCGCATTTAACGTTACACGTTGTATATATGTTTATATATTTTAGCATTATGTATTTATTTAAGTATACTTATGTTCATTTTTTGCATTATATGTGTAGCTATATTTAATATTTTAGTTTTAGACTTCACACATTCATATGTTTCTCTTCATGTTCTCACACACATTTATTTTTTCACGTCTACATTTCTTTTTTACTTCTCTTTTCGCAGGTCTGCTGGAAGAAATTTCTTATGAAATAAGCAGTACCTTTGTACAGACACCAGCACATCAAGCTACTACAATCTGTCAAATTTCTTTAATAGAGTTTCAACTTTATCGCTATAGCATAAGGTTCAAAGTTGAGGGGCCCGTGGCTAAATAATAACAGCCGCACAGGTCGATCGATCAGGGTAAGCTACGCTTGCCGCGGTTGGTCTGTGGATGGGTGACCATCTTTACATACCGAGACCCCTCCGTGCCTCGGAAAGCACGTTAAGCCGTTGGTCCCGGCTGTCATTCGTAGATCTTTGACAGTCGTTACAGGTAGTCAGAAGCCCGAAAGTCTGACAACCAGTCTTACCTAGGGGTATCGTATTACCCAGTAACTGGGTTGTGGAGGTCAGATAGGCAGTCGCTCCATGTAAAATACTGGTATTCAGCTGCATCCGGTTAGACTGGAAGCCGACCCCAACATAGTTGGGAAAAGGCTAGGCAGATGATGATAAGGTTCAAAGTTGATTGGGATTATTTGACAGTTTCGGGTAGCTTGATGCGCTGGCGTCTGTACTTACTCAAATTATAATTATGCCATATCCCTATGTATTTTACTGTGTGTACATAAATAAATAAATAAACCTGAGTTGGTATTAGCCTATGACATACCTAAAGTGGCCCTGGAGTGGAGGCCGTGTATCGGCAAACGTCCAATGGGACGTCTCCCAGCAGGATGAACCGATGACCTTGACAAGGTGCTGGGATAGACTGGATACTGGCGGAAAACAGAGTATTGTGTTGTTGTGTTTGTGTATTGCCCAGTAGGGGACTGCGATAGGCTCAGTTGATTGGTTGATACCCTACATGACATGCCAGAAACAGTATTTTTCTACAAGTTATTCACATCCTCCATGTTCCACGTATCTACTAACCAAGTTCCAAACTACCAAGATATCCAATATTTTACGTCCTACCTTGTTAAAGTTTACTACATTCTTATTGGTCCTCATCTCACGCTCGCTGTGGAGACGATTGTCTTATTAGGGATAAGCGATGCTCCTTTGTCACGCCAATGTGCTCAACTCGGCTATTTTTAGAACCCTGTACGTGTGCAAATGAGTTGTGTGTAGTGTATGTACCCTAGCCATAGCTAAGTGCACTGCAGTGAGTGAGTACGCGTACGGTATGTTTGGACACAGGCTAACAATTTCAAGTTTGCCCATTATTTTTCAAATCATTTGCAGTTTTCGTCATCAATGTTATGCGTAGCGATACGGTCTCCTTTTTTGGGACACATACATTAATCAATATTCACACGAATCTTATAATTACAATCGATCGTCGATTGCTTTTTCAGCCAACTTACCGTGAAAATTGTTCAAAACCACTTATTCTGTGTGTGGTAAAGACCATTTTTAGGGTTCCGTAGTCAACACTTACCTCACAGACTTTTAGTACTAGAAAACGATAACTTGGCATGGATATACATATTAATCACGCCGACAAAGTGGTAAAATAATATAATGAAAAAAAAAAATTAGGCTGCCTCCTGTACGTAAAGTGGAGATGTTTTTTTTCTCGTGTACTCCATGGTATGGGGTATCGTTGGATAGGTCTTTCAAAAATACTGCGGGTTTGTGAAAACAATTTTTCAATTCCGGTATCAGTTTGTGAAATATTAGGCTTTAAAGTGCAAATTTTTGTAAAGTCAAAGTAAAGTCAAATGTCGGGGGCCCCGACATTTGACTTTGCCAGCTTGTGCCAGCTAAATGATTGTTTTTGGATATGTGAAAAAATTCACGGTAGTAGTATATACAACATGTAACGTTAAATGCGCAAAACCTCAGACACCCCCATCTGATTTTTAATTCAATTGACCTATTTCAGAGAGAAAATAAGTTATTAAAAAAATTGTAAAGGTTTCATGTGGTGTTTTATTTTTACTGGCCATTCTGATCGTTTCTTGCGTCTGCGACGACGCGTTATCGAGGGAGGAGTCGTCACCGGGCCGCTGCGCCGCGCTGACATCGCGCCTTCATTGTGCGTGGTCCGACACGCACTTGGCCGATTTTTCTCTATCTGTATGCATCTATGGTATTCTAACCATAACCTCTTTCCATCACATACCGTTACCAACTTCAGACACACACTAACGTCCACTTTCTTTGTTTCCAGAAAAACATGCAAGTCATGCGGCTGCGACCGGCTGAAGCACTCGGTGTACCACGAGGAGCTGGGCTCCGTGCGCGACCGACTGGGGCTGCGGGAGTCCAAGATCAACCACCACTCCTACGACAGCCCGCCGGGACTTACTGCTAAGCAGGTAAGAACTTGATGATTAGTAAGGGGGCTCCAAATTATCACATTTTCACGGGCTGTATGAGACAAAACGCAGAAAACTATGAAAAAAAAAATGACGAAATAGACAGTTTGTCTGATTGACGCCAGTCAGCGCTTGTTGGTTTTATTAAATAGGCCCCTGGACATACGGCGAAGCACATGAGGCCTTTATCGCGATTACAACATGGCTCAACAGGCTAAAAGAATATACTTACGCCACAGTTTGTTATCGTGCACCTGCCCGTATTGTTTTGTAAATAAGAAATTGGATATAAAAACGAGTAAGCCTCAACAATAAATTTGCTTTTTGCAAGCCTGATGAATTATAAGTAGCAATGAAAGTTAATAATTCTTTGGCCAGTGTTGTTGGCCTGTACTCTCATTGCATCCTCGGGTTCTATAGCATAGAATAGAATACTACCACAATAGTTGTACCTATGGATACCTTTAAATTACAGATTGTTTTTTAACTAATTACGCTCTTTATGTCTATAGGTACGGTATGTATATTAATAGATAATAGACACATGGTCACCTGTCGTGTTGGGTATATTGCCTGTAAATCGATGGCTAGGTGTATTCATTTTGCCTTTGGCATGTGACATGTTGAATTACCGATGCACTAGTTTAGTAATATTTAAGAGAATGAAAGAAGGCAGTAAACTGATAATGGGTAAGGGCAATATGTATAGTAGTTTTAGGAAAATGAGAAAATAATTTTATTTTGTATTAATGTTAGATTATTTTACCTTTCCAGACTGAACTGTATTGGACGTCGTTAGCTGAGCGCGCACCGACCGGCCTAGGGGGCGCCACCGGTGCAGCAGCATGGAGGGCATGGCGAACTAGAGCATTAGCCTCTCAGTTACCGAAACAAGACCTCTCCTTAGCACATTGCCGACATATCGACGAAAACCACCGCAAACAGTATGAAGACTTCGTCGCGGCTAGGAATGAAATTGCACTTGACATTGGTAACAAACCTTACGTAAATTTAATACAGCGCCATCTAGTGGCAAATAGCCGAATGTTTTTAATATTTGCTTTATGTAGGAACATTTGTTTCAGGCGTCGCTAGTCAATATCACGGTGCATCAGTTGATTGTGCGGGATGCAATAAAGCTATTCGAAGTGGAAGTATTACCGTTCAAGCGCCGCGGATAGGTGAAGAAGTGAGTATTTTAATAACAGCGCTATCTATGTTCAATCGCAAACACTAAGAGGAGCGTTCAACTTACTTAGTTTAGCTACTGGACTAGAGATGTCACTGATAGTAGTTTTAAAATTATGATTGTAGTTTTAAAATTTATATCTTTTCTTTAATAATTATTATTTTGTTGTAGGCATATTTCCACCCAACATGTTTCTCGTGTGCGGAATGTGACGAGCTACTTGTCGAACTAGCGTACTGTGCGTTAGACGGACGGTTGTACTGCGTCCGACATTATGCTGAACGATTGAAGCCTAGGTGTCATGCTTGTGATGAGGTAAGTGACAACTTAAGTTTATAAAGCATTAAAAAGTTATTTCTAAACATCCAGTTGAATATTTTAGATTATTTTAGGGTCATTTTTCCATATTATTAACCAGCGTATATTAGTACTGCCATGATTTGGAATGTAGCAAGTGTATGCAACTGTAGATTGATCAAGGTTGCAGACTTTCTGGAATTCTTAGTAATCCATTTTATGCAAGGTTTATAGTATTTTCGATGGGCAGCGAATCGTATTCATGAATTTCCTTTTTAAAGATTTGGAATACTTACGCTTGTTGTTGAAAAGCTGTTTTAAATCACCATGGCTATTAGACGTTGACAGACTATAATGATATTTCAAACGTTACGTAAATGAATACCTGATCAAGAAATAAATTGCCGCGTTTGTTACAAATCAATTTGGTGTCGGTCCAAAAACACCATTATTATTGATGTAACAAATAACTTAGACGTAAAAATTGGTCCGTCTGTCCGTGCGATGTTGCAGTTTTCACATTGTACAGTCACCAGCACATCGAGCTACTACACTCTGTCAAATTTCTTTAATAGATTTTCAACTTTATCGCTAAAGCATAAGGTTCAAAGTTGATTGGGAAAATTTGACAGTTTTGGGTAGCTTGATGTGCTGGCGTCTGTACATGGTTGTTCATAGACGTCTTTTTGAATAAATCCGTAACTGTGGACTTAATTTTTTTAAGTAGAATCTAAAGTTGGTAAAACTCTATATTGAGATACTATCAAATATTATCTCGCTTTCTAAACTTTTCCATAGCATTGCACACAGCTAAATACAAAGATCCCGCCCTAAATATTATTAATACAGGTGGTATTAATACTTAGTAGCACTAACGATTAGTCGCGACGTATTCCAAATAGACAACAAAACACATCACGTGGTCTATTCCTGTCCTAAGACCGGCAATCTGACGGCTTGACATTTGCCAGGGCATTACGTAACGTGTGTCTGTACTATGGCCTGAACTGTGGTCTTTTGCTAAAGATAGGCCTTTTTCTTTTTAGATATTTCGGAAGACATAAAAAATTGTTGCCACATTTAAAAAACAAAGTATTACTGCGTTTTTTAAATATGGCAAGAAACACAGATTGAGACTGTTTTATACAGGTTTCATTAAAATCTGTATTTATAGTGGCTTGTGGTATGAAGAAAGGATTTTGAAATTCAAGGTGTCAGGGAAAGCTTAATTAAAGCACGGCTGTATCAATTGATAAGGTTTCTCAATGGCTAAGGAGTACCCATGTATTGCAGCCTCCTTTACATTCAATGCTGATAGGGGTCCATCTGCCAACCCTGCTAAAAAGAAAATATTTTCAGCAGACCAGAATAATTTAACCAATCCGTAGTGAATACAAGTTCATAAATCTAAGAAAAGTCAAGCGTAAACTATATTAATGAGTCTTGACAGCAACGCGTTACTTTATACTCGTATCTATTAGGTTAATTTTAACAATAAGTTTTACGACGATATGCGCTGCACTACTGTCCACTGAAGTAATAAACAAGCGGCAATTATAAACGCTTCAAATGCTTTACTGGTTAGTGCAGTATATCATACCAATTGATGGATGGAGGGAGAGAGGGAGACCAAAGAAAAGATGGATAGTTTGAAAAAAGAAAATGTAGTTAATTATTACTTATTTGATGATTGCTGCTGATAATTATAGGGCCGAATAAAAGTGAAAAACATTTTGCATGGACCCCAAGTAACATGGGCCATGGACAGGCCGATGAGGAGGAACTAAATTGAGTAGTTAGGTATACTTTCTTTGTGTAGTTATAACCATTTCAATTGCAATGCCTTAACAGGCAACTAAAAAAAAGTTCTAAGGACCTAAACTATTGTTAACATCTCCAAAATTCTGTACACTTAGTTCGCAATAAAGAATTTGAATTTGAATTAAATAAGTTGGCAAATAGGCTATTACCTAGGTGAAAACTGGTAACATCTATCAAAGGACACCTGCCATACCTACGAAGGGCTTTGTAATAATGCTAAGACACAAAGAGGAAATGTTTATTGTAGATATGTATTATTTCAGTTGCACTCATACCGTTTAAACTCCAACATAAGAACAATTCCATCTCTGCTTACTAATAAATAATTTTTCGACTGCTAGTCTTAATGTTTCCTCTTGAAATGAAACCTATTGGAAGCAGTACACTGTTTAATTTTAGCCCGTTACATTATAATGCATAACTGTGCCACTCATTGCGTTTCGCACTAATGACAATATTATTGATGCGTCCAACTGTTCACATTCATTCATCTAAGCGCATATCTTGGAGCGAATTATTGAGAGCTTTACAACTAGAGGTTTACTCGTCGATGTAGAAAGAGATTGTCGATAATCTGTGTCGATTTTGTAATGTAATGTGTGTTTTTTTTTGCGTTCGGTGCACGAATAAATCTGGGTCTGAATTTCGCACATGGGCGATTTATAACCGACGCTGTTACTGAAAACAAATAACGTTACCCTTGTGCCAAACATGCATATTTCTGGAGTTATGCGTCATGTCTACCCTGCCTGTTTGGAATATTTAAACTGATCCTTTTAATATTATTACTAAAATCCTAAAACAGTGAAAGCAGTCATCTTTCTTCCCAATACCCTCTCTTCAACGTTAGCAATTCTTGTTTACACCTTATTTAGCCCAGGTTAATTCGCACCAACGAAGCTTCAATCGGTCAATAAACCAGCCGAAAGAAATATGTTTGGTATGTGGTTACAGAACAAAAATAAACTGTTAACTAGTTAGGTACTGCGGAACATTGGTTCACACCTTATCACTTTAGTCAGTTCTTGCACTCGCAGCGGGTTTGCGCGCCTTTTTTATAGTCCGACCTTTTTGGCGATTAAAAAAAGTTTCGTCTTCTCTCAGTGATTTCATTCGATATTTGAATCAGGTGCTATATTTTAGAAGTTGTCAAGGTGAGGTTCTATTGTTTCTTTTAATCTTCTTTTTACAGTCGCGTTCATTTTAGTTTTAAGCACGAATATTAAACATTTTCGGTACCCTAAATTACTAAATCACTTGAACCATCAAACTAAATTGCTGTTGTGAGTTATACAACGTTTCCAATGTATCGTAATGGAAGCATCTGAAGTGGTGGCCTATATTCTGCAACGAACGAATTATTGCAAATGTTTCTACATCATATCACTTACGTTTCTATCTTGCAATGGAAATTACAAAATCGAACTTGTGTTCAATAAACACCGAAAACTATCCTGTTTAATGTAAAAGAAACGTTTTATCCGCATTCTGAAGGTGAACTTTAAAACCGCTGGAAATAAAAAGGGCTTTTAATGTTTCGCTGTCTGTGAAACAGTAATTTTGACATTATCCCTAAAAGTTACTGACGTGGATGGCGTCTCGTTGGAGCAGGTGATGATCCCGTCTATCGATCTTCTGAATACCGATCGATCTCTTTGAAGTGTCTGTCGTCCAAGCTTGTTTATAGTCACAAGCTGATGTAATAAATATAATCGACGCGCACACACGACAAGGACCATCTCTTAACCGGACAGCGTTCGCCAACTGTGAACTCAATACTCTTTCGACAGCAACCGAGGACGTGTCGCCTCCAGCGAATTTAATTTATACCTTGGTCTCCAGTGTAATTTAAAAAAATAATTTAAAAAGTCATATCGGTACGCGACGGTCGTGACACTTTCGGCCGAATACGAAATTTGAATTTACGCGCGTTTTTTTCCCGCGGATTTTGGTGTATTCGGATACAAGACGATTAAGAAGACAGTTTTTGTGAGTGGTTTGAAAATAAGCATGAATATTGTAATTGTGGTTACCTAATATTATTTCAACGTTGTTTTATTAAAAAAAAAAATTGTGATAATCAAGAGTGAATCCCTGATAAATCTATTCAGCTTATTTTAGAGTATTTTTTTTTGTGTTTACATTAATCACAGTGTTCAATTTATAAATTGTGAATTTAATGCGTAATCAATATTCAACATTGAGAAAACCCAGAAAAAAAATATCCAGAAAGCTTTCGATCTTTCATAGTGTGACACAAAAAGCTCTTCACAGTTCAGCTACTCAACAAGAGATGGCGCTAGTAAAGCGTTTCTATTAATAGCAAGAAAAACTTTTATTAACTTGAAAATTGAATGGCTTCTCGCTATAGTCCTAAATAAGTTATTTTAATATAAAATTAGTTTCTTAGTTTCGTTATTGTTCCTATGTGGTGTCAATTGTCTTTTGAGTATCTGACAAGTGAAAAACTTCTTCGGACTGAAAGTTTAAATTCTTAATTTAATGCAGTTAAATGACATTGAACTTAATGGGTTTTAAGCCGCAGTTACCGAGTTCTTGGAACCTTAAAAAAATCATCTTACTTTATCACTTTCTCTACGTTCACCTACAGGACAGCCATCCGATTTCTAGGGATTACTTTTAGCGGTTTTTTTTTTACAAATTAGGGCTGTAACTTATTATAAAAAAAGTAGTAGATAAAAATAGCTTTGTCATTTATTTCTGAGCTGCTAGGAGCTGTCCCCACTAAATAATATTGTAATAAAAATAAAATATCCTAAATAAGTCGTAATGGGAAAAATCTCTATGAAATGAACTACAAAACTTCTCCGGGTATTTAATACTTTTGCACGTAGGACATTAAACTGTTGACACATCTACGACACGACGACTACGAGCTTCAAGAACACCTTTGCCTGTCAGTAAATGTCAATCTTATGAACATGGCTTAAAAAAATTGGCATCTTTCTCCACTCCCAGGGTACCAAATAACAAATCACAAGATTATCAAGTCAACACTATTTTTCATACCAATCGGTAATTAGCCTTTCTGTCGAAAACCAGTTTTCAATTACCATCTATCTTTCATATAACCATCCTTTAGAACTAAGGTGGTAAGGTTTAAAATCGGATAAGTTTTAGTTTTGCGACTGTAACGAAAAGTTGGCATTTTTGAGCTTAGACAGACAGCTTAATTTGCGTGAAGAGATTGGGTTTGGGTTTCAGAGGTATGAATTTCGTTCATGTCTAAATTTTTTAATCTATCTTCGTCACACGTAGACGTCAGTAGACCTGTCTATTTACTAAGTCCCACAAGAATGTATAGGGATAGATACATTGAATTGTAAAACGTTCATTTCTCACTGCCGGGCTGTTGTCTATGGTGAGAACCCCTAGCTCCACCTCCAGGTTTAGCCCGCGAAATTCAAATTTTCTTGCGTTTTTGCAATTTGCAGGAGAGTGTCAGGTTGTATGTTGAACAAATTATGATTCTCGACCGTAAAAGTATGTATTTACAGATTTATAATAATTTAAATCATCAATACAACCCTCTCAGTTCGTATATCTATATTGATTGATAATTCTTGAAATAGTCATTCAGCAGGGCGCTTCACCCTTAAGACGGATGAAAATTGACAGATCTTTTAAAGATTGACAGCAGTTTGACAGGTCTTACTGCGACCGCTTTTAGACCCCTTTTATACACTCCGGCTGTAGCTGCCTGATAGTCGTCGCCGGGTATACCCAATGGCGATTGTAGGGGTAAGCCGGGTAAATTCTGCGGGTACGCGTGAAAGCTTTCGTAGGTCCTACGTATTTACCCACGCAATCCCGAAAATCTCATTTTTCGTCACCTATCTAAAGATAGACGACGGCTCCATAAATAGAGTCGTCATTTCTTTTCAACAACTCAAACTCAAATCATTTATTTCAATTAAAGCATTTACAGGCACAGGCTTTTGAATTGTCAAAGGGTCGGTCAGTTAGTCAAAAACTTGAAGCTATTCCCCATTCCAAAACGTAGTCTATGAAGAAGAACGGACAAGACACTCCAAGGACACGCTCTTACATCAAGATATTAAAAAATCTGGTTACATTATTCTTGTTGCTTTCAAATAAAAATAAAACATACAACTTACATAATCTACTTTGCCAAAGGTATTAAAACAATTGAATAATAAATTCTAGCAAGTAATCAGGGGATGGAAAAAAAATTCAGAAGTGCTGAGGTATCCTGTCTGCTAAATTTCTTCGCCCTAATGTGATAAAAAGTAAATATGCAAAAAAAAAAAACTATATCTATCAGCAGACCAAACAACTACCCACATTCAATTGGCTTTCTAATGTCACCTGTCCTGTCGCGGTAGACAAGCTCAAACTCCTTAGTCATGGGACATCCAACTTACAAAAGTTGATCTGCGATATAAAACTCTTCGGTCTCTGCTCGTGTCATCGACCCACCTGCTTGTGCTGCCAATTTGTTGTTTACCGGACGTTTCTCACCTTCCGTCAAAATACAGCTTTCATTATTAGTTATTTTCATAAAAATAGCGCATATTTTGTTATAATTATTTAAAGAATTGGGAGGTAACTCTTGAAAATATCATAACAAATTATGTGAAAACTATGAAAATAGGAAAGATACCTATAGTCATACAGGTAACGCTGAAATCCTCGTCTTGTAAATACTAGTCTTTATTTGATTACATTTACACAAAGCTTGATCACGGAGCTGCGTAGAAATAAAATAGCATGAAAAACAAAAAATTGCTTGGAAAAATATCACTTCTACCTGATCAAAAATTGGCCTCGTATAGAATTTACAATGTCTAGGGCCAAAAGCGAGTGCTTATAAAATGATCTACCATTATTATAATATTTTTACAATCGAAATAAATCTTAACAACCATACGGTATGCTCCATACTAGTGCATGCCATCAGAGCTTAGGTATAATTAATTGCCTCATCTTCGTCAAAATGCGAGCTTTAGTGGACATCGCAAGTTACTGCAAAATGGGATGTTTATTTACTGCATTTATAAACATTTAATACATTAAGACCTATGTATTTGTGTAAAACTTTAATTGTAGGTACCTTAAAAATGCGTACATTTTTAATCTATTCCTCCCTAGCCGTTTTCCTGCATCGAGACACAATATTAATTTCATACATAGTACACCTATTAAAAGAAACTTATATAATTAATAAACAATAAATAACGCACATGCTGACTATCAATCAAGCGGATCTTTCTATTAAATTAAATTACAGCATAATATTGTTAAATACTAAGATCTCTAATGTATGCGCGTGCGCTGCCAACACGTAAAAACGTGGAACGATTTCATGCGTTAAACTTTCAGACAACACAACTACTAAATGTAGAAACAAAAAGCTAGTAATTAAAATATGATAAGCAGTGATATAGCTGTTTCAGATTTTTGACAGATGGTAAAAGTAAAAAAAAAATGGCGGCACTAGAAAAAAAAAACTCAAAGTGAGCGGTTGGCAAAATAAGGTTGAGAACCTATGGTCAACAAATAATTTTCTTGATACCAACTTTTCTTGAATGAATCGTAAGTAGATGCACTTATGTTTTATTCAACTTGATCGATATGCGTGCTAATTTGAACTTAGGGACCTACCATAAAACCTACCACGCGTTAGTAAAACGCTTAGATTTCTGTAATATACCGGAAAAATCAAATTATAACACTCACATAATTTTTCACGTACGCCTACTTAAAATACGCAGAAACCTTCACGAAATTGTCTGGGAAACGCCTCTCGGCTGCCAATAAGCTCATTCAAGTTCAAGGGGGCGTAACATCAATGAAACTAGTAGTAAGCTTCTCTCGTGATTTTTTTAGGTCACACACATTTACAAGTTATGAGGCTTTTCACCTTTCGTTATGTAAAGTTTGTTTTACCTATGAATAGAAAATGCCTGACAGAACAGAATAGAATATAATACAATACTATATATTATGTACACTTTATGTTTTTTTTTTTAATTATTTTGTAAACGAGAAAAGTATTTTCATTTAACAAAATGTCGAAATTATTGTATTACTTATAGTGCAAAAATCACCGCAACTATGCAAAATTGCACTTTAAAAATCTTCCTCCATTTTCCTACCTCCCTGGTTCCCTTTCGGCTATCGCGCGTCGCTTGCGCACGGCCCGCGCGTGACGTCACGCCGGTGTCGGGTTTCGGCGCGCGCCACCCAGAGCCGTACTCGGCCGTTACTTTCACTGCGACCTTGCCTTTGACACCGATGTTTCAAGATATTTAGGTAAACGGGAATATGGGTTGGATTTGTAAAGGAGTTTTCTGGAAGAATTTTTGGTTTGGTTTCAGTTTTTGAAATGTTTGTGTGTGGTAGGTTGACTTTCAGTTTCAGATATTTGTGCAATGGATTTTCAGGATTATGTTGTGGGCAGGTGTGAATCATTCAAGAATGTTTATGGATTTGCTTTTATGGTTCTAAAAAACATAAAATTCGTTTACGGGTTTCTGTTGCGAAATCGTGTATAATTTTTTTATACAACTAATATTTTTAATAGTTTCGGAAATATCAAAATGTCGCTTTGTTTGAAATAATTTGAATGTAGGGGTAGGCGGTCTTTGAAATAACGAACCTTATTTCTTATGAGCAAACATATTCCGGAAGATTACAAAGTCCGCTATAATTTTGATAACAAATCTCTGTAAAATTTAGTTCAAAGTAATCTTTTAAAACATTGATGGATTCTTTTTTTTAAGATCTTTCATTTGGATTGTCTATCGAAATCTATAAAATGTTGCCAGTGCAAAGAGTATTTAAGTTCATGCAATTCTAACACTGGCCAGTAGTTTCATAGACAAACAATAATCCAAAGAAAATTATAATAATAGAAGGAAAACAAGCATTTACGCAATGTTTATGTTTTTAAAGTATATTTACCGACCGAGGCGGCGTAGCGCGTAGTAATGTGTTTGACAAACTGAAGGCGTTAGGCATAGTAATGTCTTTTGACTTGTTTACAAAATGCTTGTTTATTTTCAAACAGGAACGATTTTCCGTATTCCACGTTCTATTATAATCAGCCAGTTACACTCCTGTGCTGTACACTTCAACAGTCTTCTAGCTGCCAGGTGTGGTGATGCTCCATGTTTACTTAGGGTAGAGCCCTTTAATACTGGCTGTTTTGTAGATCGATCATTGAAATGCAGAATAAATAAAAATAATCCGTACTATACCGGGTAGCATCCTCTACGACGCGTAAGTAGGAATTTTTCGTCGGTTATCAACAAAACACAGCTGTAAAAAAAGTAAGTCTGTCTCTCTGTTACTTTTTTTCGGCTGAATCGATTTGGGTGAAATTTGGCACACGGATAGACCATGACCTGTGTTAGGACATAGGGTACTTTTTTTCCCGGTAGCACGTTTCAATGGTGTAATTTCCGACATAGTGCGGGTTGGAAAACAACCAGTGTCGGAAAAGCTGGTTGTGGTGTATTTCCGTTTCGTTACTGTCATTTTGTTTTTATTTTCTGAACTTCCAGATGACGTTTATAGGTCATCATCAGTCATCAGTACAAGTTTGGCTGCAAGAAGACAGCATCATTTACTACGAGTGTGTAGCGGCCGGTAGCGACCTACTTTAAGCCGTCATCGAAAATATCATTGCCAGTTGTAATATTGTATCAGAAATATATTGCAACTATAATGATTCTGGGATTTTAGGATGGGTTCATATCCTTTCAACTCACACAGCACAACATTCTGTTATGATTTCGATAAAGAACAGCTCCAGAATTAGGTAAATTAAAACTGAATAAATAATAATAAATAATAAATAAATCCCTGGACATTTCACACAGCACCATTTGTCCCAAGCTAAGCAACCTAATGCTTGTGTTATGGTAACAAGATGGCTGATAAACTACTTATATACATTTTTTTTTTTTTTTTGTAAATACATACATATTATAGATAGAAAAACACCCAGACTCGGAACAAATACATGTAGGTCATACAAATATTTGTTCCGTGCGGGAATCGAACCCGCGACACGCAGCGCAGCAGTCAATCGCTTAACCACTGCGCCAACCGTGCCGTCGTGTATGTGACAAAAAGTCAATTAATTGAACGCTATATTAGATCCAGCCTTTACTTTTGTTTTTCTTTTACGTAACTTGAGGTTCTAAGGCCATAAACGTTAAGGTAGGTACTGTACCTGCTCCTGAAATATTATGTAGGCTCCTTGAAAATAATAGTTCGCAAAAACTACAGAAAATACTATTTTTTCCTCAACAACTCTAGCTTTCATGAATCGAGCCCCACCCACAGTCTAGACTTACATAACACAACTATTTAAAAAAAAAAAGACGCTGAAAACAGCGGCCGTGCAACGCAATCCAGCGATCCAGCGCAAACGTCTTGTGCCTAAAGGTCCGCCCACACTTTCCACACGGTCCGTCTGACGTCACGGCGACGTCACCGCTCCGTAATTAGATGTATGTTGTACCTAAATGAAAGAATCTTACGTACTTGTGTTAAGAATAATGACTTTGGAATGGCTGCTGTAGTTTGGTAATTGTGTTTGTATGTCGAATTTGGGTTTGGATATTGTTAGATTTGAAGTGCATGACTTATCGAGATAAAACGTGGAACTGTGTGTAACCAGTTGTGCTTTCGTTCAAAATATTAGCTAAAACAAACGTTCCTGAATTTAGAAAAAAAAAAAACAATAAATTCTAACTATTCAGCTAAAACAAACGTTCCTGAATTTAGAAAAAAAAAAAACAATAAATTCTATCAATTCAGCTATTCGCAATTCTATTTGCACGTATATGGTTGTTAAGTCAAGTATGCACAGTAACTGAAACAGGCAGGGAGACGTGGGACTTTCTAAAATGTTCCTCAGTAAAGTATTCCTCCTATAGGCTTTATTTTTCTGATTCTGATAATCTAAGGTGCAGCTAGTGTTATTTAAACTAAAGTCCTAAACAGGTCGTAAGAAAGAGACGTCGCGCAAACTGTTACCATGAATTCGGTACATGATTATAGACTCGTTGAAAATTACCATCGTTTAAAAAAAAAACTGCTGTTGCTATGCTCCAATTTTGTTTTGTATGTTCTATGTTCAAAATTTATTATTATTATATTTTTTTATAATAAATTTCACAAACACGGAACACAAACTCGTCACACACGCGAAGCTATAGCTTAGATGTCAATCACTACCAATCATGGTGACCGAATTTGACTAAACATAAATTTAATAGTTTAATAAAATTCGGTCACCATGATTGGTAGTGATTGACATCAAAGCTATAGTTTCGCGTGTGTGACGAGTTTCCCATCGTCAATCACCCGATATGACGGGAATGTGCAGTTATCGCACATCATCGTCAGGAAATGTGTTGTTGTGGATATCTGAACCGATGAGCTGCCAACTTGTCACTGCTTACGTGCAAATGTGACGTGCCACTAACGTTTCCGGTTCAGCTTAAAGCATCATCGTCCACCAACACCCCTGCCCTGGTGCCAAATTATTTGGTCTACGTTGAATGTCGTCTTTTTCCACACATCTCTATCAACCGTCATATTCAACCCCTTTTCTATTATCATTTTGACAAGAGGAATGGCAGTTAGATCTTGATTGCGGAGTTGTGTCAAAGAATAGGGATCATCGTTCCCTTGAGCGATTCTTCTATTTCTCGCGTGTCTGTAAAGAGCACTAGCTAGATCCCGGCTAGATGAGAGTTACTCATGATTGGGTAAAAAAATAAGACAGACGATCTTCAAGTCTAGGGGCGCAATCAGTTTTTCTATTTCTTCTTCTTTTCGTGTCGATGTTAGTGTTTATATATTGTTTGATTGCGGCAGTTCTTCTACTGTGCCGTCATTCGTGGAGGCAAGATAATATTAATACCTGCAATTTTGGCAATTCTCCTTCAGTTTTTTCTTGTGAATATTTTTGGGTGAATCACTACTGCCTCAAAGTCAATAGACTAATATTATATGCTCTTGACTTCTCCCAGCTGTAAAAATAAATAAAAGCTGTATAAATAAATCAAATATCAAATGATATTTGATTTACTTCGTACATTTATTCCTCTCATAATTTTTCATATTAAATTGAGATCTTTTTGATATAGGATAAAATAAAATCGTAAAGCACACTCGTTGTTATTAATCTTACTCCATGACAATATAAAGCTAAATATTTAGAAATTATAATTAAATAGGTATAACTATAAAATAATTTTGGCATTTTGACAAAACAACGTAAACCTGTTTAAAGAAAACATTCCGTTCTGAAGTCTTCGAAGTTTGAAGATTTAAAAACATTAGTTACGTGTGCAACGGATTTTTTTTTTTAATTTCCCAAGTGTCGATGACACATGCTTGGACGTGTTTTCTTGTTAGGGACTATTTTACGGCTAATTCACTTGGCAATGGACCTGGAGATTGTTGATTGCTTGGATTAGTTATAGGTAGGTACTGTAAAATGTCTCAAAAAATAAAAAAAAATAAAGATTGAAAATATAAATTAATTAGAAGAAAACGACATGTACCTAGCCATAGTACTCACTTACCAACCTACCCTTTAGATGTTCCTATTTGACAGAAGTATTTATTGCATATAGGGGCTGATTTTTTAATAGTCTGATTATTTTTATCACAAAAATAAATATGACTTTTAGGACATACTTTCTCCAGAAAAGCTATAAAGCTTCGTTGTTTTTTCGTCAGATAAAAATTATCAGACTATTGAAAAATTTTCCCTAAATCATCGATTCATTTTATTATGTACAGACGCCAGCACATCAAGCTACTACAATCTATCAGATTTATTTTTATAGATTGTCAACGTTATCGCTAAAGCATTAGGTTCAAAGTTGATTGGCAAAATTTGTCAGTTTCGGGTAGCTTGATGTGCTGGTGTCTGTACATATATTGAAATAGACTAAAAATCAATTATCAATAGATTTAAATTGCTAACAAATCACGGTTAATTGCAGTCCCCTTTTATTTAAATACTAGAATTAAACAAATCTTTTTTATTGTATTCTCCAACAAACTGAAATAACATCGGCCCATCCCAAAATATTTATATGACTAAGCAGCTATAAATATAGTACCTACTAGTAAATAGTGGAGATTTTAAATTCGCTGATTAAGAACAGATGTTTTCCCGAGCTGAGCCGAAGTGTTACATAAGAAGCTTGTGAATAGACCTAAATTTAAATCGCATACCTAGATTTTTTCGGAAAATATTTTTGGTTACAAAATTAACTTTTTTTTTTTTTTTTTTTTTTTTTTTTTTCTTTCTTTCTAAATATCTATTTATATACAGAATGACATGAATATTTACTGTTTAAAGTCTTATATTATTTTAATTATTGTGAATGTGAGGACTATGTGGGTCATTGTTTCCGTTTTAATCATGGTCTGGCAGTTTGAGTGGTGTATGCGGTCTACACAAATGTCCTGTCCCTGGTATTGCTCGTCGAATCGTTGAGCTCCTTAAGTTCTGAGTTGAGCTGCACGGTTACTGACGAATGCGTGCACTGACTGCACAGGTCCACTCAGTGTGGTTCTTTCCTCAAAAGACCACTTCAGACACCAATCTACATGGTCCTCAAAGATTATATCCGGATTTTTATATACACATTGACATTGATGAATTTTATATAAACAATGACATGGATATTTACTTTGTAAAGTATCTTATTTTTATTATTATTACTGTGAGTGTGAAGACTATGTGGGTCATTTCTTTTTTTCGGTTTTCCTTCTTAGTTAGTTTTAATCATGATCTGGCAGTTTGAGTCATTTATGCGGCCTACCCAAATGTCCTTTCATTGGTATTGTTCGTCGAATCGTAAGGCTCCTCAAGTTCTGAGTTGAGCTGCACGATTTTTGACAAATGCGTGCACTGACTGGACAGGTCCGCTCAATCTGTGTGGTTCTTTACTCAAAAGACCATTTCAGACACTAATCTACATGGTCTTCACATTATCTGACCAAGATTATGTCTGGACTTTAAAAGAGACTGTGACCTCTGAGTTTGTTTCGGCCTTTCTTCTCAGAGTAGTCAGATAGGAAACGCCGACCTCATCTAGTTTAAAAAAATATTATTGACATGTAAAAGTGTTTGTACAAACCTACTTACAGAAAATAAATCATTTATCATTTATTTATTTAACGTACAATAAATTTTAAATGGGTTACTTATTTATTTAATAATAATAATCTTAAATTATGTAATTATTTCATTAACAATACTTGTTACATGTTTACTTACTTGTTCTAAGTTGAATAGGCTCCAGCTGGGTAATTGCGTAACACACTATCAGTAGCAATTGCTTTCATTTTGACAGTTCAACAACATTCATTGCATTATTTACGTTGTCGAACGGACACATTTTTCGAACATATAAAGCAATGGATTAGCAATATGCTTCAAAATTATTCAAATTGGGAGTAATAGTGTGTTACACAATTAGGGTGCTGGACCCTTATTCACTGTGACCACTTAACGATTACGATTCCTTACTCGAAACCACGTCAATTCCTTAGCAAATCCCGCCAGTCTCGCGTTCATTTCGCGCGGATTCGTCCATTGTGTCATAGAGAACAAGGGCAAGAAAAACTAGGTATATTTTTCCCTTTACCTACGTAGGTTATCAATTCAAAACTTCGAACACGTCATAAGGTTTTTTTAATAGCAAAAGCAAGGACTACATACGTCATTCCAAAAACGATCGTAGAGTACACAAAACTGTTCTTTAACACATGAAACTGAAAGTCTGAAACACTATTTCCAGCTCTCCAGTGTTCCAATGTCAAGATCGAACCCACGCACTTTATATAATGATGGTACAGCTGGTTTTTTTTTATTTATAAACGAGGAATCCGATGCATTGTTGCGAAAAAGGAAGTTACGTCACAACTTATTGGAACAACGTTATTAATAGTTCAAGGCTATTTACTTACGCAAGTGATTTTTCTCGGATTTTTCAGAGCAGCGTCGAATTTTGCGTGAAAGTTATCATTTCTTCTGAATACTGTCTTTAATTTTACAACTGTGGTTTTGCTTGATAACCGTAAATAAATATAGTCATTTCAATATTTATATATGAAACCCTTTTTTGTCGAACGAAGAAATTCTGGCTACGTCATCGTCTTTAAATTTACTTGTGGTACTTATTGTAGCTTTAAAACTTGATCCGATTTAAAAAGGCCAATTTTTGCAATCGTCAGATAACTTTTATCTGAAGAATAAATATCTACCTATCGGCGTTTCACAGCTTTTCTATAAAAAATATGTTAAACTGTCATATTTATTATTAATCAGTCCTAAGGCTGATAAAAATAAATACTTAGTTTTATGTATAAGTATCCTTACAGTCATAGCATAAAATAGTCGCCGAAAGGTGTGTCCGCGCATAACTTCTGAATGACTGCGCCAAATTCGATAATTCTTTTTTTCTTGTGTGCCAGGACAAGGTTTGTTTGAAAGACAATTTCGGAAATTCGAAAAAAAACATTGCACCCGTGCTAAGCTGGGGCGGGCCGCTAGCATATATTTAATAACAAGTGACAAAGGACTCAAATCTGTTAGTAACATTATTTCTTAACAACTAAGTTAGTAAACTTAACCTATACACACTTTACCTAAGACTGCAATATAGGTCATGCGAATCCCTGCTACAAGCTCAACACCGATGTGTGGAAAGTTTGCTGCAGCGATTCTTAAGCAAAAAAAGCAGCTATAAGCTATTTTGATGTTGTTCTACGGCCAATAAATGCTAAAGACAGGGTTAGTATGTTAATGTCCATTAAGAGACAATAAATTATTCTAGTAACCACACGGATGACGCAAAATTACGTATTTCTAGCGCCTTTGACGGTCACTTAAAGATTTGGCAACAGTAGCAATGAGTCATCGCCTAAACGGGGATGATTATTAAAACAAAGGCATCGCTGTTTGACCTAAAGAACTACTAATTACTTTACTAAGTAAACGTTACCAGTCATGTTGAGTACAATGAGTAGACGCTAGTAAAATACTAAGGGCTTACGATCGTCGGTATAAACTTTGAAGCGAATTTATCCTGAGAAGTTCGTGAAACTGCGATCAGAACTGTGACCCCGTCCTTTTATAGGGATAATCAGATAAAAAATAATAAAAATTGTTTAATTCTCGCCATTAAAAAATACAATTTAATAGGTACATGAAAATAATTACACTTTTTCTGTGGTGGTTATATGTGCACAGAGTATTGAACTAGGCGGGAACCTATATCTCAGGGAGATAAGATGGCTTGATACATCCTGTCTCCTTCTACTCTACTAATGATTAAAATACGTAGTTTAGAGTTTACGTAGTTTAAATACTGAAATTCAGCAGCATCCGGCTAGACTGGAAGCCGACCCCAATATAGTTGGGAAAAGGTTAGGCAGATGACAACGTAGTTTAGAATAAAAAAATTTAGAAATAAAATATAATAAAAAAACTCATTGCTATCTCAATATATGATGCACTTAACGTATCGATCGAAATCGTTAAATTGTATAAATCAAATGAACGTTAACAGTCATAAACTTGGTTAAAATCATAGAGAGGGACCTCTATCCGACACTGTTCTAAGCCTTAGTAGATTTATTGATTGAAACATCACAGGAACTGCAAGGAAACGCATTCATCTTAAATCACCAACAAAGTGAGTCGATGTTACATTTCCAATAACTCACTACAGTTAACACACGGGCTAACAAATCAATCACGGGCTAAAACATTTTTATAGTCTCGTAAACCCGTGACCTTCGGCCGAATGATCGAACGAGACATAAAGCTAACGTCTGGCCACAACGCCAAATGAATTCTATATCGGGACACAAAAGTTTGGCAGCTATTACACTTTAATTTCAGTTGTTTAATTCTTGTCTCGGTGTAATAGCGCTGCACCGTCCCGCTCCCTGGAGACCCTTTTCAAAAGTACCCCTTTTCCATTCCGTTTGAAAGGCCGTGTTTGTTCGAGGACATTGAAATGGGACTCCTGCTGTCTGTCGTTATCTCGTACGCCGGCGCGCATGAAGCAATCGAGTGTTTGAAACACTTACTCAGTGGCGTCATACCCCATGACCACCCGGACTTTCAAGAACTTGCTGAGTACTACAGCAGCCAACTCAGAAAAGCGACCAATTCATCCTCCACAGCGGACTGGAGCAAAGAATGCGGTCAGGGATACCTATGTTTAACAGAGGATAAATATGGAAAACTAAAATCGGCCGCCGTCAAGTACTACGATGACAACACAAACTCGACCGCCATACTGTTCTCTACGAAAATCTCCAGCTTCGGACAGGAGTCACTCGAGGAGAGCCAATCAAACGGAGACTACAGGAGTGACAGGTACATTCCGTCGAAAACGAAAACCATTCTAACGAGTTCCTCAGGGTCGATCAGTGTCGGTCAAAGAAATAGATCACCTACGCCTCGTGAAAATATTTCAGATTCAAATCACAACAGCTTTACTTCAAATTCTGTCGAGCCTGACAGCAAGGAGGAAGGCGGGGCTGACGAGAAACTGACATGGCATTACAGACCACTGAGTCCCACCCGCACCCCGCAAACACTGCCCGAAATACATTTCCAATCATTCGACGAAGACAAAAAAGGCGAATACAGCGAAGAATTCCTCAGGTTAATATTCATTGTTACCAGCAGGAACATCTCCCATGTAGACCCTCATGCTTACAGTTCGGTAGTGACTTAGCTGCGTCCCATTGCCACGAGTGATCACCGCTCATCTGGACACCACCATATGCACGAGTAGAAAGCTAAATCATGGTACATATCCATTCACTTCATCTGTACTATATCTACTCATATGTTATGAATTTGTTTAAGATCTCTTGATGGGATTAAGTACCGACCAATACAACGAAGCGACCCGAGTGGCAGGCGACGGAGTTTCAGAAAGCGTCACTCTTCGTCGTCGAATTCTTCCAAAGAGTCGCGAGCGTCCCGCGAGGAAGAACTAAAGTTGTTCACATCACTCGAGGAAGCCGAGTTCGAGCGTATGAATAAAGACGGGAAAGTGGCAGGGTTCGGAAGCACTCCTAATCTATCAGCGCGTTCTTATTCCAGAAGTCGATCGAGGGAAAACTCGAGGGAGAGAAGGAGTGACCACTGGAGCGTGGAAGCGTCAGTTGACAGCGTGGCTTCCGAAGACAGAGAGGAGCTAAAGCCGATGTTGAAAGACGTTCCCAAACTCAACTCCTTCGAGGAAGAGACGACTGAGACAAAAGAGGTAATTGAAGAGGAGGAAGAAGAAGTAGATTTTTGGGGCAACTCAGGGGACTAGCTTGGAACCTAACGCAGCACGAGCGCACCGCTGATTGTGAGCCTCTGTAAGCATGACTGAACATTAAATTATGATGCCCCGTTTGTGTTTTGTTTTCTTTGAGAACCCTTAGAAATAACCGAACTCTTTGATATCCTTTGTGACAGGACTTTGAAAAAGTAGGCTCTAATCTGTATGGCTTGTGTAGAGAAACCGAAATTATGGGACACAATTCTGTTTCGAAATTGAAACAATAATTGGCTTAAAGACACATATTTGAGACAATATGAGGTTGATATTATTAGATTTAATTGGCTCGCTTCCTTGATTACTGGGTAAAAGTGAACACTGTGAATACTCTTATTAGAGTTCATACACATAACACAATGGAATAATGAATAAACACAATCACGAAGATACACTTTCGATGACACAATTAAATTCATGTAATAATCACGTAATTCTCTTATTTACTACGTAATGTTCTACAAATGTACCATTAGTGTACAGAAGCCAGCACATCAAGCTACCCGAAACTGACAAATTTTCCTAATCAACCTTGAACCTTATGCTTTAGCCATAAAGTTGAAAATCTATTAAATAAATGTGAGATATTGTAGTAGCTTGATGTGCTGGCGTCTGTACTACACATTTCATATTATTAGCATAGTTAATGTTGTTAATTTCCTTCGTTCGAATTCATGTTGGTTTTTGTAATTGGACCGAAAACAAACTTACATAAAGTAAAATAATGGTCTCGTAAAAGAAATAGTTTAACTATTGGTTTAGATTTTCACAAAAGTCGTGTATGGCTCTAAGTATCTTATACAGATACTTAGAGCCATAGTTTTATTATTGCTCCGATATTATATACTGGAACATAACAGGCTATTTTAGAATATATCAACAATTTATATTTTTTAATTAAACCTTAAATATAAGATTGCGTCACGCCTGTAATATCCGAAATTAAAGAGTTGGACATATAGTACACCCACCAACACCACCCACCCTAAATATTTACGGCTGCAAATATTAATGACATCACCCAGTTCAACAGGTCGCGGCTAAACCACCTTCATTTCCTCACCAAGATCAGGTCAAGTCAAATCTTTACAATTTTACTGCAGTTTAATTGCCATATTTCCAATTAATATTATATTATGAGCAGTTAATCAAAACTGTTGCACAATAGTCCGAAAATAGTCGTCCAGCCTCGACCCAGATGTGTCTCATTAAATCCAGGGCATAAAGTACCTACGACCTTTGAATTAACGCCATCTATCGGCCAATGCAGATTATAAGCAGAATCTGTATAGTATTTTTCTAACACTCTGTGGATTATCTTGACTGGAGCTTGGAAATTAACTGTTTGTAGGAATTAGGCTTGAGGATTACATTTGGCAATGATTTGAATTATTTGGTTGGTATATGTCGTAAGTGTGTTAAAATCTAAGCTTTATAAAATAGGAATGATGACACCATTAGAAACTGAAGTCATTGCTACAGCACGTGTCTAAATAATCGAAGTACTGGCTACATAATAATAATATGTATATTATAGTTGCATCGTCGTCGAGCTCAGAATTTTGCTCAAATCGATTTGAGTTTTATTCTGATTTGGCACACAGGTGGCAGAAAAAAAATTCAATTTGATATAGTCACTGTAACAAATATTCAATGAAAGTTGAAAAGAGAGCTCCGATAATATGGATGTACAAAGCCATGTTATTTTACTTTTACTCTGGTTTACTATAAAAGTAAAACAGAGTAAAAGTAAAATAACATTCTATCAGCGATAACGATGACGGAATGTAAAAAATGTATTGGGTTGAAATAGGCTACTGAATCCCTATATATCCTGTTGAAAGTCGTTGTAGAAATACGAAAAGCTTTGAAAGCGATTGCCACTTGTCTTGGCCCTCTAAAGCGTCGCATAAATTAGACAGAAGTTTCCAAACAGATGACGTATATTTATAACAAAAATATACGTCATCAAAACCCTGACGAACCCTATTCATTGCTTGATTTTGGCAATGTAAACGATGCCGACGAATAACTGTTACATCTACAAACGATCACAAACAAGAACTGTAACGAACGCCAAAATATACCGAAATTCCCCCAAGACTTGCAAATAGCCGTGGGCGTATTCCTGAAGCCCGCAGATAATTTAAGCTCTTTAATTAGAACCCTATTCATACGAAACGGAAGACACGCTTTTTATACCATGTATGTATGTATATTTGAAGTCAAATGAAGAATGTGTATGGGTGTGTGTTTGCGTGTGTGAATGTGTTTTGTGTATGATTTTGATGTTGAATGGAAGCTGATGAGTTATTATGCATTGAAGTGCTTTCTTCTGTAGTTCGTCTGGATTGTAGGTTAGTAGGATATGATAGTAGGAATTATTATTGTATGTAAGACTAATGGTGATGGGTTTATTAAAATGGTTTTGATATTTAAAAGGTGTCAAGTTTTTGCTTATGGTTAAAGGTCATCTATCAATAGTTTTGTTAAAACCTTAGACGTGCAATATAATGTTATGACTTTCAAAGAAGCTCATATATGACTCCAAAATAATGGATTATCTGACTTGTAAATAATCGAATTTCCTCAAAGGATTATCTTGCTAGTTATAGAAACCATCTACAGATCTGCTCTACATTTAAACCCAGACCTAACTTTCCAAAAATACATGCATTTTAACCCACAATTCTTGTCAAGTCTACAATTACTTCCGACTCGCGCGTCACTGAACCACAAGCTCCATAGACACACACGAATATTCTTTTACGACGGGATGTGTTCCCGCGAACCAACTCTTTTCTCTGATTAAAACCTAATTTATGTGCACACGACGTTCTTTTGTTTTTTCTTTTGTTGTCTTTTCATCTAGAATAGTTTTATTAGTTTCTCGTTCGAAATCACTGTCATTTGTTTTTATTATTTCGTATTTTGAATGTCGTATGACTACAGAGGTGACTGTATCGTCTGTTTTAATTTTTGATTTATGGAAAGTAAACGAACTCTGTTATTGAGCCAATAAACGCACATACCTTACTTCAGTGTAGGAATCCAAAGTTTTGTGGTGAAATTATGTTCAACTCAGTTGCTTTACGATTTGGCAGAGCAAACATTGTAATAAAAACAAACTTAACCAGAGGTTATTAAAAAAAATATCTGTTAAACATTAACAGAGTTTCTTCAAAAATATCAAGATCTGGGGTTTGTTTCATTTTAAATGTATTCGTAACCATAATAAACGCAATCACTTAAACCAAAATACTATATTATTATAAGGTCTTCTTCAGAATTCTAACTTTCTATCATCTTCGGTATCTGTCTATGCTACCCACTATCAATAGTCGTACACTCTTAACACTTATTAATAAACCACTCTCCCTAGCGTACGCAGTGACATTATTTTAGTACGTCCCTAATTGTCAGCACTGTCCACCCCCTTTGTATCAGCGTACAAAATAACGTCATTTGCTACGACATCGAATACATTACTAAGCTGAGCCAAAACATCTTGCCATTTTTCATCCCGACCAAGAAATATCTTCATCTATCACGATGAAATTATCTATCTCCTTTCTATTTTATTGCATCGCGATTCTGTGTTTTAAAATTAGATTGCTACCGTTGCCAACCCATACTTCAGGCATATATAGAAAAAAGTGAGATTAATTCTTAGAGCTTCGTTTATAGTGGGATATTTATTTTTATATTCATGGTCTTGATCGATTGGTTTAAGTTGCGTTGCTGGATTATTTTTGATAGTTTACGTCTTGTTTTTAATATTGTTTTTAAATTACTAAAAATGGAAATGATACCTATGTCATTTTCTTACTTATCAACATAATTAAGTTATATTATTAATTCGAATAGATTCGATATTGAGCACTATCTATCCTTGTAACTATTTAGCAATGATGATGTCAACGAAGAATTACACAAAATTTCAATTCTTTTTTTCTATTTAAATGATGTTTATGCGTAGGAGACTAAATAATGATATCCACTGGGTTTTTACTGTAGTTACTGCCAGACGGCTTTTTCTCTAGATCACTCTATATCACAAGTGGAAATTTTTTAATCACAGCTTGCATTAAAGAACGAAATAAAAAACATTCATCTGCTAACACGCGCAAACGCATTTTTACACACGTCACTATTATTTAGTCTTCTGCAAGTTTGCGAAGCATTTGTATATTTTTAAATTCAGGAAGTCACTAACGTCAATTTGATCCATCTACTCGTATAAGAAAAAATACACATGATGTTTTCTCATTTAATCGTAGCTGTGTAAATCAATATTAATTGGTGAATTACCCAATATTGGAAGACGGGAAATATTCCCCTATTATAATAATTACTTTACTGCTAACGGGTTTTTAACATAAAAAGTCACTCAATTCGTACGGAAAAATAGTTGAAGTAAGCTATCAACTCACCTCATCGCAGTTCACTGTTGGACATAGGCCTCTCCCAAGCTGCGCCACAACACCCTGTCCTCCGGTTTCCGACGAACTTAAGAAGTTGTCTGGGACGGACTCAAGTCTGTCCCACCAGCTTATTAGTGTCGTCGGCCTATCTAGCTTGGGGCGCCCCACACTACGCGTGCCGAGCAACCTTAACACACAAAGCAACCTAAGAACCATTAAATAGCAAACTCAAACTCAATCTCAAAGCATTTATTTCAAGTAAACCAATTACAGGCACTTTTGAATTGTCAAGGGGTCAGTCAGTCAGAAAGATGAAGCTAGTTGCCCATTCCAACGCGAAGTAGGTACCTGTGGAGAAGAACGGGCAAGAAACTCCACGGACACTTTTAAATCATAAAAATTGTTACAAAATTTTGGTTACAACATTCAAGTTGAAATTATACATGTGAGAACGATGTAGAAAGACGTGCACGTTAAAAGCGTCCGTACTAAAAAAAGATAAAAACAAAAAAAAATAATTCAGAAATGAAAATACTTAGATTAAAATATATAACTAAGAAAATCACGTATTGAACGAGCGAATCCGCTGACAGCCCGCTAGGACCAAACAGTTTTAAAATACTACCGTTAGGACCATTCATAATCATAATTAAATTATCTTCGACCCCACTGTGTGCCAAAAGGCGCGCTGGCAAGATTAATATTCGATAAAATTTATTAATTGATAACACTATTGTGAACGATTTGATTAATTATTGATTTATGTTCGTGGAATAAATCAATTCAGGTTCAGAAGAATTTATTACTGTTAAAAGCTTTAGGCAAGCCGCAAGCGGATGTTTGTGAAGGATTGAAGGAACTAGGCATAAATAGAAAAAGTGGGAAAACCTATAGGTATCTATATAATTCCCCATGTATATTGTATAGCCTAATAGGGAGGAGGGGGGCTCGTGACTAAGTAATAAAATTCGCACGAGTTGATTGAAGGTTAAGCTCCGCTTGCCGAGGTCGGTCCGTGGATGGGTGACCGTCTATTACATATTTTACCCCCCGTACCTCAGAAAACACGTTAAGCAGTTCGTCCCGGCTATCATTCGTAGATCTTTGATAGTCGTTACGGGTAGTCAGAAGCCCGAAAGTCTTACCAAGGGTTGTCGTGTTACCCAATACCCAGTAACTGAGTTGTGAAGTTTAGATTAGGAGTCGCTCCATGTAAAATAGTGTTATTAAGCTGCATCGGGCTCTGCTGGAAGCAGACTTCAACATAGTTGGGAAAAGGCTAGGTATAAGAAGAAGATATTGAATGGCCTAGTAGGCCATCACGTTGTTATTAATCTCGATGTTCCTGTTTGTGATAGCAAATCCTAGAATAAAATTGGACAGTTTATTTGACCTAAAAAATTAATGAGTGATAGTTACTATTTCCCGTGTGGGTTTTTCTGTCTTTTAAGAAAAACAACTTTTGTTTTTCAATACTGATCTGGGACAAACTAGTCTGGCGTTATGCAAGAGGTAACTACTGGAATGGATATAGGTCACGACTTCTCACATGCAAGTATGCACCATTCTCCAACGTATCCATTGTGATCTCTTCTTTAATTAGTGAATGCAAATAGATAATTGTCATTGTCAAGGTATGGTGGAAAGAGTCATGTCATCCCATATTATTCATCTGAAACGAAATTACCTTTTGGAAGGGAAAAAACTAGAATCAATTCTATTTTCTTGTATATTTTGACGTGCAAAGGTGACTTTTATTTGCCCACTAAATGATTTTACTTTGACTTTAGGACGGGGTAAATCTCAACTTAAAGTTTTCCACAAACCTGTTATTTCATACCACAAATTACGGCATCACGGTAGCAAGTTTTGTATTTTTCGTAATCATTAGCTCTTTTATTTCGTTTTCAATATGAAATATTATCCTAGCTTCGTCTGATTTGTTCTAATCTTTTATAAAAAAAAAATACCAAAAAAAATTCAATTTCATGCCATTCTTCCGTTTTGCGTCATCAATCATATCTTCCGACGTTTTCAATAGAATCAATTCAAAGGGCGTTCGCCCAGGTGTAAAATGTCTGAAACGTAAGCAATTGTAAAACATTGTAAAAATAGGCCAATGAATGAAGTTGCTTTGACCAAGACCTCGGTTTGAAGGTTCAATGAAGACATCGACCGTATGTCTAGACGAGCGAAGGTAACTGACGCGGAAGTTAGAAAAGTATGCGCAAATGTATCCACAGAGAAAACTGAATCATTCATAATTTTAGTTGCAAGCTCTCTGTAAACAACCACGCTTTATGATACGACAGCTTCCGATGAATCAGCATACAAAGACAATTCTGATCCTCTGATCTCTAACTATATTTTCTATATGAGATGTTATTTTGCCACGCTTCATATTGTCGCATCAATTTTCCTAGAATTTTTGTCATTGCAATTGTTAAAAACAAATGACGTCACTGACAATCACTGAAAAACATTTGTTTTTCAGTGATTGTGCGATTCGGAAATATATTTTAGAGGCAGTAAAATGAAATTGTTTGTCATTTCTCATTTTCTTTTATACCTCTACTGCCGCTCTTTTCTTTCGTTTATTTAACAGCTGTGTTCATTCCATCTTCAATTTCTATGACTTTTCAAATTACCAAGTTAATTTGGCGTTTCCGTTTAAACGTTTCAAGTTTCTTCATGAAAATAATTATTTTGTAAAAATGTCTCTCATTCAGAAAGTTGAAATCTTAAAACTGGGAATTAAATCAATTACGAATACCCATAATAATATGTAGTTTTACAAGGATTGATCTACATTCTGTAACACACTATCAGTAGTAATCGGTTCAACAACATTCATTGCGTTATTTACGTTGTTGGGCAGACAAATTTTTCGAACATATGCAGCAATGGATTAGCTATATCCTTCAAAATGATTCAGATTGTAATTGATAGTTTAATATGCAATTAAGGTGCTAGTCAGTATGGTAATCCAATTGCTAGATTATTCGAAAATATAACAGAACTTCAAACAAAATATTTAACACTTTAAGTGTTAAATATTTTGTTTGAATACGTTAAAGCGATCCAACAACTTTACCGTCAAAAAGCAAGCTTTTATTACAAAACCTACAAAGAATTGTAAATACGTCTTTGAAGCTGTTACGTGAAACTGTTTTTATAACTAATAGTTTTCTGCGATTGTTACAAAAGTTGGCAGTTTCTGTTAGTATGCAAATATCTAATTTGCATTCCAAGACTGTTTAATGTTGCAAAACTTTACGGAATCTAGAAATCTGAACTAACTTTTCAAAAAGTTCTCCCATGTCGTAGATGCACAACAAAAGCAATCTTCAAGTCTCCCTTAGATACACGACGTTTATTGATTTGAATGTGCCCTGTCACTTGAGAGTATGTCATGCTCACTCAAATGTCTGATGGTGGCGTATGCGTTGGATCCATAGATATAATTTATATGGTTGGATCATTCGGCTCCCTTTAAAATGATTGAGATGAACGTACACCCTTTAAGCAACAGTTTTATACCTTTCAGACCACTTTTCATCGAACTGTTCAACCTGTTTTCAAAGGCTCCTTATGTTTCTATGTACATTAGCTTATTGAGTGAAGTACAGAATATTTCTAAAGACGAAAATTGACCCGTAAGGGATAACAATTTTCAGAGGGTCATAGCCATCCGGCTAGTCCGGGGATACCGCACGGTCTCCGCTAAGGTGGCGAGCCTCCTTGCTGGATTGCCGCCATGGGATCTGGAGGTAAAAGTCCTCGCCCCCATATGGGAGTGGCGCGAGGAGGTAAAACGCCGGGGCGTAACTCCGCTGCTGCGATAAATCACGGCACAGCGGACAGAGCTCCGGCGGGATCTCATGGCGACATGGAGAGTGCGACTATCGCAACCCAGAGCTGGGCACACCATAATTGCGGCGATAACGTCCCCTCTTTGAGGAGTGGCTGAAGAGGCGCCACGGCGTCCTCACCTTCCGCCTGACGCAGGTGCTCATCGGACACGGTTGGTTCGGCAGGTTCCTGTTCGAAAGAGTTACCGTGGCCCCTGGCACAGGCAACTGAAGGAACACGGTTGGGTTTTAGTAAGCAAAAGTCTGACATATTTATTAATTCTATCTCCCGCTCCGCCCAAAGCGGAAGAAGTTATTTGATTATTTCCCACCAAAAAAAAAAGGGAAAACAATTTTTCTAAGCCACATGAATTGCGCAAATGCACCGTCATTTGGATTTTTTTTTTTGGGATGTATGAAGAAGCTACCTTGTGTAGCGCAGTTTGTTCCGCTAGTTATTCAACTGAACCGAGCGCTCGGCGCATCCTGGACGGTCACACCCAGCACCTTATTTGACTGGCCAGTTCTTCCCTTGCTGTAGGGCTAACGCCCGTCTGGTTTGCGTCCACTCTCCCACCGGTGTCCGGCGTCAAGCACCCTGTGCTTCGTCGATGCGTGGGAGTTTCAGTGCCCTAGGCATCTTCTGGGCACGCTCGTTCCATCATAGACCTCATCCATCGCTTTGCATCAGGAGTGATCGAGGTCAAGAGCGGGCCCATTCATCAATAAAAATAAATAAAATCATTTGCAGAATTCCCATCATTTGTGATAATTCATTCAATCATTAACATCAGACATCATTCTGCTGCCCTTATCCCAATTTTTTTGGTGTCGGCGCAATACGTCTGTTTCTTCCATACTTCTCTATTAGTCGTCATCCCGGTAGACACCTCGTTTTTAACCATATTTACACAGTCAATCCATTTCTTTGGTCTTTCCCTTACGACATTTTCCTCATCCACCAATTGTTAAGATGATTATCCTCTTGATATCCTCAAAAGAGAAGCTCCTAAAACACAGTTTCGATCTTGTGTCTACTTCAGTATTAATGCTTCCTTGGAAGGTATAATTTCGTTGTATTTTGAGTCGATTGCCATAAAATATGTAGAAGTAAGTATTGACGCTAGCATCGTCCATAAGAGGTGACCTTATATGGACGGCGGCTTTTCCGCCCAAAACAGAAATTATCAACACTTTTTGGGCGAAACGATATTGGTTAGTTTTTAGGGTTCCGTACCCAAAGGGTAAAAAGGAACCCTATTACTCCCGCTCCGTCCGTCCGTCTGTCACCAGGCTGTATCTCATAAACCGTGATAGTTAGACAGTTGAAACAGTTTCACAGATGATGTATTTCTGTTGCCGCTATAACTACAAATGCTAAACAACAGAATAAAATAAATATTTAAGAGGCTCCCCCATACAACAGACATGATTTTTTGCAGTTTTTATAGATAATGGTACCCTTCGTGCGCGAATCCGACTCGAGCTTGCCCAGTTTTTTTTAATCTTACTTTTTTTATTTTATTTTTAGAGACGATTAGATTTGTTTACAACATCAATGCTTTTTACATCTTTGGAAAAATCTGCTCCTTTCTTTGAAATACTAATGAATGGTCCTTAGATACATTCATGCAAGCTCTTAATTGACAGATCTTTATCACATAATTTATCATTTCTACACTTTGTACTCAGCACACGTTGTTATTAATTCTCCCCTATCTAAACAATATGTCAAAAGCTAACGATGAGCATCAATAAAATTAATCTATGTCAAACGCATCAATTATCACGCCAACCAGTTTGCGCTGAACAAACATTAAAAGTTAATTGTGCATTTATATGTCGGAGCATGCGTAAATCTGTGACTGTTCTCCTATTTTGACCCATTTGGAATCTCGGCCAACCGATAACCCTGTATGCTGCTCCTAATATTCATATTTCGCGCTCAACCACCGTATCGCTTACAAGGGAAGGATATCAGCGGATCTCGGATAGGAAAACGCGCGGTTTCAAGTCGCCATAGTTCGGAAACGCCGCCCGCGCACCTGCCCTCTCCGTCACTCTTCCAAATTTAAATCCCAAACTCCCCCCACCGTCCCGAGCGCTAAACATTCTGGAATAATTCCTGCGATTCGGCCACCGTTGCTCGCCATTCGAATTCGGGTCGCGACCGCGTCCGGTGATACTGTATCTTCTTAACGAACTACCCCGCTAGTGCCATGGCCGACGTTGACGTACAAGTCCAGTACACCACCACGGAGCGCAAGACCAGGAAGGTCAAAAAGACCTCCAAGCGCAGGGAGTCTAAGGATGGAGAGGTCACCGTCACGGAAGTGGAACAGACCAACACGACCACCAACGCCGACGATGGGTATGTGTTGTGGTGGCCAGCCTCCCTTGACCCGTGTAGTGACGCCAGTGTGTTCGTGTCAGTCAAGTGTCGATTACCGCGCGTTCCTCCCTGTCAGTGACATGCATAACATTGTTTATATGTACTTTGTTAGGCGTGTTTTGGCCACCCTCACATACCCGACCTAATTTAAGGTACCTATCGGATGTTTTGGAATGATCTTTTGACAGAAACATTATTTTCTAACATTTATTATATATTAATCACCATATAAATCTTAAACTGCCTTCATAGAACATAAGCTTAGGATAAACTGAAAACTTCATGAAAGAAATCATGAATAGGGACATCTATTTTTAACACATAAACAATAAATATATGTATGAATTGAGGAATAAGATGAATTATGAAAATAATTACAAGCTTACCATGAATGATGAATACAATTTGATCAACATCTATGATAATCAATAATATAAAATAATAATAATATAAAATAAAATAAATCAATAATCGTTTGAATTTTATAATATTATTCCAGATAGTTTGTATCAAAACCTTATAGAAAAATTTTCCCGAAAGATGAATCTGTATGTCAGAAATCAAACTGTTTATCAGAAATCAAAGTTTTCGTCTCTCCAAAGACTCCAAACGTTTCCCACTATCTCTAACCAAGTCCTATTTGTTCCAGCTTATTTTCAGTGGCGAATACACCAAGGCGATGAACAAGGACTGGCACAGCGGTCACTTCTGTTGCTGGCAGTGCGACGAGTCGCTGACCGGCCAGCGATACGTCCTGAGGGATGAGCACCCCTACTGCATCAAGTGCTACGAGAGCGTCTTCGCCAATGGATGTGAAGAATGCAACAAAACCATCGGCATCGACTCTAAGGTTAGCTTCTTAAAGCTCAGAATCTATTGGCAAGCTTAAACTCTTTTATCAGTCCTGTCGGTTCAGTATATTATGCAATATTATTCAACAGCTCATTTTGGCTCCGATTCTCAGCCTAGTTTGTATAAACGGCTTTGATTTTGGGTTAGAGAATCAAATGTTTGTTTGAATTTCTGAGTATAAGTTTTAGATTGTTGCGACATTTTTGTTCTACTTTCGCTTCATCAGGATTTTGGATGTTTGGTTCTATCTTCTCCCTCATAGCTTGGACCTCTTGTTATTATAATGAGACGTTAAATGGCAAAATGAGTTGTTTTGATATAGGATACGATTCGGAATCTAAAATAGTTCAAAGCGCCGTAAAATGCTGAGACGAATGCTATTTTGAGTTGATAAATAATAGTTTCGGAAAAGATAATCTTACGGATAAATAAGCTGAACAACAATCGAGAATTGGCAAAATGCTCGGTTTGTGACAGGTTGATTGAGAGCCCGTTGTAAACATCTGCACTGTCTATAATGACTCCTAAATCACTTTTGTTTTCTTGCCATCATAAATCCACGCCCAAAATTGCATGCATTTGTTTCATTGAAAATATCATTGACACAGAATCCTAAGCGAGTTGTATGTGCGGTAGAATAGGATTAGAATCCACGACATTCGTCAGCTTTGTTTCACCGATCAAATTTAGTAATGTCACTCCAGCCGGCCCAGATTCTTCGGGCGTACCTCTGCACACGGCCCCAGGCAGAACGCTGCCAAGCCAACATAACGTTAACGTTACGCCAAACATTATACATTTATCTCAACGAACAACCAATGACTTTTCCCGTCCACACGCAGCTGCGAACGCTACTAGTGTTTGTTTGAACCAATTGTTCAAATACACTTATGGTAAATTACAATGTTCCTTTAATGAAATATTATCCCTAAAGTGTCTCGCGAACCCTCGAATCTAGTTAATCATACAAATGAAATTGCGTTATAATAACGCGCAAATTTGGTTTCATTGTAATGGCACAAAAAATCAAACGAAATGTTCCACAGCCTATAAATCATGATTCTCTAATAGATAAATGACAGTTTCGACTCTGTCAAGTAATGGACGATATTCCTCGTGAATTATAACCCCTTGATGCTATTTATCGCGGCAGTCAAGAACACATTAGCGGCGTGTTTACTCATGACGAGCGCACACCGGCTATATTGTTAGCATTACACCCTACTAGTAGCCGCTGCAGCCTGGACTTTAACAAATTGACGATTGCTTACAGAAAACAAATCTCGTGTTAACACAAACTAAACTATTTCTGGGTCGGATACAGTATTCTAATGTTTTCGTTTAGAGACAACCTTGAAAAGCTTGTGCGGATCCGTCAGACGATTCTTTTAAGATTTACGCGATCCAAGAAGCTCTAAGAGTTTCGTAATCGGCCAAAATAAACATTCATATTTTATTGACATTACGACATTCAGTTTTAAATGTACGTTCTGTCGGTCCTCGCACCGCCGCCAGGAATAGAATCCAGAATGAGGGGAGATTTATTTTGAAACTTGAACTAAACACGTCAAATGCAACGTGAGAGAATGTATTTGAGTTTTTAACTCGAGTGATAGCGTTGACCCGAAAGATGGAAATACTTGTGTTGTATGCACTCAGGTTTTGCTTTATGCTCGTTATTTGGTCAGTGAACTTGATATGAATGTAACAAATAGGATTTGCAGTCGAGTGTTTATATGAAATCGAAAATGTATGTTTATGAATCATGGACCAAAATAGGTTTGTGTACGATGCCTGGTATTTCCAGCAATTGAGATGTAGGTTGTTATGCAATTTAGGAACAAATCTTAGGAATGACAACTGGAGTTAATGTTGTCCTTATACGTAAGAACTCTATAACAATTGATTGGTCTCGGTATCCTACCAGCAAGCTGAAGGTAATAATTACCGCCCACGCTTCATAGTCAACATATATGTCGTTGGAATAATACGTTTTTTGCGTATAATGTCAGGTTTTTCCATCTAAGTGAAGAAGATCTGATGGGAGGGCGGGCCCCTGATTAATGTTCCTCACGTCGGATTTAAACATATTAATTATTGATATCGTGGTTCGAAGCGATGTATTTTTTGTAAATCACGCCTTTATTTAAATATGAATTTGTCATGTCTATTCATAGCGTTTTTCAATATTTATGTGCGCTTGTCTCAGCAATATTTTTGTTCGGCCGATGTCATCTATTGAAACTGAATAATAATGTAGTTAACATTCGAGTCACGTTGCCACAAAACAATAGAGCATTTTGCATTTTTACATTGGATTAAAGTATTTGTGAAGTTAAAATTGGTTTGTTGTTGTTTTGTTTTTGAGAACTAAGGGAGACCTTAGCAATCTAAAAATGATTATGGGCAACATAGTCATTTTAGATGGATTTATCAGGCATCCTCAGTCTAATATTTCCTATGCCAGTATTAAAGGCATTTTCCTTCAATTTCATAATTATGATTTTTAAATATTTGTATTTAGGTTTTTACGCGGGGGTCTATTTGTCAGTTACACCAAAAGATCGCTAGATGTCCTAAGCGTCCAATACAACAATGTTTTTAGGATGCTGTTGAAACTGCCCCGTTTCTGTAGCGCATCAAAGATGTTTGCTCAGAACCGAATTGACGGCTTCGATCGCAAAAAAGTCGCACCACTGTTGCGCAGAACGCGGGTCAGTGACAATAGCATCCTTAAAACAGTGTTGGAGAGTCCTTACTCCCCTTTTCTGAGGCATTATGTGGAGAGAATGGTCAGGTAGCTTACTCCTTGAGTTATCGTTCTCTGCACATCCTCAGTCACCTACTATTCTTCTTCTTGTTATTCTTTTCCTTGTTCCTGTACTACTAACACTAGTTATAAGATATTTTAATAACAAAATGGACTGCATTGCTGTCCGAAATTAATGGATAAATTAAATAAAAATTAAATAGGTTCCATTTTTCTAAAATCTGGTTGGTAATCAGATTTTGAACTTCTCACCGAATATCGCTTCGCTTTTGTTTTCGTTGCTTCTTTTTGCTATTCTTACGAAACTAACCATTCTTCTCTTTTCTCTCAGGACCTGTCGTACAAAGACAAGCACTGGCACGAGGCCTGCTTCCTGTGCGCCAAGTGCCGCGTCTCGCTGGTAGACAAGCAGTTCGGCTCCAAGCTCGACAAGATCTACTGCGGCAACTGCTACGATGCCCAGTTCGCCAGCCGTTGCGATGGCTGCGGCGAGGTGTTCCGCGCTGGTGAGTACTTAGTTTTATTTTTGGTGACGAAAGATCAGCGGGTGATTGCGTAACGCACTTTACTATGGCCATGCTTTTAATTTTGACAATTCAATAATATTCATTACGTCTTTTACGTTGTCGAGCAGAAGAATTTTTCAAACATATGAAGCAATGATTTATGAATTTCTTTCAAAATCCTTCGGATTGTGATTAAGTGTGTTACGCAATTGGAGAGCAGTATTTTTGGTCCTAAGAGTGTTTGGAGATGTTATTAAAATAAAATGAGCGAATGTTATCGTGAAAATAATTATTTTCTTGTTCTAAACATCACATTTATATAAAAACGACGCTGTCAAAATACATTATTCTTTATTAAGGACTTCCACATGACACCGATCTCTTAGAAAAACTTGCAAATTAATAATAAAAATACTTGACATTATACGGGACTTATAATAACATAATTTACGCGTTCTACATACCTATATCGACCAATCGCTTAATAAGGTGTAACATATCGCGTGGTGCATATATCCTATTTGATAGCTAATTGTACAGACACCAGCACATCAAGCTACCCGAAACTGTCAGATTTTCCCAACCAACTTTGAACCTTATGCTTTAGTGATAAAGTTGAAAATCTATTAAAGAAATCTGACAGATTGTAGTAGCTTGATGTGCTGGCGTCTGTACATTAGTCACATGCCGACCGACACTTGTTTGTGATACACACAGGTGCAGAGTCTGACTAGCTCGAAAAGAATTAAAATAAAAGAAAACGTTTTTCTTTTTTTTTCTATTTTTTTTAAGAGTGAGGCGACTGACCAGCTTTTCGTTCGCTTGTTTGGCTCCCTTCTCTTCATCCACATTTCCGATTTTGGGAATAATGGCCTAGGTATATTTTATGTGGGAGTCGAATTCTGTCAGTTGCCAGCTTTTCCCGTTCTACACTATCAATTAGTTAGCGTGAGCAATCGATGTACTCGTAGACATTACTATGGAGTAAAAAAATCATTCATGTAACATATCTTTGCCAAAATTTGCACCAAATAAAGAGAAGTGAAAGATGTAACACGATGGTCGCTCTTTTAACGCAGTATCGACATTCACAAGACTGTATCAAATAGGAAACCCAATCAATAAATCAATATTTAACCATCTAATGTTAGCAACAGTGTATCTAAAGATTGGTTGCGCCTGCGCCGCCATCTCCGTACAAGGCGCGTCATTACCTACCCTCGTTATGGTAGTGTAAGGTAAGCACCAAGAAAAAAACGGCCACTGTCATTGCCACAACCTCGGATACGCTTCCATGCTCATAAGTGGAAATGAAATTTTCGAATTTCGATACGGTGACGCCTTCACGCTATTTTTAAGGCAGATTTTTTTGTAACATCTGGCTTTGCGCTTTACTTTGAGTTCACCTTGTTTGACTTAAAAGGCGAAGTTTTTTTGCAAGTGCACTGCAAGTTTATTTAAAAGAAATTGTACGAAAAGTTTAAATAAATAAATAATCATCATCTGCCTAGCCTTTTCCCAACTATGTTGGGGTCAGCTTCCAGTCTAACCGGATGCAGCTGAATACCAGTATTTTACTTGGAGTGACTGCCTATCTGACCTCCACAACCCAGTTACTGGGTAATACGATACCCCTTGGCAAGACTGGTTGTCAGACTTTCGGGCTTCTGACTACCCGTAACGACTGTCAAAGATCCACGAATGACAGCCGGAACCAACGGCTTAGCGTGCTTTGTGCTTTCCGAGGCACGGAGGGGTCTCGGTATGTAAAGATGGTCACCCATCCACAGACCAACCGCGGTATGCGTAGCTTAACCTGTTCGATCGACCTGTGCGGCTGTTATTATTTAGCCACGGGCCCCTCTAAATAAATAAATAAATAATGGACCAAAAAAAGTGATATGGAATAAAATTATCCTAAACTGAAACCAAAGCAATAAAAGACCGTGATGTTCTTAGTCAGAAAAGTGATTAGCAAATAAAACTGCGTAATACCCCGTAACCTTATAAAAGTAATCATTTATTCCTCAACCTACCCACAATATACTACAAAGACGTATAATTCGAGGCTAATCACCGCGTATTATCCGAAAACACTTGTAAATTGAAAGACTAGGACCAATTACTACCGAAGCTGCACATTACATGTGGCCTTACGAGTCAGTTGTACGGATTCCTATAATTGGACAGGGGGCGACTCCAAACTATTGTGATTAATTGAATGGTAGAATAGTCTTCTCTATAAATAACAGTGAATTCAGACCTTCCAAGAAAATAGCAGAAGTTCCTAACACAAAATGTTGAATATAATATCAGATTCTTGGTAATATTTGGATGACACAGCCGATTGCTGATTTGAACTATGATCATAATAAAATAAAAATAATAATATTCTACAACTTTCACACAACGCTATCTAGTCCCAAACTAAGCAGAGCTTGTGCTATGAGTACTAGACAACTGATAAACATAGTATATATATTTCTACAGGCCTGTTGGTCTAGTGGTCAGTGGTCCTGACTGCTATGCGCAAGGTCGTAGGATCGATTCCCACCCAGGACAAATGTTTGTGTGATGAGCACGATCAGTTGTTCTGTGTCTGGGTGTAATTTATCTATAATATGTATGTATTTAGAAATATATATGTATGTTTATCAGTTGTCTAGTACTCATAGCACAAGCTCTGCTTAGTTTGGGACTAGATAGCGTTGTGTGAAAGTTGTGGAATATTATTATTATTATTATTTCTAAATACATACATATTATAGATAAATTACACCCCATTATAAGTACCTAAGTAGTCACCAATAATTTTGTATTTCATGGAACTCACTAAAGTAATGGTTTATAAATAAATAACCATTGATTCATCTTGTATACAGCTAGTAATATTTTAAGCTACTGATGTCGTCTCAACTTGCTGTTAAATTGTCAACCAGCAGGGTAATTGCGTAACTCATTATCAGTAGCCATGGGTTTCATTTTGACAGTTCAACAACATTCATTGCGTTGTTTACGTTGCTGAGCAGACACATTTTTGAACACATGAAGCAATGGATTAGCAATATCATTCAAAATGGTTGAGACTGATAGTGTGTTACGCAATTAGAGTGCTGCTTACTGTACAATTAGAGTGCTGCTTACTGTACAATTAGAGTGCTGCTTACTGTACAAGCCGGACTACCTTTATATTTCTATTTTTCTATCTGCTTTCAAAAGTCTGAATTCAAAACAGATATTTCTCATACAAGAGGTATATTTTAGGTAGCACGATCTTCTGTAAGAACAACAACGCGCTACTGTACAAAACAAAACGCTGGGTCAAATATTTAGGACAACAAAAGATAATAATCATCTCTCATTTTCTAAGAAGCGCAATGATTAATAAAATATAATGGAAGTGCAAATTTATAACATCCTATACTCTAACGGGACAATAATGAGGTACAAGTGTGGTTTTTGCGCAAAATTAATGTACAATGACTCCCACGTAGGTCCAAATGTAACGATGACGGTCGAGCCAGAAATACTCGACGAGAGTCATAGATGATACGGTTATCAGTTTTGGAACTTTCTTACTTCGTCTTTTGTACTAAATAGCCTTTCTAGTACACCTTCAAAAGATAATAATGTAACAGTGAAAAACTTATAGGTTATAATTCTTTTTTATTGTTCTTTGAAGTTATGACACCGCTTGAAAGCTGAGTCCTTCTGCTTCAATTACTTGGAAAAATGGCCCTTTTGATAGGGCATTTCTTTTTAGATCATTGAATTTTATAGTAAAAACCTTATAATATTATTAACTTTATGACGTGCAAAAGCGTTAGTAGAACCAATTCACTAAATAAATAAAAAATATAAAGTCGTGTCACCAAAATATAATGAAGTATAGAAACATGATGTCATAACTCGTTATGTCAGAGTAATCAAGTATCCATGTCCTCTGTGAAACCTTGGTGTACAACTTCATAAGGCAGTCTGGGCGAACGAATAGTTTTTCAAAGTACGCACATATTAAATTACTTGTAACGTAGATAGTTGACCGCAAGTCAACTATGGCTTCCGATTCCATAGCTATGTGTAGATATATAGATGAATCAAATTACTTTGGCCACTTATTGCCAAACAATAGAGGATAGGAGGGACTTGTGGCTAAGTAATAAGAGTCGCACGGGTCGATCGATCAGGTTAAGCTAAGCTTGCCGCGGTTGGTCCGCAGATGGGTGACCATCTTTACATACCAAGACCCCTCCGTGCCTCGGAAAGCACGTTAAGCCGTTGGTTCCGGCTGTCATTTCTGGATCTTTGACAGTCGTTACGGGTCGTCAGAAGCCCGTCTGACAACCAGTCTTGCCAAGGGGTATCGTATTAACCAGTAACTGGTTTGTGGAGGTCAGATAAGCAGTCCCTCTACGTAAAGTACTGGTACTTAGCTGCATCCGGTTAGACTGGAAGCCGACCCTAATAAAAACGGAAAAGGTTAGGCAGACTTAATGTCAAATAATTGCAGTAGTTTTCAAACGACTTTTAACTGTTGTCTAAATCTCTCAAGGATTTATTACCGTTAAATAACGGGGGTTTTAAAGAAATAGTAACTGAATAATGTAACAGTACTAGTTTTTGGTTTCATTATAATTAATCCTTTTTGAGGTTGACACGCCAGCTTAGCGCACACCTAAGGATAAGCCAATCAAAGGCCAGAGAAATGACGTCATGCTTTTCGGTAATTGGACAGACGCGTTTTATGTCCGTTAAGAAGGCGGCTTCAACTAAAAAAAAGATTTATTTTTAATTCGTTTGAATCATCAATAAAGCTCAGTCTACATCGTAAACATTCGGATTTTATATCCGTAAGTTACTTTTATATATGTATTAATTTTAAGATCCGGTCTGAGAAATCTAAACAAATGACTTAATATATTATTCAAATTATATTAATGTCTCTCTCAGCTCTAGTTAATTTCTAAAAACACATAAATAAAACTATACAAAGACCCGTTAATTGATTGGGAACATCGCATTTAGAAACAGTTTGACACAACCCACACGGCTTCTTGTCTTGTTGGTTTAGAAAAAAAAAATACGATTGTCTATACCACGCCTCGGAATAAGTATGATCATCTATTTATCGCTGTGACACTAAGTAAAGCCTGAGTCACACGGCGTGGGTGAAAAAACACGCGATTTTTAATGGCAAAGTAACATCAATAATCTGAAGCCCGGACATATTATTTGTGCTTTACTACGGGAACTAAACGTCCTTGCTTCGCTCGTATGCCCTTATACGAGCCATTTCTCGATTAAATAACGTGAATCATCGAAAACGGGTGTTAGCCTACGTACACACGAGCGCTCTTTTTAAAGCGACGTTTCTTGCCGCTCATTGGATTTTCAACGCTCGGTTTAGCGGTGTGAGTCAAAATCCAACACTTTTTCATCGCGCTAGGGATGTACGCTGTTGGATTCTCAACGCTCGGTTCGACGCCGAGAGTTGAAAATCCAGAGCACGGTCAAAAACTTTGCGTTACAAAAGCGCTCGTGCGCATGTGGGCTAAGTGTTCAAGCTTGGTTGTAAACGGTAATGACAAAGGTCGGACATTACAGTGACATTAATGTCATTTTATCAGAACTGACACTTATCACTTCATAAAGATTTATTGCTGCACTTGATGACATTTCTATCTAAAGATAGTATCTTAAATTGTTTATTAACAAAACAAGTAAGCACACGTTACCCATGGAAGTCTATACCTATTTTTAAAGATATTACAATGTATGCCATCTGTAATTTATGCTCTATACTTAGTCTATTGTCATCATTTTGATGACAGACAAATGACACTGTCAACGCTAATTGTGTAATACACTTTCAATCACAATATGAATCATTCTGTAAGATATTGCTAATCCATTGCTTCATATGTTCAAACAATTTGTCTGCTCAGTAACGTAAATAACGTAATGAATGTTGTTGAACTGTCAAAATGAAAGCTATTGCTACTTTTAGTGGGTTACGCAATTACCCCGCTAGTCAAATACTACTTAAAGATCATTTACCTACGCAAATAATTTGAAGTAGAAGAATGTAACATAATACTATAATGATGACTACAACAACTGTTTTTATAAGCTATACGCAAAATAAACACGGAACTAAAGACTTTAAGTAAGAACAAATGACATTTAATGACACAGGACACAACGATACGTCATGTTTAATTTATGCAATACAATTTACAACTTGACAGTTTTGAAACAAATTACGACAACACAAAAGAATCATTATCCTTATCACAATCGCATAGGTACTTATTCAGAAACACATTACTCGTTTTGTAACCTTCTCAAGGTAGGACTTAGGTAGGTACATCTCACAACCAGATTGACCATAAATATGATCCCTTAGTTTCACAAGGCAGGTTTTTCAAACACAACATAGCGAGGTATTCTATCCTAGCTTGAGATTGCCAGCTGTCTAACCTAGCTTTAAATAACCAGCCTCCTAAAACCAAAGGCATAAGACAGCACATACTTTCACTCATGCTAATACTCGTCTCGTCGTACGTTCCTCGTCGTATCGTCTCGTCGTCGTACGTTCCTGAGACCTGTAAGGTAGCTAATAAAAATCAAATCGCAAAACACGTATTCGTTTGTATAAAACTGCCAGTTGTCAAGAACGCATCGATGACTAGTTAAAACATAAAAGAGAAGTATTCATTGATTAGGTATATATGTAAGTCAATGAAAGTATTATATCCATAGTTCCTATATTACGTACTTTTTAATTACACAATTATTACACACATCCGCTATAAAGCCTTATTGCAATACAACCTTATCAACTAATATAACAGCGAAGCAATCAAGATAAACTGCACTATCGATAACATGCAATAAAGTCATGTGTGCAATCAATTTTATGAGGACCAATAAATAAGGACCGAGAACCAATCGAGTGTTCCCTCTTTATACCGAAAAAAAAAAAAAACATTCGAATGAAAGCAAAATATAGGTTATGTCATTCTGTCAGTAATTCCTTTTTCAAAACGGTTGTGACATTCAAACACCATTGCAAGTTATCAGTCCAAAAATATTGACCACACGTTTATTGCTAACCAAACAAAGACGAAATTACCATATCCTTTTATTTCATAACTGTAAAATCAAACCTTGTAAACAACACCATTCTAACGAAACCGTTTTGAACTATTTAATATTAGTCATAAATGTTCGTCCGCAGATTACATCGGCCATTCAGAAGATATATGGCGTCAAATCATTATTAATTGAGTTGAATTGATTTATTTTTATGACGATGACAACATGAGGAGATGTTAAATGTCAGAGTTCGTAATTTTAATTAATATTTTTACTTATTGTAGACTTGCTAGGAATATTAAACCTGGCCATTAGAATTTTAGAAAATAATGGGTTATTTATGATATGCTCTTGCAATAAAAATATGGCCTATTAATTGTTACCAGGGCTAGGTTACAAGTAATAGGCCATATTTTTATTGCTACTTATTAATAATTTTATATCTTTTTCTCAAATACTTAAACATACTTGCCTGCCTCATTGGTCTAGTTAGTGGTCGCAAGCGGAGGTGAGGTGGTGTCTGGGTTGTATTCCCAGGTCAGTCAGTGTTATTGGGTTTTTTCTATCAAGAATTTTCCGGTTGACGGCAATAGTCACGCTCCCTATGTGAGTCTATTATAATTATGTAGTTGTATCTCAAATAAACGCTTAAATTAATCAATTAGTATTTATTTAATACAGAGCAATATATGACACAGAAATATAATCATAGAAAGAGGGAGATAAAGATAAGAGCGAGTGAGTAAGGTAATCTTATGGATGCGTTCCAGATCTCACTCTCCCGCACTTATTTTTAACAACATTATTTTAATTTCATTAAACGTTATTATATGAAGAAAAAAAAAATCCAAAAAATGTTATGCTATAAATAAATGATAAATGATAAATGATTTATTTTCTGTAAGTAGGTTTGTACAAACACTTTTACATGTCAATCATATTTTTTAAACTAGATGAGGTCGGCGTTTCCTATCTGACTACTCTGAGAAGAAAGGCCGAAACAAACTCAGAGGTCACAGTCTCTTTTAAAGTCCAGACATAATCTTGGTCAGATCATGTGAAGACCATGCAGATTGGTGTCTGAAATGGTCTTTTGAGTAAAGAACCACACAGATTGAGCGGACCTGTCCAGTCAGTGCACGCATTTGTCAAAAATTGTGTAGCTCAACTCAGAACTTGAGGAGCCTTACGATTCGACGAACAATACCAATGAAAGGACATTTGGGTAGGCCGCATAAATTACTCAAACTGCCAGACCATGATTAAAACTAACTAAGAAGGAAAAAAGAAAAAAGAAATGACCCACATAGTCTTCACACTCACAATAATAATAATAAAAATAAGATACTATACAAAGTAAATATCCATGTCATTGTTTATATAAAATTCATCAATGTCAATGTGTATATAAAAATCCGGACATCATCTTTGATCTTTGAGGACCATGTAGATTGGTGTCTGAAGTGGTATTTTGAGGGAAGAACCACACAGATTGAGTGGACCTGTGCAGTCAGTGCACGCATTCGTCAGTAACCGTGCAGCTCAACTCAGAACTTAAGGAGCTCAACGATTCGACGAGCAATACCAAGGACAGAACATTTGTGTAGACCGCATAAACCACTCAAACTGCCAGACCATGATTAAAACGGAAACAATGACCCACATAGTCCTCACATTCACAATAATTAAAATAATATAAGACTTTAAACAGTAAATGTTCATGTCATGTCATAAATAGATATTAAGAAAGAAAAAAAATAACAAAAGTGTAAATCAGCAAAATAAAAAATAAACAACATTCACTGTCTAGACCTATTGGAGCAGCTCAATCCCAAGCGTTTTTGTCCTCAATATAGTCTTTTACAGTATAATAGGCTTTGTGGCATAGTTTTAGCTTTATAAAAGATTTGAATTTATTAATGCTTAGTTCTTGAATGTGGCTAGGAAGTTTATTATAAAAACGTATACATCGGCATCTAAACGAGCCACCTATTTTCTTGAGCCTTGTTGTAGGAACAACAAATTTATGTTTGTTCCTAGTATTTATATTATGGATATCACTGTATTTCTTAAACAGATTAATATTTTTATGTGCATACAAAAGATTATCATAAATGTACTGAGAAGGCACAGTCATTATATTAATCTCTTTAAATTTGTCTCTGAGGGAGTGTCTGGGACTTAATTTATAAATGGAACGAATTGCCCTTTTTTGTAAAATAAAAATTATCTGAATTTCGGCGGCATTTCCCCACAACAGAATACCGTATGACATCACACTATGAAAATAACTAAAGTAAACTAAACGGGCTGTCTCTAAATCAGTTAAGTCACGAATTTTCCTAACGGCGTATGCTGCAGAGCTAAGCTTTTTTGACAATTTATTTATATGGGGGCCCCATTGAAGCTTGGCATCCAAAGTTATGCCTAAGAATACTGTGGTATTTTCGGGTTTTAACTCTTCACCCTTTATGAGAACACTAGTTTCTACTTGTCTAACATTTGGTATCGTAAACTTAATACATTTGGTTTTTTTTTCGTTAAGAAGTAAATTATTAACATTAAACCAGTTAACTACTTTTGCGAGGGCACTATTTATACTGTCAGTAACCAGCTGTTGACGTTTGAGTTTAAATAAAAGTGAAGTGTCATCTGCAAACAAAACTATATCATGTTCATCCTTTATGAGGTAAGGCAAGTCATTGATATAAACAATAAATAAAAATGGTCCAAGTATTGAGCCCTGTGGGACCCCCATTCTTACTACAGATCCGGGTGACCTTTTCCCGTTAACATCAACTCTCTGAATCCTATCACTTAAGTAAGAAGTGAGAAGATCCAGAGAGGCGTTCCGGATTCCGTAGTGGTGAAGTTTCCTGATTAAGGTTTCATGAAGAACACAATCGAATGCCTTGGACAAATCACAAAAGATGCCCAAAGCATCGCATTTGTCCTCCCATGCATTATAAATATGTCCTAAAAGTTCAACTCCGGCATCGGTAGTTGAACGACCCCTTGTAAAACCGAACTGTTTATTATTCAGTAATTTATTGTTATTGAAAAATCTTTGCAATTGATTTAAAATAAGTTTTTCATAAATTTTACTAAAGGTGGGTAGTACGGAAATAGGTCTATAATTAGTAGGGTCTGATGTACTACCTGATTTAAACAACGGTATTATTTTACTGTGTTTCATAAGATCAGGAAACTCACCACATTGAATACAATTATTAAATATAACAGCTAAAGTAGGTGCTACAATGTTTATAATTGTCTTAGCAACATCCACAGAATTACCCCATAGATCTGCAGTCTTTTTTACATTTAACATGTGAAAAGTTTTAATTATATCTGTACAAGTGACAAATTCGAAGTGAAATTCCGAATCACAAACTGGAACGTTTTCCTTAAGTAAAGACTCTGCAGCAGTGGGTGAGGAGCTTAGAGATTTAGTGGTTGACACAGGAATCTCTGCAAAGAAATTTTCAAAGGCCGCGGCAACCTGGGAATCTGATCTAATTACATTGTCATCAATAGCAAGGCTGTAGTCACTACTTCGGTTGCATGACCTTCCTGTTTCGCTATTAATGACATCCCAAGTCATTTTAATAATGTTATTACTATTTTTAATTTTTGAACTCAAATAACGTGACTTGGCCATACTACAGACTGTTTTAAATATTTTAGAATAATTTTTAACATATAAATTAAATTCAGCAGTGTTTATACAAATTCGTTCATCATATAATTCATAAAGTCTTTTTCTACTTTTATGTATACCAATGGTGGCCCAGTCACTGAAGGAAGCGTTACTATTGACTGATAATGTCTTTGGAATGAATGTTTTATCAAATTGTGTGCAATACATATTAAAAAAATCATTATATTGTTTGTTAGGGTCATCATTAGTCAACAGAAGTGGTAATTTACTTAAGAGTTTAGTTTTAAATGTTTCTAAGCGTTTAGTTGTTTTTGGGTTAACAGTGATATCTTTTTTAATAACTTTTTTGTTTTGATTTGTAATAGTGATCAGCTGTCCGCAATGATCTGAGTCTATTAAATTAATCATTTCTTTGTGGTTTGGTATAATATCTGTATAAATGTTATCTAGGCATGTGGCACTAGTAGGAGTTATTCTAGAGGGCTCCAAAAATAGGTTAACAAGAAGGTGCTTATGATGATGTTATGCTTATGTTATTTTCCAAAAATTTTATTTGGAAAATAACATAAACTTTACTTCATAGATAACTACATTAACAAGTAGCTACAGACTCTGAGCAAGTTACAATTTGGTTTCCATCTTGTACCTTCTACATGAACTATATAAGTAACCTGTTATAGACTTCTAGAATTATTCCTAAAACCCATGGCCTTATGCCTTTTCTATAGTCCCTGACCATAACCTTTTGACCTATTTCCCATTTAATTTCCCTTTTTAGGTACACTTGTGCCACTAACCTAACCTAACCCTTGGAGGATTACAGGCGTTATGTTACGTTATGTTATTTCTACATAACATCCATCTTTGAACACAATACACAGCAACCTTTTAGTCTCCATATTTGTGAAGTCAATAAGATGCAACAAATTGATCGTAGGCCGCAATGCCACGTTACTAGGTCTCAGGAACAATAAAATCCTACTTAAATTAACATTGAAGAGCTCAAGAACAGCCGGTCGATTCTGTAAAAATCTCACCGTGAAATCATACGTGAAGTGAGCAGTCAATATTGTTAATTCCTAGCATTAGTCTACTGAATCTCACTTCCCGCTCACTTCACGTAAGTTCTCACGGTGAGATGGTTACAGAATCGCACTGCTGATCTCTAATATAAGATGGTTTACTAAAGAGTGATGCGAAACATATGTTTCACTTTTTGGAAATGGAAGTCAAACGGGTTCTAGGTAACAGGATAATAGTGCTTTGTGTTCAAGATTGAGATGTAAGATGAGCGTCTTCTATTTAAATATTACGAGTAGAAACAAGTTTCGAGCCGTATACAGTTTTATTTTTCTGAAAATATAGGTTTTGCCCATTATTACATGTTTTTCTGCGACTTTCTCACAAACAAACTTTGCAACTGTCTTTAGACTCTCATAGGAGATTTCAGATTAGCAAAATCCTGATAGGTACTTAGTGCACCTCTGCACCTTCTTTCTATTTTTAGTAAAGGTATACTGTCTCACTACTGGGCAAAGGTCTCCCCCATGGACTTCCACATCTCTCTTTTTGCTCCCCTCACCTACTCTACACCCTCTGATGAACATAATTTCCGAATTTCATGATTCTATCTTCCGTAATATAGGTTGTTCGTCATACACACGACAAACCAGCTGAGACAATGATTCACTTTACAAGTAAAATTACCATCATTCACCTGAACTCGACTTTAATTTCCTTCTTAACGAAGAACGCTCACTAACTCAATACTTGTTTAATGGATATCCGCGCTGTAAACGTGACATCGGTTAACTGTAACACGTGCGTTAACGTTATCAGTTACATGCACCATTCATAAGGAACCTTTGTTTTAAAATGCAACGCTTTTGTTATGCATATTAACTGACATTTTAAAAGAAATGGATCATTTTGAAGCTACTTCATCTTTTCATAGATTTATAACATAGAAACACATATCTTATATCTATGATTTATAATATTCGTGGCTAGTTGTGTCTTCTAACTAACCCTTCAGGGAAAAACTGGCTGTTATGGTTTATGTATGTGTGAGACGTTGATTCATAAAAACTTGCTTAATATAGAGAAACCATGTAAGTTGCAAAGCCTAGCAACAAAAACTACATAGTCAAACTTATCGTAGCGGCCTCATCAAACACGCTTATTCCAATTAATACCAACGATATACTTCCTCATAGCATCAACGAGATACATCTTGAAGGGAATCCGAAACATTTCTTATCGCGTTCGATCAATTAAGTTAATCGACAGCCTACATCATGCCTACACTCCACTCGCTCCCTCGGCGTAGTCCGTCAAACCGCTCAGTATAGCACCGCGAGCCGCGAAGCCTACACACGCGCGTATCCGAACAAGGCAAACGTCAAACTTGGCGCGCTTTTTTATATTATTTTTTTAAACAACAAAGTTGCTACGCATATAGCCAAAAATGTCAGCAGACGTGTTGAGTGAAGACCTTAAATCTCGACTACATTTAACAACAAAAACAGTTGGACAAGACAGGATACGACGGGCGCGGGAAAACAATGAAGATGTCGCGATTCTGTCTATGTTCCTTCCAAATGCAACCGCTGAAAGAGAAAATAAGAAGTTTTGTTGTGCGTTAAGGGATCAGTGTCTGCTTGGTGACTCGAGGAAAACAATTGCAGGTGTTTATTAGGTTTTTTTTATTTGTTTTATATGCTCTTCGAGGAACAGTGGATTATTTTTTATAATACCTCTGACTTTTCAGATTAAATCTTGATGTCTTCATAACTTTGACGTGATTATTTGTTATTAATTTTAATCCAAGTCTTTAGTATAATCTTGACGGAAGAACGCTTCAAGTTCACACAGTGATTGCCCCTTTTCTCCGATTATAACCAATAGTTCACAGATAAATTATTTAAAATTATAGATCATTATCTATAGTTTTAAATAATTTATCTATTATAGAAATATCCATGAATAAGTAATTACGAAAGCCACACTTTCTATTCAACTGGTTTTCTCAATTATAACAGGTTTATAAGGCGCCATATTGGTCTAGCCTGACGTCCTACTAAGCCTAACATCTGGAAATGTTTGTTTTGTAAATAATTCTTTACACTCTTCGTTTGTAAACTGGGGCAGAGACAATGACACCATGAGCGTCATGGACCTTTTTCGTCTAGTTCCTTTTTTGTCTAGTTCCTTTTTTTATTATTTCGAATAGCAAACATACTATTAGGCCTACGTGTACGTTTATTTATAAATATTTAAAAAAAAAACATGAGGAAAATGTAAAAAGTTTTTATCTTGGTTCTATTCACAATAAGTCTAAATAGGCATTTGTTTTAAAATATTAATAAGACGCAAAGTCTGTTCTTAAGACTTGACTAAGTATAAGGCTTTTAAAATCCGTGACTCGAATTTTAAACTTGAAAAGATCGTATCGCAGCTTTAAGTGTGTCGTCAACCCGTATGATAGTAAAAATTTAAATATAAAAGCTTGTACTAAAATGAGAATGCAAGCATTCTTCTGTGAAATAACTCAAGTAACGTTTCCAACGAAGCCTACATACCTAGGTTTTTTATTATGAACTAACTGTAACTACACATAAATTATTTGATCTAGACGTATTTTTTGTTGTATCCCAGAGACGATTCGTGACAGTAATAACTCCTTTTACAGAAGTTTAGCCATTTTCTCGTTTTCGATACAAATACAATACGTTAAGTACATGTTTTTATTTCTCTATTCCGAATATGAAAATCGCTGTATTTAATTGCGCAATATAAATATCCGTACTCACGAAAAAAGTCCCTTTAATCTTTCATTCCGAATATTTTAATAAGAAACAGATTCATATACAAGTATTCATAACAACTCCTTAATTCGAGACACCATAACCGTTACTTCATTCATTAATTGAATGAGCCATGTCGGACTATCTTTTCATTCAATTAATCTTCCCATTAAATGGAGGTCAGGTCTTAATTCATTTAAACGCACGTTCATGTGTTTGTTAAGTAAATGGCGATGGTAAACGTTTTTGGTCATGTTTAATTTGTAAAACAGACGTGTCTACTTAAATAATTAGCGAGTACTTACATGGTGTGTATTTCGACGTAATTTTAATTGGTAGGAACATAATATACGGGCATCTTTATCACCTAATTATATTACGGTTCATAAATAGCGGGAAAATTGAAAGAGGAACAATTTATTTTTGAAAATAAGCTCAAGTTGTAGTCATAATTTTGGAGCATTTTTTCGTACTGGCACACTAAACATACCTCATGATTCCCTCATAATAAGGAAAACAAACTCTATGGAAGGTGTGACTTTAGAATATTTGAGTTTGTCAAACGTAGAAACTCTTCTCCAGCCGTCATAAATTGGCGGGAAATCTTTTGTTTTTTTTTTTAAAGCATGTTTGCACGGTAAATGTCAACTTTCGGTAAGATTTCAACCTTCACCCTAATTTGTGGTTCAATGATGATATGTCCTTTTAGAGAAATATTACGGCATAACACTTACGGTTATGGCAGAACTAAATAAATATGAGGCTTTATTTGTATTACCACCTTTTATGTAAATGAAACTATTTATGTTAACACTCAAGTAAATAAAATCTCGGTTTTGTTAGGTTGTCATACAAAAAAGACTTAGGTAGGTAGGTACTTCTTACTAGGTATTTTTCTCCTTGTTAAAACAGAGTAGGTACTTAATGTATCATTCGTGGAATCATTGAAGCATAATATACACGTCTCTACAAGACGAACTATCATAGTGAAGACACAACTTTTTAAAAACCATACCGTCGTGTTCGGCACAGGAAATACACCTGCGGATGTATAGATTTAAAAAGTTATTGAACTTTTTACTGCACAGATAATTTTATCACATTGGAAGGTACAGGTTTATCTTAATGCAGACTTCAAAGAAGCGTGGGGAAATAAAAGTTTATTCATAGACGTCCAAATGTGATCTGATATCGACCTAATTCTTAAGGAGTAACGTTTTATTGGTCAGTAATAAATTACAGCTTTAAAGAAGCGATATAAAATAATTTGATTAACAAAAATAAACCAAGTATTATGATTACTTAACCTAAGTATCAGATACGTATTTTATTTCGTCAGAAAATAGAAAAGTCCAACTGAAATCCTTGAAAATTACAATGACATAGGTCCAAAGCGTCACAAATGTAACTATTTATGTTCTTAATACCCAGTCAACATTTATTTACAGCGCACAAACAAAGCTTTTAGGTAAACAACTCGGAAAAATACAAATTACCCGCATTTACATGAAAAACAACTGAACTTAGTCGAGTTTAATAAGTCGGAAACTGAAATGCTCCCGTATAATTTCGTATTATCCGCCTGCGAAAATTTTTATTCTATGTTCAGGTACTCGGGGCGGTGTTCTAGAACGATGCTCAAGCATGAATCTCGATAGACTCACAAATCGAGATTCATAAGCGTCTTTCCAGAATACGGCACTCAGACGGTGAACACACTGCATTACGCGAAACATAAATACTTAGGTAGTGTTTTTTTTTAAAGCGACGCAATTTTACATTCGCTTTTCAAAAGGAAGGGAAACTGAAATGTACGTAACTTTTTTTTTTGCTTTACGCATACGTAAGGGCGCTTCACGCTTACTCTATGATGGGTTGTAATTACAATTAGTGGCAAAGCAGGTAAATCATACAGTACCACATATTATGTTGACTTCGTAATTGAAGTAGAGCAATAGTAATAGTAGTCAATAGTCCTTACTGGGTTCCTACCTAGAATTGATCGAATAACGATGGTGGGTGAAGGACTTTCCAATAGAGGAAACTCCTTGCATTGTCTGCGACATGCGATATTTTCTTGCAGCTCACTTCCGTTTTAATTAGTCTGTACGGTATTTTAACCGACTTCAAAAAAAGGAGGTTCTGTATTCGACCCGTATGTATGTATGTTTGTATATCTATAAATCTTATCGAAACTAGTTTTATAATAAAGTGTAGTGTAACGAATTGCTAGTAGATAATTAAAGTTAAATCACCATGTTGGATAGATAGCTGTATGTTTTTCTTTTATAATGCAAATGTCGCAGATATAAAGGACTTACGTCATAAGTTATTGATTACAGACCCACGCCCACTTGTGCAATTATAAATTATTATATTCAATTTCAATCTAGACATGAGCGCCATGATTTAATACTTATTAATACAGAATATATTCCAAATGACAATATTTTTAAATTTAACAAGATCAAGGTAATCCACAAATAACATAAATTCTACTTTATTGATTGCCAGTAAGCGTGGGATTCTGATTATCAAGTTTAAACTTGGAATACCAAAACACGACATTTTAGGAATAATTTAACATCGTTTGATTTTCCAAATAAACATTTAATGTCTTTATAGAAATAACGGATTTACAGAACCAAAAATATGCAAATCAATTTGCGTATTCCCGCGTGTTATTCACATTTTAGGTTGAGAGAGTTTCATAGACAATCGGCTGCTACTGAAAACTCCATTAAAAGAAAAACGTGGAAAATGATCATAAACAATATATTTTTACTTTTTATTGTTTACAGCTTTCAACATAATAAACGGTTCTGTTTATTACAGAGCCATTTACGGCAATAAAAAAATGCGACCTAAATGCTTAACACTCTTAATAATTTGTCTGAACGATAATTTCCATAATATACACGTTTATTTTTATTTTATTGTCCGAAAATGTATGAGTAATATAAATTTCGCATATGTCAAGGGTTTTAATTGGATTTTATAGTGTTTACGTAATTTTTTTATGTTGTTTTTAAACGTTTTGAGTCATTCGGCTGTGATTTATGTGAATTTAATTGAACTTGGTACTTATTTTTTATCGTAAGTATTACGAATTTTATTTATCATTAAAAAACAATAACCGTATAACAAATTAAAATACGTTTACGTTTTTATATGAAGTACCTCTACCTTCCACGTTGTACCTACTTAGGTGCTTACTACTTCCATGGTTTAAAAAAGAAAGCATTTCATGGATAATGAAAGTCCTTCAATCCTGGTGGAAACGCAACTCTATCCCACAAAGAGTAGGTAATGGTACTTACTCACCTACGTTAGTTAATTTATACAACCTGTTTCCCGGTTCCATACCGCTGTTTATTTAGGTTACGAACACCTGAACTACCCTCGCCTTCGTATCTAATATAAATTACGACTACCTTTACAATAGAGTACTCATACACACACAGACACACCTCCCTTCAAATCACACACGAAGAATGGAAATGATCGTAGTGCCTAGGTAGGGTCGTATTATTTTTCCTTAGGTATGGGAAAATTAAACTTGACATTTTCTTTCAATAAGGAAATTCTAGCTGACACTTTTCCAGGTCTCCAATTCCCACGTAATAGGAAAATGGCGCCGATTGTGTTTTATTTAATAGAATAGAGAACAGTTATTTAGATTAGTTTGCCTTTTTCGGGCGGGATTATTTCATGCTAGGGATTTTAAATTGACAGATATATTTTTCTTCTTTATAGCTTTTTCTTGTTTATCAATAAGTACTAAAGTAAGGTTTATTGTAGTCTGTTTCCTTTTCAAAATACAACAATCCTTCAACTTACATTAGCCCACTTTCATTCAACCTTAAGCCACAGTTCAAGGTCCGGAATTCCTCGATGCCAATTAAACTAACATATGACGTCATAATTCAACAAAAAAAACAAAGATACACCTTATTTTAAAGGTATAAGGTCGTAAATAAGTTCTTGATGCTGACAGTGATGTATTACATCTGTATATGGATGTAGGAACAGATGGTGGATCACCATGACCTTCGGGCCCCTTATCTCGTTGATTTTAACCTCATAAGTCATGTATAATAGACAGCCGATGTCTATGAGACAAACCTCTATTTATTGAAGCACACGTGCAGAGCACATCATGCCTAATAGTTGATACAGTTAGATAAAATTAGAATAAATAGCAAAGCAAATCGAGACTAGCCGCTGTCTACTTTTAAGTAGGAGAAAGTGTCCTTAAATTAATGCATGAGTCTGCATTTTTAGAATTAATTATCAATGCATTATTCACAAAGTTCTGTTTGACATCATTCTGTCAGTTCGTATATTCATATAAAGAACACAGTTTCAAACTTCGTTCCAACAATATGACAAACCTCCTTGCAATAAATCACGATAGTTTCCATCGAGGCTCATAACCGTATGCGGAAATAAGTGAGCGTGTATGTGAAACAAGGTACCCTTCAGTTTTATAGTGTGAGGTGGCTCGTGGCTACGTGGGGGCGAACCTTGTTTACAGTCGAACCGTTCAGTTTACGACGTCAAAGTTCAAGGGAAGGCAAGCGAGGATTTCTAGAATGACTGTCATAATTAAAAATAAGAACTTTCTAGAAATAAGAACTGCAAAAACGGAAATGAAATAGCCAATCCTATAGAACTTGGTGAAAAAGCAATCATAGTAAAAAATACAGTAAGAAGGTACCACACTACTATATTTTTATTTTCGAATCGAATTTATATTACTTACACCTTCCTGGTCTCTACCAGTGTGCTATGATCACTTATTTTTTTAAGTCTCCTCTCATTAAACGAAAAGTAGGTATGCCTTCGCCGGAAGAGGTTTTACCTCGTCCGGCTCTCTACTAAATCAAATTATAACGGTCACAATTTCCATTTTCAAAGTAAATAACTAAATACCAACCAACAATAATGGCACGGAATCCTCTTATCAGATTTAGCGTCACGTGCATCACATGTGCACGCAACACACGCGCAGACACGTGCATAATCAATTTAGGGAGTTGCAAAATGGCGGCCCGTCACAATTTTCCTCGGGAAATTTATTTGTTCCGTTTCGCATGCTAGGAATTTCATTCCGTGCTTTATGACGATGACTATAAAATAAGAAACGAGGTATTATTTCAATTTTATTATTACCGATTTGTATTATCATTTCGATTATTAGCCGAATTTTCTTGAAACGAACGGTTGCAATTTCGTTATACATAAAATCTCATTTATTTTTCTTTTATAGAAACGAAATTCGATGTTATTGTCATTGTATTGAATTGCGGACCTTTATAATAAGGGACAAGGGTAAAGTTACAGAATGAGTTCAATTTCTAGGAATCACAAAAATCTAAAAAGAAAAACGATGAATTTATAAAACCATTTTCATAATTTGATCTTTATTCTGCCATAACAAAGCTACGCCCTAATTGCGTAACACACTTTCAATCACAAATCTGAATGATTTTGAAGGATATTGCTAATCCATTGCTTCATATGTTCAAGAAATTTGTCTGCTCAACATCGTAAATAACGCAATGAATGTGGTTGAATTTTCAAAATTAAAGCCATGGCTACTTTTAGTGTGTTACCCCGCAGGTATACTACAACAAGGATATAGTCGTACACAGCTTTATTTATAACTAGATTCTAATGGCATCTATGTGTAACCAAATAACATTGACTTAAGAGTCTTCATTACGTATCAATTGAGATCTCAGCACACAACGGTGTGTAAATTATCATTAGTCATGTCACATTACCATGGCAAAACAAAATCTGGAGACGCTGTTAAAATAATCGATTTTGCGTTGAAATAATATAATAATTATTGTGAAAACATAAGGTTTAAAATTGAACGGCAATTTTCATGGGGATTACGTCATGTTTGAAGTTGAATTAAGAATTGTTATAGAAAAAATATCACGTGTTTTTTTTTTGTTTGGTTAAAGTTTTCCGAGAAAATAGTAACGTCACGTGTTTTTTTAAGAAAAAGGAAATCTTAAGAAGGAAGTTTAAGTTTCCATAGTTAAGTTGATATTGATTATAATAAATATGATAGCATAATAGCCTGTTTTACTTAATTTAGTGCCTCGCTGTATAAAAGTTTCCAGCATTACAGAAATTCCTTTCAAACATTTATAAACAGTTTATGAATACTCTAACAAGCTTAAGAGTGGAAGTTATTAGCGCTACAAATTTAATGAATAGAATTATCTCTTTACTTCGCTTTTTGGCGAGTTATAAAATTTCTGCGAAAAAATGTTCACGAGTTTTAAGCGAAAAAGTCCTACGAATTTCCTACACGAAACGCAGTTCGTTGGACTTTTTTATCCAATATCGATCAGTCTGCGGCCGATATTATGGCGTTATAAATTATACTTTTACTATCTGCCGTAATAAGCCTCTTTTTGTTAATATTTGCCCATCCCACGCTGACCGGCTGACATCACCGTGGCCTTCATAACTCATTCGTGTTTGATCTTAAACATCGCTAATAACTTGGACAAGCGATGCCCCGACAATGCATCATAACGTAATCATTGCTCTAGTAATAACTCCATGCGACAATAACCGTACTGTTATCATAATAAATATTATGCAATATTGCACTACGTACTTATTATTCGAAAGAATGTAAACAAAGTGATGCGGGTCCGTTTTTTTATTTATTTATTGTGCTACTTGCATAGCTGGCCAAGTTTTATTCATTTTGACTACATCAGTCATAATTATCATAATTGAACGAAATGTGTTTCTGGCATGTTTGTTGCGCCGCTTCTTCCGCAGCGAATTGTGGGTGGGAATTTTCGAGGCTGTCTTATTCAAATTCATTTATACATATTTACATTTAGATTTAGTTCAGAAATATACTAGTGTTATGGCAAGCAATTCTAACCAACAGAAAACTTCAGACCGATTTAACAACGGGTCCCAAACTAGGCACAGCCTGTATCTTGGTGACCCATATCATAGAACGCAGAAAGCCACTAATTTTAGTCCATTTTGAATTAAATTGAGTTTCCAGTTATCAAAATAAAGTCAGATACAGTTAATCCTGACGGTCGCAGTTCCTTTTCAGGCAGTATCTGACAGATATCCGCTTAAAGCTACGCAGATAAAATAACATTAATATTTAGCGTATCCTCATCCCACGCCACAGAAACGGAGCAAACAACTTTCTCGGTGCCACTTAAAGCTAACGACTAACGAGTTTCATTAATTACCGATGCACGGCCGCTCCCACCGGGGATATGATAAATAGGACTGTGGCAAAGATGGAGCTCAACCGTTTTTATTGGTTAAAAGATTTTATTGTGCTGCATTTTATTGATTTTGTTATAAACCCTAAAGTATAACTTTAAGTATCTATAAGTACTTATAATAAAGCCGAATGGTTTGTTTGTTGTTTTGTTTGTTTGTTTGAACGCGTTTATCTCAGGAAGTACCAGTCTGATTCGAAAAAATTTTTTTTGCATTTGATTGCCCAATTCATAGGAAAGGCTATATGCAATATTTAACAAAAAAGAAAAAAAAAAAGAAAGAAAGTCAGAAAATATTATAAGAGAAAACGAAGTTGCGGGCGGATGCTAGCGTTTTATAAGTTCTGGCCCAGAACTTATAAAACGCTAGCATCCGCCCGCAACTTCGTTTGCGTAGAATTCGGAATCCCCGCCGTTTAAATCCTATTACCCTTTTCCCGTAGGAATGAAGCATTTTCCCGCGGTAAAAAGTAGCCTATGTTCATCGGGGATAATGTCGGCTTCTAATGGTAAAACAATTTTTCATATCGGTCCAGTAGTTTCGGAGCCTATTCAATACAAACAAACAATCAAATCTATAGATTTGCATGAGATGCCGCATGATGTACCGAAACTAAACGTTCTCTAGCTCCATATCTTAGTTTAGGAAGATTTTTTCATATCTTCCTAAAAACTATTCAGTGCCAACTTCAATAACATTTAAGGCTAAATTTAACATTCAAGGTTGCCTGGAAGAGATCTCAGAACGCGATAAGGCCGCCCATTGTATGTTTTCTAGTAACAATTGTATTTTTTTTTGTTATGTATTTTCTGGTGTACAATAAAGTATATATAAATAAAGTTCACATATACCTTCAAAGCATTAGTAATTTTAATAAACATTGCCTACGCTGTTGTACCCCTGGTTACCTGCAACAATTTGCAAATGAAATAGCCTAGTTATTACTGTCCGATAGCTCTAGTGGGCGTAAGGGCCCTTTCACTGAGAACAATGGAAAAGTGGAACGGTTTAACTGTATTATGTGTTCACAGCTTTATTATCTATAGTTGTGTGATGCACCATTATCTATGGACACTATGAACTATTCGTGAATGAGTACACGACATTTTAAGATTTTACTGAATCATGATCTCCTTATTATACTTGTTCAATAAGGCTGTTGAGCAACACAACGGTTAAAAAATATTGTGTTGTCTGATGTCATACAAATCTACTGTAATCGGTGGTCAAACATTGAGAATAAAAAGCAAATATGTAAACCTTTATAGGTTGAATGAAAAGTCCAACATATACCTTTGAACAACATCTTACGAATTTCATAAAACAAAAAAAAGGATTAAAAAATAACAAATGACCACAGACTCATCATAAACATCAAACCATAAACGAACAAAATCACGAGAAACCGTCTAGAAACGAACTGTCGTATATTGCAACGAGTCCCGAAATCGATATGAAATACGATAACACTAGGGTTCAGAGACCCCAGAACTGCAGATGTAACCGAAGACTAGTCACGAACCACAATGCTTTAGTTTCGACTGTTCACTGTTCTGACACGCGATATTTAAAGATGTCTGTGTCTATACTTGCGATTTCCTCAGACTTTGTTTGCGAATTTTAAAGCCACGTACCTACAGTGGCGGTTTGAAGATAATTATTCTCAAATTAGTGTAAGGCGGTTTTCAAGAAAAACAAAAGCCATAGTTTGGCATCAGTTTCGTGAAAGAAAATGCGACATGAATTATTGTGTGACATTGTTAAATGAAAATATATTATAGTACCAAACGCGCAACACCCATGGCTATTACAAAAATCAAATTCAAACTTGAGAATGCACCACAAACTAATAAAATATTTCCATTTTCTACTTTTCCGGTGTCTTTTGTTACCAACTAAATAAGTTACTGGACGGAAAAATAATTTGAATTTAGAATCAAACCAAATTGACTTGCGTTCTTTTCACAACAAACTTTTTTAACTTCGACAAACAAACTCGCATTTCGATATTTTCATAGACAAGAAAGTTTTCCCATTACAATCGCGTATAATGATTAAGACTGAAACGTGCGTTTTGTTCGCTTATGGCCGTGGATAACGTAAACTTGGACAGTTTAAACGTATCTAACATTTACCGCTAATGGTTTCCATTTATTTGGTGGGTGATTAATTATTTAAGATTGAGTTTTCGTGATACAAAATGTAGGTACACCAGAAGTTGACTAGGTAAAAGATAGTTTCAAATAAGTACGATCATTTGAAATAATCTATTATTATGATCAATGACAACGCATTGAATAAATACATGCATGGACTACAGGACTAATGCAGGCAGCATTAAATACAATTTCTTCGACCACTAGCCGTATTGCTTCTAGATAGATAGACCCTTTTAAAGAAGGAATATGTAACTTCAGTTGTTTTTATAGTAGCTTCTGTATTACTGTTTATGCAACTCGACTATAACATGAATCACAATAGTGTACGATAAATCAAATATTCAAAAATTGAACGGTGTAAAATCGTTGGGTGAATGCTAGGTGCATGTTGCGTGCATCAGTCAAATATCCCATGGTTTCAATGTCAAATGCAAACGTCAAGGACAACATTTCACGCCCAAACACGCGACCATTGCACACAATAAATGCTCCTAACGCGGGTAAACAAATGATATACAAGGTGCTAAAACGAATATCAACTTCGTAAAAAAATATAATAAATCATAAAAAAAAAACTCAAACGAACAAAGATCCCTTGCTGGCTGTTCAATTTAATATCCCATCTAGTAATGAACATGTAGCATTAAAAAGTTATAGGAAATCACGCGAAGTTCAAATTGAAATGTAAAGGGACAATACGCCAGAGAGCCTAAACTCAAATTGAAGAATTTAACGGAAAGGTATCTCTGCAAAGTTTTCATAGGCATTAATATTGAACTGTCTTTGCCTTTTAAAAGGATCATCCCATTATTAAGGTTATAAAGTTAGAGATTGCAACTATTGAAATAAGTAAGTAATAGAGTTAAAATTGCATAGAAATTATTTTGGAAAGGCGAATTGACTGCCATTTATCTCCATTGTAAGAAACCCAGGTACCTATTTTACAATAATCATTAATAGATACATCAGTGACTACATAGGTACATGTTAGCATATTTTGCAAATATATTTAGGGCTTCAAAATTTATATTCGGATAGCGTTTCTGTACGCAAAAACTAAAGCTCTACAAATTAGTCTACGTAATGATCCCATAAAATAAAATTTGCCAAAAAAAATTGAATATAATATAAGTAAAGATCTTAACTACAAATAGTAGATCAAAAACAATGCTTTTATTTCAGAACTATATAAAGAGTCGCAGTTTAATTACTTAAAGTCATGAAATATTCTCGCTAGGAATCGTTGACCCGACTTTGGCCGGCCAAACTGATTTTACCAAAGTTAAAGCCATCAATATGCTAATTTTTCCATACCATCGATAATAATTGACTGTTAAAATTACTTTCCTCTATAATTATACATTCCCCATATAAGTTTAGGCACATTATCATTTCCTTATTTGAAAAAAAAAATTTATGATTAATTTGAAGTTATGGGTGCTACAAGCTTATAATTATTAAAGATGATGATAGTAATTATGTTATTTAAAACTGCACGACTTCTAAACACTCTTTCGATATGTTAATCAAGCCAATTACTGTTTTTGTCTCTATATTCGATAAGACCCTTTTATTTGGTCGATATTTTAGGGCCTCTGGCATAAAGTTTTTCAAATACAAATTACAGTAATTATTTGAAACATTCAAACTTCATCGAATAAAGAAAACAAACCATAAATTAAAAAAAAAAAAACTTTCGCTATTCCATTTTTTAAATTTTCCCTCCATAAAAAATTAAAAAGACGATGTTGACATTCCGAACTGTCATTTCCGTGACATGGCAACCTTGGACTGTATAATGCGAGGACAGACCCATCACCATATTGAAATCAAATGGCTCCTGAAATGACATTGTGATCGTGTGATCGCATGATAATGTAACATGTGAATATATTACCTGCGAGTAAGATAGGAATAGGAATAGATAGTGTGGTTGGAGGTTATAAATGTAATCCATTATAAAGTATATCAACCAACACACATAATATAGTCACTTATGTAGTGGATCAATAAGAAAATACTTATAAACTAGAGACGACTTATTTATTATATTTGAGCACACATATGCACGATAATATCTCCCACGCCGAAGGCTGATGATCTCCGCTGAGATAGGTCGCAATGGCCGAAATCCGGTCAGGAAGGCTATTATTATTTATATTTTGAGCTATAAAACTAGTTACGTACTTGGAGTAAAAAAAACCTAAGGTCTAATCCAGAATACTATCTGGCTCTCTACCAAAAACAAAATGTCGAAATTGATTGAGTGACTGACAACTTGTCACCCAAACTCTGACCAATCAAATGAGCTATAAATCAATGTAATAGCAGTTTACAGAAGTATTTGTTCTAAATACTTAGTACTCACATTTCAACTACATAATTATTGATCTTCCATAAACACAGTACAAAGTGCAGATGCACATTTAGCTTCGTTGGAATTGCAGTATACTTAACGAGAACTCTAATAATGACGACGGCTATCGTGCCTTGTTTCCGGCAAATATTCTCTGATAACTTACACAAACCAACAGCAAGATCATAACTTTCTTCAAAGATTTCGGAAACTTAGTCGTAACTTAAGACCAAAATCTCCCAATCACCCTTACTTTTACAAAATTTCTGTTAAATCTGACCTTCTAAATCTAATTTCTCATTTCCCCTCCAGGAACCAAGAAGATGGAGTACAAGACCAGGCAGTGGCACGAGAAGTGCTTCTGCTGTGTGGTGTGCAAGAACCCCATCGGCACCAGGAGCTTCATCCCACGCGAGCAGGAGATCTACTGCGCCGGCTGCTACGAGGACAAGTTCGCCACCCGCTGCGTTAAGTGCAACAAGGTAGGACATGCCAACCTCCATAGAAGCTTTTCTCTACAGGCCCGGGTCAGGGTCTTCCGGGCTCAGTGTCCGACAAGCTATGGAAGACTTCGTAGTTTGTACAAGCTGTATGGAAGCAAATTTTTTCCTGACGATACAGGCCCTGACCGTGATACGAAATTGACTCGTGCTGGTTAAGCAGCCAACCAGCTGAACCAGCTATATGAGACTGAATATTTAGGGTGCGAACGGTTACTTAGAATAGATTTCCATGCAGGCTGTTATATTCCTTTAGCTCACTTTTTAACGTCTTATTTTCTTCATACAGTCTTCAGCAACTTTCATTTATTGGTTTTATTGAACAGCAAACGCTACGCCCTGTTTCCTCCAGCGGTAATTCCTGATATTGCCATCTATTAGTCGGTATTAGTCCACTTGTCTTAACTCAATGGACTAATTTCCTTCAATTACTATGATCTGACCTTCACAGAATTAGAACAATAGGTTACTGCAACATGACGTTTATCATCGGCCATGCTTCTGATATAATTCTGTACCCATATATTACACCCACAAGATTCGTTCAATCAATTGTTTATAGCATCTGTGGCACAGATGTGGTTTATAACGATTTTATAGCCTTTAACTGAGCTTGCAGTCACCTGTTTAAGGTTAGATCTGAGATAATAGGAAGCGAATAAAGGTCTTGATAGAAAGGTTTCGCGATGAATGGAGAAACGTGTTGACACACTTTATTTTTTTGCTTAGGATAGAAGATCTGCCAACATCCGCCAACAGCGTTTTAAGATCGTGAATTCAATTAATAGATATTTTATAAGCTTATGAATGTAGGACATGGAAGGAAGATTACATAGATCAAGTCCAGTGTATAATAAATGAAAAGACCAAACCAAAAGCAAACGGATAAAACGGGAACCAAATTGAGAATAATAGTATCTTCCGGGAGCGTTCCTTCCAAGGGGGCTCTTATCCATCACCACATGCAAAAAGATTGGCTCTACTCTGCCGAGAACAACACTTACCTACAGACCTTTCCTACCTCCAACACAGTTCTAAGGTTTTAACCCATCACCTCCCTTTTCCAGATCATCACGCAAGGCGGCGTGACCTACAAGAATGAGCCATGGCATCGCGAGTGCTTCACGTGCACCAACTGCAACACGTCGCTGGCGGGACAGCGCTTCACGTCGCGCGACGAGAAGCCCTACTGTGCCGAGTGCTTCGGAGAGCTCTTCGCTAAGCGGTGCACCTCTTGCACCAAGCCTATCACCGGTTAGTATTCAGACTTATACATATTCATATTAATTGTGATGTGACCCGACAGATGAAACATTTCAGCTTTGTCTTTCTGAAAGTGAAGCATCTGGAATACCTCTGACAGATGTCCGCTGGTGACCACTTGACTTGACATTGCGCGAGCCGCTCGTTAGCACCCATTACCATAAAAAAACGTATCTTGCAGTTAATAATATTAAAATATCACTTCAATGTGGTTGATTAGTAAGGAATATTGCCATAATGTCCTTGGAGCAGCTACACAGTTTGTTGTTTCATTGTACGAGATCATCGTCATCTGCCTAGCCTTTTCCCAACTATGTTGGGGTCGGCTTCCAGTCTAACCGGATGCAGCTGAATACCAGTATTTTACATGGAGCGACTGCCTATCTGATCTCCACAACCCAGTTACTGGGTAATACGATACCCCTTGGTAAGACTGGTTGTCAGACTTTCGGGCTTCTGACTCTACCCGTAACGAATGTCAAAGATCTACGAATGACAGTCGGGACCAACGGCTTAACGTGCTTGCCGAGGCACGGCGGGGTCTCGGTATGTAAAGATGGGCACCCATCCACAGACCAACCGCGGCAAGCGTAGCTTAACCTGGTCGATCGACCTGTGCGGCTGTTATTATTTAGCCACGGGCCCCTCATTGTACGAGATCATATTGATTTAAATTTGGGCTCTCGAAGTGCAGAAAATTTACAGTAAATTCCCCACATTTTTCATTAACTTCATCGCTCCTTTACTAAAATTAATTTCTGTACTTTCCAGGCATCGGTGGCACCCGCTTCATCTCGTTCGAGGACCGCCACTGGCACAACGACTGCTTCATCTGCGCGCAGTGCCAGACCTCCCTGGTCGGCAAGGGCTTCATCACCGACGGACCCGACATCATCTGCCCCGAGTGCGCCAAACAGAAGCTCATGTAAATACGACTTCACCGCACAGCTACCTAACGCTTCTCTCTCCTGGCATCACATAACAACAGAAGCTTATCATCGAGTGAATCAACGAGAATCGAATAAAAATAGTCGATTAATATCGATTTAGTTACTCGATTCTCCCAAAACAAATGTGACTAATGTATTTTATTTGTGCTTTGTAGCGAAAAAACCATACTACCGGTTGTCGCTAACGCCAGAGACTGGGTCGCGTCAAAAAAGCCGGATACATCCAGCGATGTGCTTTTCGACCTCATTGACAACATAAACTTTCACAAGGTCAATGTCAACCCTTAGAACGTTATTTAGGAAACTTGTTGACGATATTTTTATACAAAAAAAAAATAACGAAAATCACAAAAAAAAATGTGAATGCACAAATTGTGTTATCAAGTATTTAATTTCGCTTTTTGAAATCTTTTATTTATATATATTGACTGTTTAGTTCTGACTAATTCAAGCCCTGTATCTATTATTATGTAGGTATGTATACGTGCTAATTGCCATATAATTTCGCTTTGGCTGTTGTATTAGTCTCTAGATTTATAATTGTCAATTTACCTAGTGCGATTCACACGATGCCTTAATAACATATCTAAGTCAATTTCGAGGGTATATTATTTCCTGTTGTATAGCCACCTTATTTATAAATTTTGTGATCTAAGTCTTGCCTTTCTTTGTACTTGTAAAAGGACAATCTACTGTGTTCAAGGTTTATAACTAAAGAGGTCCTACAACTCTAGTCTGGTGTTGCCAGATATATAGTTTCTTTTATTAATAGACATCCTAATGGGTGGTAATAAGTGCTTGTCATGTAACATAGTATATAAGACATTTATTGAAAGAGTAATGTACGTGTTATATTTTAAGTATTTATTTATACGGGAGTACGCACTTATTATCTGTGGGGACGCCGATGGTGTTGCCGTGTCACATTAAAAAAAGAATGAGATTTTAGATGTAGTGTTGCCATATACGCCATCGGTAGGTCGCTACCTAACACTAATGTTAAGTGACATCTAGTTTTACTAATAAAAAATATAATAATATAAAAATATTTTTGTTCTCGAATAAGAATCAAACGCGTTAATTGAATGTTATCGATATTTTTACATGATGGTAAATATTTTAGCGTCTAGTGGTATATAAGTGAGTAACATCTGTGTTTAGATCGCATGCGCGCGCCGACCATGTAATGATTGGGGAACACTTTATAAACGTTACTTGTTAAGGATTAAATTATTCGAATGTTGAATTATTAATTTATAATAATGTGTACACTTAAAAACAACCGCTTAGCTGTGTGATCTGATCTAATTAAATATTTCTATCTATCTATAGAATGTAAACTATGAAACTGAAATAAACGATTTAAAAGTAATTTTATTGTTCGTTATTTATTTGTGTTACGTCCTTTATTGAACTTTTCCCAGTTCCAACCATACAAACAACCGACATAAGAAACCTAATTATGTGTTAAGAGAGGACTGCTTAAAGTACCTATTTAAAAGTAATTGGTAGATATTTATTAAAGCAACAAGTGAAAGTGTTGAGATTTTCCATCGGGAATTACTCAGTAGCAACACGGAGTCAGGATTTGTGCCCGGTCGACAGCTATAGTCTCGTCCCCTATTACGCGGGACTTGAACAAACGCCAACGCGTTTTGCCCCGAACACACTAGCATCTTCGCATTCGAATTTTCGGGGATTAAAGGGTTATGTTAAGTAAAGCAACATAGAATAAGAATAATCAGCCTTTAACGTTCCCACTGCTGTAACCATAGACATATAGAGGATGGACTGCGCGATCCACTCGGAAAATTGTCCACTTTGTTAGAAAGGGACAGTGCGATGATACTCCCCTGCTCTGTCTCTCTCTGTAGGTTTGTAGTTATGAAAATACGGTGCCCCAGTTGTGACGTGGACCAATCAGAATTTTAGAAAGAGATAACAACAGGGGAGTATCCGATAGCCGTCGCTCTCACACGTTTTCTGACCATATTTTAGTTACTGCTAGGGATATAGGGATTGCACAGTCCATCCTCTATGTCTATGGCTGTAACACACGCCTCCTCTGTGAGAGGGAGTGGGCCATAATGCTCCACGCGGGCCCAGTGCGGGTTAGTGGATAAATAAACATAACGGGTACCTATTTGACGACTTACAGCGAGTCGAGAAGACACTTAACTATTGATAGTACAATTTTATTTCGAAGTCGACTATCAATTGTTTGACAAAACTGTAAAGTTACATTAAAATACCAAACAAAAAGTTATCAAATCTAAACGGCCGCTCTGGTGTCGTGCCCGCAGCCTGAAGTAGGTACAGCGGTAAAATATCCGATTTACGTCTTAAAAAATTCATTCGGGTCCAAACATTTTTCTGTCAAGCTGGCATATCCACCCGCCGCCATTTTGATTTATTTTCAATGATTTTCGCGCACGATAAAAGTATAAGTAGGGGACATTAAAAAAAAAAAAAAGAGTCCAGTAATAGGGTCTACCCTTTATGTCACAAACCACCTGCTCTTCAGCTCGCGGGCCGCCTCGCCCCTCCGAGTCTACGCGTATTTAAATTACTCTAGGGTAGAACAGACAAGACTACGTGGAGTCGGTTTTGCAGCGATTCGTTATTGTACCAAATAAGCGTCGCTCTAAATAAACGTTATGCTAAACGAAATTATTGGAAATTTCAACTCTGCCAAAGGTAATTATGCCAAATAAAATTCTATCTTAAAAGTATGCCATTGTAAATTCGGACATATGAACATTCGGCCAAACAATAATTATACTAAACAATTTTTATGCCTTAAAAATATTCGTTTAAAGAAGATTATGCCAAGTGTGTTATGGCAAATAAATTTCGGAGCATCAAGATTCTGCCAGATGGGGGAACCCCCAGTAATATGGTACCCTAAAGTGTTACGTTTCCGATATGTTTATATGTTTCCGGTATATTACTTGTCGGAACCCATTTATAGAACTACAGCATTTTTAGGTGTAAATAATGACTGTGAAGCCGATAGGTTTTCGGATACACAAAAGAAATATTTAGAAAGATCTTTTGTAGAATTACCTACTAAGTCCAAAAGACGAATTACATAAAACCACCACCACTACCACCCATATTATCATACTCTGTCGTATCGGGCGACGCAGGTGCTCTCGGGGCATGGTTGCTTCGGGAAGTACCTGTGTCGATTAAACAGGGATCCGGACGCCCGGTGTCACCACTGAGTCGACTGCCGGGAGAATACGGCGCGGCATACGCTGGCATAGTGTGTCGCTTGGGAGGAGCCGCGCCGTGCCCTCATCTCAGGAGTAGGCAGTGACCTGTCGCTGCCGGCCGTGGTGGAGTCTATGGTCGGCAGCGAGGAGTCCTGGGACGCGGTGGTTTCCTTCTGCGAAACAGTCGTCTCGCAGAAGGAGGCTGCGGAAAGGGAGAGGGAGATCTCGTCCCCTCACCCCGCCCGCAGCAGGCGCACCGGGCGTCGGCGGAGGGCGGATAACGCCCTCTTCCAGCCCCCCTAAATGGGTCCAGGGGCAGCGGACTTGGGGACGTCCGTCGCCCCCCACACATCAGGACCCGAGGCGGCGGCGCGTAGTGTTCCACGCGCGCCCCTCTTAGACGTCGCGGGGGGAGTTTAACACCTCACTCCCCCCCCTGACACGAGGAGAGGCCCGCAGGAGCGGGCCAGCACCAGCCGGGGGTTGCGGAAGTATCGTTCGTTCCCGCGACCCCCGGCGAAGGTGAGAGAGGGAACACCGGGGTGGTTTTTAGTCAGTAAGAGTCTGACAGACCCCGCCGCCCGCCCCAGGGCGGCGGACATCCATGAGGATTTTCCACCCCGAAACAAGCCGTAGTCAAGTCTATGGTCGGCAGCGAGGAGTCCTGGGACACGGTGGGTGGTTTCCTTCTGCGAAACAGTCGTCTCGCAAAAGGAGTTCCACGCGCGCCCCTCTTAGACGTCGCGGGGGGAGTTTAACACCTCACTCCCCCCTCCTGACACGAGGAGGCCCGCAGGTGCGGGCCAGCGGCATTGAGAAAGTTAGAGTCTTTACCTCATTTAAGAGACTTTTTAGAACTTCACAGTTCAAGTAGTTCCTCTTGAAAAAGTTGCAGAATCGTTCCTCCATTGATCTGACAAATTCCACAAAACCGTCTAGTGGTATGGTTAATAAAGTTTCGGTGCCATCTTTGCAATAATCTTTATGACGGGACAATGTGAAGTTTTGTGCATTGTCTTCTCCTTTTGTATAAGCCATAAGTTCATTACACTCCTTGTGGTAATCTAAGCATTTCCTCAACAAATACCTACCCACTGACGTAAATTAACACGTTTTTTTCCGGTAAGTCAAGTGTGTTATAATCTGTAGTTGATATTAAATTAATTTTAACACAACTTTTTTTATTTTCTGTTAGATACCACTGTCGAAGTGGTTTCTGGATTATCTGTCTCATTTGCTAAGGGAGCATATAATTTTTCACCATCGAGTAAGCATTTTGTTAAATCTTCTGTGCAGTTACCACTTTTAGGCGACTTTAAAATATTTATGAAAAATATTTTCCTGAATGTCAATACTGCATTGGGCGCTGGAAGTACAAGCCATGTGACGGTGTCCCGATGGCTTGACTGTTTTAAATCAGGAGACAGAAGCCTTGAAAGTCAGCCACGCTCAGGACGACCAACCGCAGTGAATGATGACGATTTACGCCGCGAACTGCAGTCGAATCCGGATGATACCAGTCGTGAATTAGCGGAAGCACTTAACTGCAGTCACCACACCGTGGAATACAATCTGCATGAGTTTGGGTATCGAAAAGTTTTGGCTCGGTGGGTACCGTACCGCACATCCTTACAGACGCCAGTCGTGCAGTCCGTGTCACTATTTGTCAATCACTTGCTGCGACCCCGACGTAAATAGTTTTTGTCTGATCTGGTTACTGGAGATGAATCATGGATTCATCACGAGAACGATACACGTCGTGCGTTTTGACTGCCTCGAGAAGAAACGCCACCAACTCAACCGAAGCTGAGTCAAAAAAAAAACCGCTTAAAAGTTCTGCTTTGCTGTTTCTGGGACGCGCAAGGCATGCTGTTTTATGAACTACTGTTCGAAATGTATTCCGTAGTAATGATTATCATGATAGACTGCGCGCAAAAAGTGTTGGGTGAATAGAAAAATTATTTTCACACGGAAGTCGGACGGACACTATAAAGTATGGAGAAAACCTTATACGAAATTTAAAAAAGAAAATTTATGTCCGACAGTAAAACACGGTGGCGGATCTGTTTTAGTATGGGGTTGTATTAGTGCTACTGGGGTGGGAAAGCTTGCATTTCTTGATGGAATCATGGATCACAAAACATGTATAAACATTCTAAAAGAGAATCTTCACTCAAGTGCAGCAGCAATGGCTTTTAAAAATAATTGGATATTTTTACAAGATAACGATCGTAAACATAAAGCATGGAATACTAAAGCATGGATCCTATTTAACACACCAAGTTACCTGGAAATTCCTCCCCAATCACCTGATGTTTGATGACTATTAACGCCAATCTGTATACGCAGCAGCTTCGCAAACTAGCAGAGATGTTAAAAATTAAGCGGCCACAACGACTTGGAGTCCAACTTTTGCATGACAACGCACGACCTCATTGCGCCAAGTTAACACATAAACAGCTGGAGGAGCTAGGATGGCTAACTCTTCCACATCCACCGTATAGCCCGGATCTTGCGCCTTCAGACTTTCATTTATTTCGAGCTCTTAAATTTCATTTACTAGGCAAAAAATTCGAAAATTCTGGAAGTATTAAAATTGAACTTGAAAATTTTTTCGAGTTCCAGCCTGCCTCATTTTGGGAGAAGGGTATTCAAATTTTGCCCAGTAGATGGCTGACTGTTGTTGATAACGAGGGAGACTATATAATTGATTAAATGCATTGATTAAATGTGTTTTTTATTCATAAAAAAATATTAATAATAATTTGTTTTTAATTGGCAATAATTTATGAGACTACCTAAAAATTTAATTTTTTTGTATTTGTTTTTTTTAATAGTTTTTGAAGTGTACGAATAAAACAAACACGCGCGCCTCGACCCATCACTACACTACACGTGGCCCAACACATGTTGGCACGTGCCTCCGACCCTCCGTAAGTACTTCTGGGTACGGAGGGTCGGAAGCAAAAACATTATTAGACAAACTGCACAGCACCTTTAGTAGGCACTGGCCTACGGCCGCTTTCTATAGGTGAAGATAATTTTAAAGTTAAGAAGTAAAAAAATAAAAAATAATAATTTGTTAATTTTCTTTTATTCCCGTGATCGTGAATTAAAGATTCTTATCGAACCAGATTTTATCTGATCCCTCGACTGATGCCGAATCTGCATTTCAAACAATATGTCGATCTCGTCTCCGAATCCATAAAAAAAGATTGGTCATGCATGCATGAGCACAGAACATTATACCCTAACGGGTGCATGAGCGTCCTCCTTAACGTTTTGTTTCACGCATTCGCAGTAAAAGTATATCAGTGACATTAATGAGTAAAATGGTGGTTATTTTATTAAAGCTAATTTATTTTATGTATAACCACAAGATATTGACACAGTAACAATTAAATTCGAAGTCGCAACGGTAAAGTATTTTAAATATACGTCGAGATTAGTAAAGCTTAGTTTTGTTGAGAAGTAACGGAACGTCGTCAATCAAAACGGAGCGTAAATTAAATTCGACAATCGACATCGACATTCGCAAAATTCATACTAAGCAACTAGCAAGTTTGTTAATTTATTCGAAAGAAAAGTGAAAATGGAGCCAAAAACTGTAAGTAAATAATTATAGCATACCTACATCTAAAACCCAGAAGCCTTTCCCCTCAAAGGATCAATTATACAACGTGTCCCAGAAATCAACGTCAAGCCGAAAACGGGCAATAGGCCAAGTCGTGACAGCTATTAGAAAAATATAAAAAAAAATCTTGGTCATGTACTTTTCGAATTATAAGCATTCAAAAATAAATCTCAAAAAGTGACACCCTGTGATGGTTTTTCAAGTCCTGTGACTACATTATTAACATTTCGGTAGTTTTTTTCTCTGTGATGTAACCATGAATAACCCTTCTGTAAATTACAGTTAAAAGTAAAACGTAACTGCCTCAGTTCTAAATTAAATGTTAGATTTTTGCCCAATATTGAATTCAAAATAATGACATCACCCAACTTTAACCGACTGTACTGAAAAAAAAATCTACTACACTATTTTGGCAAGTAACTTTAAAAGATGGCGCGTTTAGTCAGGATTCCAAAATGGTATAACACATACTAATTGCTACTTCTTAATTGAGAAAAAACATTTTTTTTTTATGAAGCCGTATTTCATAAAAGTTCGATTGAGACGAAGAGTGACGTTATTTTGACTAGTGTGAGCGAGAAAGATTCATTTTAGCTAATGTGAGGTGACGCTACTTTGACAAGTGGGAGCGAGATAGATAGTGACGCTACTTTTATCTAACTAAGAGGGAGACGGATTGACACATCATTTCATATGTGTGAGTGAAACAGATAGAGACGCTACTCTGGCTAAACAGGGATGCGTCGGCAAATTGTGCAATACTGCAGTACGTTACGCTCTTTCGTTGACTGCACATCTTTTTGTATTCGTATTGACTTCGTACTTACAACTGTGGCTTTGTTTATTGGACTTGATTTGCATTGTAATTTGGATTTATCTGCACCGTTTCTGACAACCCCGGACTTGTTTTAATCGCAACCCCGTGTTTGTGTAGTGTTTTATCATGCCATCTCGATACACCGCACAGGAATACGCCAACATGCATCTCATTTATGGAGAATGCTTATGCAACGCCAATGCCGCAGCAAGAGTGTATCGTGAGAGATACCCGAATGCTGAGCGTCATCCCGATCATCGAGTATTTATTAATGTGCATCGGTCATTATCAGAGGGTCGATTTCCTAGCCAAATGGTTAGCGAGGGAAGACCCGTTATGCCCTACGAAGCCGAAGTCTTGCAAGCAGTTGAAGAAGACAGAAGTATCTCAGTACGTGGAATTGAACAGAGCATAGGAGTCCCCAAAAGTACTGCACATCGTATTTTAAAAAAGAACGAGTTTCACCCATACCATGTACGACGAGTACAAAGTCTGCTACCCCGAGACTACCCAGAGAGAGTACGATTTTGTCGAACGATGTTGCAGAGGCACCGAGAGGACCCGCGATTCTTTGAAAAAATTCTATGGTCCGATGAATCAACATTTAAAAAGGACGGTTACATGAACCTCCACAATTTGCACGAATGGCACGTGGAAAATCCAAATTTGATGCGGGAAGATAGATCTCAGTACCAGTTTAAAGTAAATATGTGGACGGGAATTTTGAATGGTAAAGTTATTGGTCCAATCGAGCTGCCGGAGAATTTAAATGCCCAGGGTTATTTGAACTTCTTACAGAACCAATTACCAGAATTATTGGAAGAAGTGCCACTGAACATTTACGGCAGCATGTGGTATCAACAAGATGGCTGCCCAGCGCATTATGCTCTCACTGTACGAGAGTTTCTCAATCGAGAATACCCCGATAGGTGGATTGGGCGGGGTGGTACAATTTCGTGGCCTGCCCGTTCACCCGATTTAAACCCCATAGATTTTTTTTACTGGGGTACGATAAAGGATAAAGTGTACTCTAAACCAATTCAAGATTTAGACGAGCTGCGCCAAAGAATTGCAGAAGCCGCTGAATACATCAACTCAAGAAGATACGCCCGTCTTATTACGCGATCATTTTTAAAGAGATGTAGAACTTGCATTGCAGCTGAAGGAAAACAGTTTGAACATTTGTTATAAAACTTCGTAAATCTGATTTAATAAAAATTATAATAAAAGAAATCCAACGACTGAATTTTATTTCAAATGCACCTAAAACCAACAATGTACTTTTTTTTCTCAATTAAGAAGTAGCAATTAGTATGTGTTATACCATTTTGGAATCCTGACTAAACGCGCCATCTTTTAAAGTTACTTGCCAAAATAGTGTAGTAGATTTTTTTTTCAGTACAGTCGGTTAAAGTTGGGTGATGTCATTATTTTGAATTCAATATTGGGCAAAAATCTAACATTTAATTTAAAACTGAGGCAGTTACGTTTTAACTTTTAACTGTAATTTACAGAAGGGTTATTCATGGTTAGATCACAGAGAAAAAAACTACCGAAATGTTAATAATGTAGTCACAGGACTTGAAAAATCATCACAGGGTGTCACTTTTTGAGATTTATTTTTGAATGCTTATAATTCGAAAAGTACATGACCAAGATTTTTTTTTATATTTTTCTAATAGCTGTCACGACTTGGCCTATTGCCCGTTTTCGGCTTGACGTTGATTTCTGGGACACGTTGTATGTAATTACAAGGTAAAACAAATTGGCCCATTACAAACTAACACAAACCGATGTTATTTTGTTACTAGGTATGTCTCTGTCTAGTTTGTAACTTCTTGGCGTTTTCATCGTAGTTGGGATTAAGTTTTATTAATTGTGTAATAAACATTTATGTCTACACAAATGTATTATTTCCTTGCTGTAAAATATAAATGCGTGGGGACGCGGCATTTCGCGCCATTTCGTACTTCAAACTTACTATGCTTTATTTTATTTTATTTGTTTATAGTCTAAAACCAAACCTCTTTCGAAATTAGAGACGAAAGGGCTGCTCTCCCTAATTGAGGGGAGCACGATAATCACTAGCAAGAAAACCAACGGCAACGCCACCAGTAATAAAATGAAGATGGCAGAATGGGTACGGATTGCGGACGTCTTTAATGCTAATATGGGCACCTGTCGCCGTACACCACAACAACTGCGTCTTAAATGGGAAAACCTAAAAAAGAACTCACGAAGGCGCATTGCTTTAATACGGATGGAACGGATCAAGGTAAACAAAACTTAAATTGATTAAGTAGACAAATAAAAAACTTGGACTAACCTTGCCTGCTTGTTGGTTGTAATCACTAGACTCTGTGTTTGTAAGAGTGACTGGTGAGTATGAGGTCTTGGGTTCGATCCCCAGGTCAGGCAGTGTTGGATGCAGCCGGGAGTCCGGACTTGTGCCTGGCAGATGGCTATCGATTTGACCCCCAAAATGCAATTTAAAACATAACTGGGGAAATGTGTGTGTTCTACCGCTGCTCAACCCGTGTTTAAGTACAGTAAATGTAGTCCAGAACATGTTGTAATTATGTCATATTATGTTCCAGACTGGAGGCAGGCCACCAGGGTATTGTCCTCCTGATGACATCCTGGATAGAGTAACCGCTTTACTGGGCAGCACTGGAGAGGGTCTCACAGTGAGGTTTGGTGGTGGTGCTGAGCCTCAAATTATTGGTGATTTATTTATTTATTTATTCAAACTCTATGCACAAGTAAAAAAAAAAACCTGGATGGAAGCTGAATGGCCAGCACATCAAGCTACTACAATCTGTTAAAGTTCTTTAATAGATTTTCAACTTTATCACTAAAATATAAGGTTTAAAATTGATTGGGAAAATTTGACAGTTTCGGGTAGCTTGATGTACTGGTGTGTGTACATTACTTTTTATCTGGGTAGGTTACATGAAGTTGTTTTCCTAGGATGCAAATGAAACCGCAGGCAACAGCTAGTAATAATTATTTTTAATGAATAAAGAATATACTATGAATATTATAAAAATGTCAAAGTTTGTATGTTTTTTGTAGATACAAAAAACGTAACGACGTCAGCATAGTAGCTAGACAGAATAATGTTATAAATTGTTTTAATGTACTTATAACTTTTTGATTTCCTATATTTAATGCATTTTTGTTTTACAGCTGGTGTTGAACGGAAGGTACTGAAGCCAGACAACGGGTGTCGTGCTCGAAATATGGCAATAGCAGAATACTATATTGTTAAAAAAAAATTGTTAGAGAGTAAGTTAGAAAATGAAAAATTCAAATTAGAGACGAGGAAGCTGAAGGGAGAGCTTGTTAACCTTTTAACCGCCAGACAATCCTGCAAAAAAATGTGCCCATAGCGCCAATCACGTATTTTCAAGGTCAACTATAGTGATGTGGACCAATCCCTACCGCAAATAAGACAAGTGAAATTATTTCCGGTTATCGATTTTATTACTCAAACTATGAATATGTTCGATTTGTCAAAGGGTAGTAGAACGTTTTAAAAGTTTTCCTGTTTAAAATAAAAACTTAATTATGGTCAATGACAGGTCATTTAATTGTCACTGCTTAAAAGGACATTGCTTTGCGAGTCTCCGAAATGGCAAATGCAGGTATGTGTTAATGTTCTTATTTAAATTTTAATTAAACATCATTTCTATTGGCTTTAAGCCATCTAAACGTAAATACTTAAAATATTATGTGTAGTAAATTTTAACTTTCTACAAAAAAAAAGATCAATCTTCCTCGAAATCTCCTAAAATCCTTATTAATTCCTCTGCACTCTACATTTTTCGATTCAAACACAGCCACAATACCCAATGAAATAAATTAGTTACTCACTAATTCTTTAATAATTTTTAACAATGTCCCCTCACTGTTATCATTATGAGTTCGCTTGTGACGTCACAAGCGGTTGCATAATACAACTCCGGCGCTGGACTCCTTTGAAAACATGAAAGTGCTAGGGTTGTTACTAAAGTACGATTTAGTAAAAACTGTCACTTCAATTGTAATATGAATCTACCTTAAATCATATGAAGTTTTAGATGTTATAGTTAGAAATATAATCAAACAGCAACAAGCATTGAATTACTTTCTAATTCTGAATGCCTAACTTATTTGTATTTTATTTGAATAAACTAAAGTTGCCATTAATGCGCAATAAATAAACTTATGTGTTACATCACTACTGTTGTATTTATACAACTCTGGCGGTACATGTTAAGGTCAAACCTGCATTTTGCGATGAGTTTTATCCATTTTTTTCACCGTTAATTTGGCGCTTAGCATAAGTGATTTTAGAAAATGAAAGAAATTCCTTGAATGGCAAAGGTGGTCTTTATAATTATTATGAAATTGCTGCTACGTTAATAAAAATACGCTTGAAAATCACTTCGTAGACTTCAGTTGCGAATTTACAACTGTGGTGCCAGGGGCTCAAAAATGATAAGTTGCTTATATACAACTGCGGCGGGTAATGGGTTAAAAATTATTGTATTTAGTCATAATTTCGTCAGTTAAGTATTTAGGTTTTAATGTAAATATCTGTAAATATATTTAATGTCTGTACATAATTAAACAATTATTTTGAAAGATATATTTTATTTCCTGAAATTCTCATTGTTTAACAATAATACAAGAAATAGTTTTGGAATAAATTCTAAATTGAAATCAAAACAATAGCAACTTGTTTTTCTGTCTTATACACAGACCACGAGACCAGAATTACTTGAACGCAATTATTAAATTAAGATAGACGAATTATATTACAACAATGTTATAACCTAATGCTGACGTTATAAAGATCAAATTTGCGTGTCTGTATTATTATTGTATTTGTTAATAGAGTCCTCGAGCACCTTTCTGATAAGCTCATATAAATTGAATAAACCTTAATGTTACAAGCAGAGGGTCCAAATTCGTTTGTTTTTAGGGTGGAGCAGATAATGTTGACAACAGACTGTACTGAATCCATGGGTAACAGGTCCCGATGTCCACCCTGTATTTGTGTTTACATAAGCTTATAGTCTTTTTTTTGTAAACAACTTGTTTCAATTGGTTCCTCTGTTGTCTGATTAATGGTAACATGCGCTAGGCTCCTTCTATTACTTATTTTAACAAAATGTGGTATGTTATCAATCTGCCTACCCTTTTCCCAACTATGTAGGGATCCAGCTTCCAGTCTAACCGTATGCAGATGAATACCAACATTTTAGATGGAGCGACTGCCTATCTGACCATAACCCAGTAACTGGGTAACACGATAGTGAGACTGGTAAAATTTACTTTGTATAAAATGTGGTATGTTATGTTGAATTGAAATGAAAAAAAAAACATTTCTGGTCTTCACGTTTTTATTTACAAATGAGAGAATTTAGTTATGCGACTAAATACATTTCAGTATTAACTAGTGCCTCCCTGCATTATCACAAATGTTATAGCAATTATACTAATAAATAGATCAATTTCACTTAATACTAGACCTAGAGATTTGGATTACTATAAAGCTTTATATTATAAGTAGCCATCATTAAGTCATTATAATTCATTTAAGTATCGATTTTGCAAAAATATAGAAAGTATCTAGCCATTTATTTGTTTACTCCCTTATATAATAGTGTAATAGTAATCATGTTAAGCTTCATACTATCATAATTTTTGGAAATATTTCTTCCTTATTTCCTCTACTATTCCATTACATTCACTGGTGTAATATAATCTATTCAAATTAGATTTGTCTTACAAGTCGTACAATCTTGTTTTAAAAGTACAAGGTAAAACTAAAAGCCAAATATTAAAAAAAAAAAAAAACTTTGCACAAATGCATTTTGAATCTATACAAAATAAATAAAAACTTGTCAATATTTTTATCCAAAATACTTCAGAATAAATAAAACTGCATTCTTGGCAAGAGATCACGTCTTTGACGTAGGGCTGCTGATCCGAGACACACATTACAATTTCTTGTTTATTTTTAACCTAAACAAGTCTGCATAAAGTGATTACAGTGCACTAATACCCGTTTTCACACCTAAATGATTGCCATATAAAAGCGTGCTGTTGGATTTTCAACCTTGGGTGCTGATCCAGGTGTTGAAAATCCAACAGCTGGCTTTTATTTAGGCATCACTTAAATTCATTCCCTTACTCTTCGTCTGTTAGACAAGCATATTAAGTTCGCTAACAATAGAAAAAGGAATTGTGTCCCATTAGTGACCGTTGAGCTCTTAAGTTGATGCGGTTAGCCATGCCATTAGATATGCCTGGCTATGCATATGCCATTAAATACAATACAAAACAATAAAATAAAAAGCTAACTAAAAACTAAATAAGTACTTGCTAAAACTCAACTCATCCTCGTATCAGTCTGTCCCAAAGTATTTCTGTCCGAAATGGTTCGGGGCTACAGGGTGCAGTTCCGAAGTTAACATCTTCATCTTAGGTACGTAGTCAACAACTGCTTGGGCTGCTGCAGGGGTGCAAAATAGGTTGGATAGGATGATCCGGTCTTCTTTTACGCCGTGCTGGGTTAAGACGTTTACTGCCTGGAAAAATTTAAGAAACAATGTTAAAGGTTGGTCAAGTAATGTTTCTCGGTACTGTTCAATATTGGAATTCGGGGCAACCAATATTAAGACAAGTGCATAAGTATTACATCCGAAACCATTATTATTATTTCAATATCATAAAGCGAGGTTTCTCGCCTATTCATCACAAAAGTGATGTAGGATTTTTACGTTGCGGTGCGGCGGCCCGGCCAAATGTTCGTCTACTTTTAGGAGTCGCCTGTGAAGCACTACCTCTGATTTGATCGTCACAAAACAGTTACCTCCTTCTGGGGCAGGTAAAAAAGTAATGCTGCAGGAATTCGGACAGGGCTCTCAAATTCTTTGTTACACATTTTTTTTTAAAGCTCTTGAAGCCATTGAACATGTCTTACCTGTTTAACTGTATTGCCTGTAGACATGATAGGGTACATGAGCAGCACTTGTCTCCGTGCAATATCTTCAGGGAACTTTGCGTACACCACATGTGCTTCGTGCGTGTCTGTATCACTCTCTACTAGAATCTTGCCGATGCGGATTGAGCGGCAGCAGTCTCGGAGACCCTGGGAAATGTTATTACAAAGTAATGAGTTTTATTTGTAAGGATTAAGCTGGCAGAAATCACCATCTATTGTGTGTGTAACTAATTTGATAAGAAGGGTTCTCAATTTATATTTACAAGCAAAATATATTTGATGTTGATGTTGAGCTCTTTAAGTCTGAGTTAAGCTGACTGAAAAGGTTCACTCATGTGTGGTTCTTTCAGCAAGACCATCTCAGACACTAATCTGCATGTTTCCCACGTGATTTTAATTTGAAAAGACTGACCTCCGAGTTATTCTCAGTGTTTTGCTTCTCAGAGTAGTCAGATATCATTCATGTGTAAAAGTGTTTGTTAAAATCTAATTACAAAAAATTTATATAGGTAATTTATCATGATCACCAAAAAAAAGTGTCATTTTTTATTCAGGTTACTAAAAAGCTTTTTGAGACACATGCTGCCTCCAATATCATGCCAGGCTATCTTGGAAGTGCATGATTCTATCTAGCCCATATCTTGAGCCATACCTCAAGAAAGAAGAAATAAGACTTGATAGAAATGCTACTTCTATAAAGTGTTATTTCTTTCATATTGATGTCATGTTTTGTCAAATACTGTCAGAAGGTAATAAGCCAATAATAAATAATATCCCTACCTGTTCCATAGCCTCCCCAGATCTGACAATAGACACCCCACAGTTCCCTGCCCCATACTTGAGTCCCTTATACAATGCCCCTGTTGGGGTCACCACCTCACAGTCAGTGAATGGCAACTTGTTCAAGCTCTCCTCAATCACCAGTCGGATGAGACGGTCTGCATAGAACTTGAAGTCACTACGGGATGTGTTTCTGGAAATATATATGGGGGATGTGTTTTAGTATGTATTTTGTAAAGTTAATGTGTATAATTCAGACATTGTTTAGATTGCATCAACTTTCTATACAATGATGTGTTGTTTGAGGCACTGAATAAATTCATTTACACACACATTCATTGACAGCCAGTAATTTAACATGGCAAGGCACCATAAGAAACACTGAGTCCAATGTCTTGAGAGTATAAAATACAAACATACATGAAATACACGGACTAGAAAAAAAAGAAGGACTCCGCGCCACGCATATCGAAAGTGAAGCACAGTAAGTATGCCGGACCGTTTGTACAAACGTGCTTCACGCACACATTTACATCATAGAATGCCGGCCGGCCGCCATTACGCGACAAGACGGCGTCTTTGTAGGTAGGGGAGAAGGAGGCACATTAGCACATTTTTCATATTTGGACTCATAAAAAATCAACTGCAAAGAGAAATTGAAACGACATATTTTTCTTAACTTACTTACTCCTTTGTTAATATAAAAAAAAAATGAAATGTTAGAATTTGTTGAAAACGTTAAAGAGAGAAATGTTTTTTTAAAACTCAAATTTGTTCAAATCTTCCTTCCCATGGGGGCACATTTGAATCGACATGGGGCAGTTTTGAAAAATGGGTTAAAAACCAGAAAAAAGAGATGATAGAGGAATAATTTGTCTTTATTATAATGATGGTTATTGTTATTAAAATATAAAATAAATTTATACGAAACTTCTAAAGTTAAATCTTGCATTACAGTAACAAAAATAAAAATTATAGTTTTTAATTGTGTAAATAGAAAAGTGTACTCGGCGTCAGTCCATATGCATCTGCAGCTCTTCTAAGTTTCATAGTTCCGTTGATGACGCGTAAAACAGCATTTTGGACATCATCTTCATTAACTGTACTTTCCCGCTTCTTTTTATATGTTCTAACCATTCTATAAATAATGAATTACAGTTAGTGATGCATTTAATAACAATAGGTATTACATTTAGAATACATGTATTAGAAAACATTTGAAATTTTCATTTAAGCCGGGGGCGTTCAAATGTGCCCCGTTTGTTTTGATCAAATCTGCCCCATGGTCACTTGGAAGATAAAATATTACAAAAAAAAAATGTGAAATAACTGGCAAGCAAAAACTACAAGGTGGATTGAAAACTAATAAGTACTGCACAATTTTCTGAAAGAATTAGTTGGGAACCATTACTCACGTGATTGTAAATCCCTTACAACATTTATTTTTATTTTTCACTTCGCCGGTACAAATACGACGAAAGCTTATAACTTTTTTTGACAACAAAACACGCGCGCTTTGTGACTTGACGTTTGTCACAGCCAGTTTTGCCAATATTAAAATGGAATTGCGGTATAGATTAACATAAAGCTGCGTTCAGAAATCAACATGTTCAAATCTGCCTCTGTGCTAAGGTGCCTCCTTCTCCCCTACTATTTACGTGAAGTAATAAAATAAAATAATGCCATCTTGTGTTTTGAAAACCTGTAAAAATAATTCTACATCCCAGAAAAACTGTCAAGGAATAACATATCACAGTTAAGGCACAATTTTACTTGTTGATTTATTGTATTTTTGACATTTTAAAATCATTACTATTGGAACACAAAACCTCAACAGACTTATAAGTGTTGTCAGAAAATAAATGGGTAAGTGTCCCGAGAGATTGGGTAATTTTTTTTTTTGTGTTCTTTGTCACTTTTTTGCAAGTATTGACTATGATTATTTTTATAGATTTCCTACAGCAAATCATTCATGGAACAATGATTGGATTATAATAATAAGAAACTACAGATGTGAAGACCATTGGGTTCCGTCGAAAACAAGCGTGATATGCTGTTTACATTTTGATACATATCATCAATTGGCGAGGGTTCTTAGATTGGAACGGATTAGCGTCATGCTTTTGTAATGTTTCTTGGATCGATAAAGAATGCAGTGCGGGTTAGTGAGTGTTTGTATGTGTTGTGAAGATTCTGATTAAATCATTTGAATAAATATTTCAGTTTTATTTTCTACAGAACGTTAAATAGTTTTCTTATTATAGGTAAAATACACCTTGTGTGTTTTAGACAAGTAAGCTTTAATACCCATCCCCCATCTTCCTAATAGGTAATTCAAGACAATCAATTGAATTTTGAATTTGAATTTGAATACGTATTCTACAGCAGCGTTTTTCTAGTCATCCATACAAAATAAATACTTAATTTTGAGTTTTCACTAATATATTTTTGTAATTTCAGTTAAGTGGACTTCTTATATCGCTTTATTGTAATAAATGAATACACTGTCCAAATATTTAAAACGTGGGGAAATTTTCATTCATCTGGTATCCCTCAAATCACGCACACATAGATCGGTACGGTGCTTCACTTTCGATACGCGTGGCGCGGAGTCCTTCTTTTTTTTCTAGTCCGTGCATGAAATATTATAATAAAAGATAATCAAACAAACTCAATTTTCACATTATGTATTTTTACTTATGTGTGAATTTAGATGTTTGGAAGTTGAGAATTGTTACCTACCCTTAAAATCTAAAAACAAACATATTTTCCTCTCAGATCAGAACTTTATCTGAGGATAATTTTGAATTTTTGACCATTTGTCCATATAGAGAACTGTCAGATGTAAATTTTATTCCACAAATAAAAATCATCTGTCGCCTGAAAAATCAGCCCATAAGTTAATCAGCAGCTGTCAATCATTTTTGATAGTAAATAAATAATTGACACTGTTATTGTTGATTTCGTTATAGGTTAGGGCTTAGGATTGTGATTTTTTTTAATATAGCAGTGAAAACCATGACCATTATATTGTAATTTTGTACGTTATCAGGCCAATTTCACAGAGTATGTTACTAAAAATAGCACAAAACATACTAAAAAAACACTCCAGAAATCTTCTACAAAATGTATAGGCAATAAGTACCTAATGAGTGGATAGTAGTGAATGGACTCAATAAAATACGGAATTCAAAACATTGAAGCTAGTTCCAATCTATGCAAAGGTAGATAGCCACAAGGCCTGGTAAGTAACCTCACTCACTTGTCCCTCAGAATGGTCTGAAGCTCCTTAATATTGTCGTTGAGGGGCAGTAGCGTCAGGTTATCACCAAATTGCTCTTTCACATCATTGGCGTCCCACTGCCTGATCTCATTATCAATTAAATCCATACTGAATGTATTTTATCTGAGATTTTATAAACAAAGCGTGAAAATATTGACGTGAACAATATGGTTCATTGGTTTTTTTTGACAGTTGCGACAAAATGAAAATGTCATGTCAATAATGTCAATGATGTCAGCTGGTGGGTTATCGTTCAGAAACTAAACATTTTTTTCATTTTGTTAGTCCTTTTATGTAGAAAAAGCTGGATCTTTGTCCAGCTGCAGCTCAGAGGAATCATTCTTAACCACACTTGCCGCATTGGCAGTCATTCACCACGACGACGAAGCGGTGGAGATCGGCCAAAACGTCGGAATTTATACCACTACACCTACCAATATCGTAGTTTTTACCTAAAGAGGATTTCCGATATAGATCCGAGACTTAGGTGTCACTGACTCTGGCAGGGCCACCATCAGGGATTTTAATATTGAAAACGCAAAAAATTAGTCGCTAATTAGTCGAAATTAGTCGCCAAATATCAGAATTAGTCGGTCCCTGGTTCAAAAGATATAAGGGTTTATAGGTGGCCCTGCGGGAGAGACTCTCCCCAGCAGGGCCAAATTTATATCTCAAAAACTAGGGCACCTAGCGAAGATCTGTTTTCTCCCATATTTAGTCGCCAATTAGTCGGAATTAGTCGCCAAATATCAGAATTAGTCGGTCACTGGTTCAAAAGATATAAGGGTTTATAGGTGGCCCTGCTGGAGAGAGTCTCCCCAGCAGGGCCACATTTATATCTCAAAAACTAGGACACCTAGCGAAGATCTGTTTTCTCCCATATTTAGTCGCCAATTAGTCGGAATCAGTCGCCAAGTTACAGATTTAGTCGGGTCTTAGTTTAGGAGGTATAATGAGTTCAATTAGTAAGGTATAGTCCAAGAGGTAGATCGAAGAGTTCACGAAAAATTACCAAGAAAAAATATTTCTATTAATATGTGTAATATACTTTTAGTTTTATCGGTCTAAAGTCTTTAGAAATGTCCGAGAGAGATAAATTCTTAATTAAATTCATGTTTTTATGTTTTAATTACTAGTTTAGAGTAGCTTAAACTTCTTTGAAAACATTAAACCTTGCTCTTGGTCTATTTGGTGTCAAGATGTACAGTCGCATGCAACTGTTTTACCAGTTTACAATGTTAACCTCTAATTAACGTTAGAATAATAAAAAAATATCGTACCTTTAGTAAAATGTTTAAAATACTAAAACGTTGAATACGTAAGTATTGTCAATTGTAATCAAATTTTATTTTATAAAAATGAATTTTCAAAACTTCGGTTGATGTGTGTTGTGTTTGTGTGTATTTTGAGGTGATTGTGAGTGTTATGTTGTGGGTATGGACGGGTTGAGTTTTTATTGTTACGAACGTGAGTAATTAAATGCCGGTTTACTAGCAGAGAACTTATTCACCACAAACAATAACAAATTTGTCCAATCAACGAATAACAAATCACAATAAACACTAGAGTTCCGTTAAGTATCGCTCAGGTCGTTAGATAAGATCACTTCGCACACTTAGGTATCGCACTCGATTCGCAGTCGAAAACAAACTGACTCACTTCCGGTCGGGGGGCTCGTATTTATATGCGAAGCCAGGAACATTCTAGATACCGACGTCTCCAGAAAAGTTTCGTGGAATCGCGGGGTAATAAATTATTTTTATTACAAACATGTACCTCCCTCCTTTCACGCGAACTTCGACTCTATTCTTAATTATGGAAGGTACAAATTCCCTTATCTATCTAAGTACCTACCTACTAAACCTTATTTGATAATAATAGTGGTAGGTACTTTATGTCGGAATTTTCTCGATCTTGCCAGGTACTTCCATTCTCGAAGGTTCGTACAGCAATGCGTTTTACTTATTTGATCTTACTCTTGATTTAATCGAAGATATAGCGTGTTCAAGTTTCACGGCGTAACATTATTTTATCTTAATTTAGGTTAGAATAATAAAACTTCTGTTGTCGAAATATAAATAGATTTATTACCTTAAAATTATTGTACTTTCTGAAAATGTTACAAATACCTATTTATTCAATATTATGAACAGATACAGTTTTCTAAACGGTTTACTCGCGCAGGCTCGCGAGGTCGCGCGCAAGCTCGAACATACGCGATCCGTAAAGAAAATACCCGAGACCGTGCGGGGATTATTCCTCTCTGTCTGCGCTGACCCTTTAGGTGACGGGCAACTCGTTCTAAGCAGCTCGTCTGTACACGCGCATCTATCTCTTTCTTACTTACCGTAAATGAAACGGAGCGCAGCGATCTATCTGCCAGCGACTAAGTGGTAAGTGCACATTGTGTTGGATAAATAATTACACATACACATACACACATTACACAAACACACATACACATTACATCGTACATTATTGTAGATTTGTTTATAAGTATTGAATACAGCTTTCCTATGGTGGGTTGAAATTATAGACTAAGTTTATATTTATTTAATTCGAAACAAACATTCCTCCATAAGACGTCATAGATACTATCTAGAAAATACATAAAGTATTTTGTACTCGCTTGTACCACTGTATGGGGAAATTGAATTCTTTAATATCTTTTTAATTACACACCGACTAAATCTGTAACTTGGCGACTGATTCCAACTAATTGGCGACTAAATATGGGAGAAAACAGATCTTCGCTAGGTGTCCTAGTTTTTGAGATATAAATGTGGCCCTGCTGGGGAGACTCTCCAGCAGGGCCACCTATAAACCCTTATATCTTTTGAACCAGTGACCGACTAATTCTGATATTTGGCGACTAATTCCGACTAATTGGCGACTAAATATGGGAGAAAACAGATCTTTGCTAGGTGCCCTAGTTTTTGAGATATAAATTTGGCCCTGCTGGGGAGTCTCTCCAGCAGGGCCACCTATGAACCCTTATATCTTTTGAACCAGTGACCGACTAATTCTGATATTTGGCGACTAATTTCGACTAATTAGCGAATAATTTTTTGCGTTTTCAAAATTAAAATCCGTGATGGTGGCCCTGCCAGAGTCAGTGACACGAGACTTAGGCCCTCTTACACCACAATTAATTCCCTATCCTTTCTTCGCTTCGCTCTTCATAGAACGGTCGTGGTCACGATGAATTGTGTCCAATCGCAGTTGTAGTCGTAGCTCACCACAAAAACTCTTTCCATCTGGTTGTGATAGTTAGACGACAGTCTGGCGAATTCATTAAGAGGGCCTCCAACGGCGGATTTAATTTGATCGGCCCACCTTATCGGTGACCTCCCGCGTGGCAGAGTAGGAGGTGGGACTTCTACTCTGCCCTGCACCACTAGACGACTAGACGTTCTATGTCAGTCATTATTCCGCCTCGAGACGTGCCCAAAGAACTTCAGTATTCGAGATTGTACTAGTCTGGATCTGTGCCTGATAGCGTACAGTTTACGTTATTGTTTTTAATAGGAGATATCAGGTACGCATGGGTTAGTTACTCATTGTATTACAAGCCTAGCGCGATTGGAAGAAAAAAAATGATAAACAAACATAATGATTACGCATAACTCTTTATTTGCCCAGAAAATACAAATTAATGATTGCAAGAATATTTCCACTTTAGGTTGTAGATTACAATGCTCTTTTGCTATATTATAATCTTTAGTTCTGCACGTTGTAACCACAAAACTTCCTTCACAAAAATATATTTATTAAAATATTTTATTGAATATGGAACTGTAACCGCTAATTAGTTCTACTGAGAACATTTACAACAACAGTTTTCTTTGTAAATGCGAAAATTTATTACATAATAAATAATAAATGCATTATTGATTTCATTTTTATTAACTATTATTTCCCTGAATCATTTCTCAGAAATGAAAGTCAGGGGTTTGGACAAGGTTACATCATAATCATTTTTGTGGTGTACACAACGAAACAAGAGTTTTAAGAAATTTAATATTAACATTCTGAATCAATTCAGAATACAAAGTGCTTCAAAGACAAATAATAGTAAAAAAGTATGCATTTATTGCAAATTTTAACCCCTTGACTACGTTTGGTGTTATAAATTCGTTGACATAGATAACATTAGAGAAACATGGTGTTGAATTAATTTTACCTAAGTAATAAAGTTTGTGATGATAATTCACGTCCGTAGTATTGACGTCAAAATAACGTCAAAGTCGAGCTGCACACAAAGCGTAGGTCAAAGGATCATCAAGCGAAGTTGCATTTCGTTTACAAGATTAGCTAATAACATTTTTCAAGTGGATTGAACATCAGCACGATATAATTATTAATCTCGTTCATTGAACTTATGTAGACGTTGACATGATCTCGCAAACAAAATAAATAAAAAGGCTGATAAAAAAATGATACAAAATAAACTCTTCGCACTGTACTTTCTTCGAAATGGCGAAATTAAAGGTTACATAGCTCAACTGCATTGTTTTCGTTCGGACTAAGTACCTAATTCCCGATCCCTATTATACTAAAGTCATTCCCCACCTTATGAGTCGATTGTTAATACTACAAGTATTCCTAGAGCTCACCCTCGTTAATGACAAAGCAATGAACTGGACAAAAATAACAGCCTAATTGAAATAGCCTAGGTATATTAAAATTGTGACTTCTATAAACGGTACTAGACAAAATTGACCTTTGCTAAAAACTATGCTAATTTGCACACTGACTCTTGTAAGGCCCAGCTTTAGGAGATATCGCGACCGACCCTATTTGATACTTTAAATAGGAGCTTAGTTTTTAATCACTTCCAAAGCCATGCTAAGGAGTTTCAGTAAAACATTGATAATGTGACTTTAAGACTTAAAATTAAGCTCCTACATTAAGTGCGGATTTCACTACTGAACGGGATCAGAACTTCTAAACCGCGTTCAAGAACTGTCAGTGTCAATATTCCACAGAAATTTTGACACTGACAACGCTTGAACGCGCTCAATTTTATTGATGAAATACGCCCTAAGTATCAAATATGGTTTAATCGATATATTAAACGCGAGCCATTTCACCACAAAAAGGTCAATTAGCGGACAGTTACGGGGCAATATCTATACTAATTTAGTAATAGTGAAGTTAGAATATCGCTATTTAGCGTTCCTTCGTTTATCCAAAGCTTTCGTGTAGTTTTAATTTAACGGATAAATCGAGTCTAATGTTAATTCATCATATCAGTGTGATCGCCGACGTAGTCGACATTAGATAATCGTGAACGCGTTTGTACTTGAATAGACGCCTTATATAATAATTTGTATGAGTCCAATATCAGCTTCGACTAAATCTAATTAAGTCTATGTATTCACAACGACCGCGTTTACGTTACATAAATGCCGTCGGTTATTAAGCTTTCACGCGATAACGTTAACACACACGTTAACGTAAGTGCGTGGAAGTGTTGATTTGAACTTTCTTTCGCCCGTATAGCCGAGGCGCGTTACGTTAGTAGCACACGTTCTTTTTTAAATCTAAACTACTAGGTTTATTAAAGAATGTGTGCCGATATTAAAATTAGTTTCCTCCAAATGTACACTTAACGCGCCCAAACTGTCAATTTAACCGAAACTTTACATTTTTATTGCTCATTCCACTATCAGGAATTACATAATTACACTTTGTGCACTTGTTTGACAAGCATATCAAAGTATTACTCCTACGCACCGCACGCGACGGTTCACATGAAGCGCAAAACATCGTAACATTTACAAAGTGTATAGGTAAAACTATCCCTTTAAAAATAAATTATTTTAAAAAAATCACTAAGTTTTTTTCTTTAAGTAATAAATACGACACAATAACAACAAAGTAGAGCTTTTATACAGGTCTTGGTGAAACAATAATTTAGGAAAGTGTACAAAATTCCATTAGTTAACAAAAGATTTGTACGGATCCCTTAAACAATAATTCTCACACGTTTCTATACTGGGAATGTATCTTCCATAGCCTTAATATGATTTGAACAATTTAAAAAATCTTATAAATATTCAGGGTCCCTTAGAATCAATCTTCAACTAATCGATCAAATTCCGAAGATTTCAAACTACGTCAAACTTAAATTCTTAATTAACTTAATCTGAGACCCTGTCGTAAAGTAATTTGTCAAATATTATATACAACTATTTGTAACAATTTATATTTACGTAATGGCTCATTTCCTTTTCATCAGTACTAACTAGTATTTACTAAAAATATATGTATTTTGCGAACTGCAATTAAACATAGTCACGACTTAACTGCATCGAAATTGTTTCATGTTTATTTTAAGAAAGAAAGTAATAAAAAATCAACATTAATTTAAATGTTATGTACTCAAATAAATCTTCACAAACAAAGATTATGTAAAGAATCCGAAAAAGAAAGATATTTAAAAAAGTTCGAAAAAAAAATACAACATAAAAATGGCAAGATGTGTGTCATTCATTATAAGTTTATAACATTAGACATTACATTATTTACAACATTATAGAACATTTGTAAAACGACTGTACACGACTCTAAAATGGAGTCTTTCTGTATAAATATGGACATTCTGTCAATTCGATGCAGCCTTTAACCTCGATAGCACGTATCCTAAATCATCGGTACACAGATCCTATATAAAAGCATGTATTTGACACCATGAGAGCGCCGCCACTATCAATGGACCACTGACGAAGTTGCTCGGCCGTTGGAACTACACCAAACAAGTGTTCAGTTGCTTTTGTCCTAAAACTTGCGCCAATTAGGTAAGTTTAGATATTTAGAATAGCCGGTCGATTCTGGAAAAATCTCACCGTGATAACTAAGGTGAAGTGAGCTTAGAGTGAGCTGTGAGTCATGCTGATTCTAGGGATTGACACTCCACGCTCACTTCACCCAAGTTTTCACGGTGCGGCGGTTACAGAATCGCACGGCAGAAAAGAGTATTTATATCTATTTTGTACACACTTACACAGCCAGTTCATGGTATATACTTAATTATGGGATTTGTCAACAAGAGTGTTCAAGCAAGATACATAATTAGCCTATAATGTTACCGCTGTTGGGACACAGGTCTCCTTTGTCTTTGTCTTTGACTCCCTGGGAGAGGGGTATAACTCAGAAGATAAATCAGCAGTTTTATTTGAAAGTTGCATTTTTTTTTTTTTTTCAAATAAAACCGTGTAGTTATAATAGCAACGTTCACATAAGTTTCGTATAATTCGGACAGTCGGCAGTTTTTGTCAGTGTTAACAAGCGCCATGCATCGGCCGCATGCCGCAAGCAAACAGTCGATCTAACGTGGAATGTATCGCAGGCGACGTCTCCAGCGTCGACTGACCACGATTGGACACCACAGCCGGACACACATAACAAACAACATATTATGTATATACACATAAATTCGTAGGACATTTAAAAATTGAGTGAGGGTTAAATTATTGTAAATCGTTCAGTAAAACACTGGTTGATATTGGCAACGGTCTCGTCCCCATTCTGTAACTGAATGGAGGACCAGAACCGGCGATCGAGCCCAATCGTGACCAAATAAATAACAGCCATAACCTGTACAATATAACTAGCACATATCACAATGTGACGTCGACTAGTGCGCGACAACGCCGTTCCTTTGCCGCGGGTAACCATTGTAGTTCATTTGCTTGCTGGGAACGTCTGGGATGGGTTCAGGTTCGGACTTGGCTTTTTTGCCAGTCTTGGGAGATAAGTATGCTTTGTAGAAGAACTGTGCGAAGAGAACGAAGTACGAGAAGTACATGGCCATGGAGAGTTTGATGTTGATTTGACTGATGTGACAGCTTGTGGGGGTGGAGGTGGCCATGTAGTTGTGCGCCCAGATGTTGATGGCGCAGCCGACGATCATCTGCGACAGCTGCAGCACCGTGATGGTCATCGCGAGCATCTTCGGCGGGTACTTGCCCATGCTCACTAACGCGTAGTACGAGTACATTACACTGGAAACAGGAAAAAATAACCATTAGAGCTGATTGTTGCTGAACTGGATTCTGCGACAAGGTTTTTCCTTGTATTATCTGCAAACAATTCGTTTAGGTTTTTAGATGTTTATAATATTCACAGATTGTTAATAATCTAATATAAAGTTTTGTCACAAATTGTTTTTCTGCGAGAAAACTGTTAAAACGAGGTTGGGATTATTAAATCAGTTTATGAACTGGTTTATAATAGTTCTACAACAACTTCTTATCTTAACAGTTTAATTGTTGTTGTTATGGTATATTTACAATAATAGTAGTCTATTGTTTTTTTTATTAACTACGTCGTATAAAAAACTGTAAAACTAAACGATTCGTTTAGCGCATGAACTTTTGATAAACATTGAAATTGAAATATATTACATAATGTGTAGACAAAATCATTTTCTTTTTATCAAGAGACTTTAATTACATGTTTGAGTAAAATATTTATCAATAAAATCATAAATTGTTTATTTTATTATTTATGTACACACAGTAAAAAACATATGGATATGATATGACATAATTATAATTTGAGTACAAAGGTACTGCTTATTTCTTAAGAAATTTCTTCCAGCAGACCTGCGACAGGAGAGGTAAAAAAGAAATGTAGACAATAGTGTGGGTGTAATTCTTATAAAGATTCTTAATTAAAAACCATTACACAATTTTTTCCTAAGTCACAGGATCACCTAGTTTAGGAGTCAGGGTTTACCTTATCCGTATGACCTTTAAGCTAACCATCTTATCGATACCTCCTAAGTATACTGAGTCAACTAACAAATTTAGGTATTTTTATATTTTTATATAAACGTACATGATAAATCGTGATCTTAACGTTTGTGTTAAAAAAAAATAAAAAAGAACAATAATTACCGAGATAATTTCACGTATACAAAATCAATTTCAACATCAGTAAAAATCGTACATTGTAAACTGATCTAAATAACATCGTACCAGTGTACGCGGGGCGTGAGGGGGGACGCATTGATACAAGTTTATTGCGCGGCTCAGTATACGATGAATGGCGGCGAGTGCGCACGCAATTTTAGGTAATAATTCTGTTTCGTAAAGTTACTATTATTCGTATATAATATATCGTGGATGTATCATCACTACATAGTATAAAACAAAGTCGCTTCCCGCTGTCTGTCCCTATGTATGTTTAGATCTTTAAAAGTACGCAACGGATTTTGATGCGGTTTTTTTTTAATAGATAGAGTAATTCAAGAGGAAGGTTTATATGTATAATACATGCATAATATAGTAGAGAAACACTGTACATTTTAGAGGTTTCTAATGTGATGTCGTAAATAAACACATTTTTTTGCGCTTACATTGCAAACGCTGGCTTAACCCTACGAGATAGATCAAAATAATGTACTACAGTATTGTACACCATAAAAAGGTCTATAAAAAAGTCCACGATGGCATATGTCTATCTCTTAGGGATAACCCACAATAACCATTTTTTATCCTATACTTTTTAAGAGAAATAATGGCTCTAAAATTATCAGTGTTTCTCTACTATATTATGCATGTATTATATGCATATAAACCTTCCTCTTGAATCACTCTATCTATTAAAAAAAAACAGCATCAAAATCCGTTGCTTATTTTTAAAGTTCTAAGCATACATAAAGACAGACAGACAGCGGGAAGCGACTTTGTTTTATACTATGTAGTGATAGTGATCAGCATTGCACCCGTGCGAAGCCGGGGCGGGTCGCTAGTGTGTCTGATAATATAGTTGTACATGTTAAATTAATACTTATTAGTAACAGAATGCAGTCAAACAGGGCGCGAAAAATTTTAAATTTACTTGATGTATATGTTAGCTAGTTCGCAGTTTGTTATAGATATTAGTCATCGCTTTCTAGTAGTGGGTCACACTCAAAATGAAGGCGACAGTATGCACGCTTTAATTGAAAGACAGACGAAAGATAAGATGCTTTATACGCCTGATCAATGGTATACAGCTTTTAGATTTGCCAAATCCGATGAAAAGCCATACAAAGTTACTGAAGTGTCTCAGGAATTCAGGATAAATTAATTAAAGACTTTAAATCAAAGTTAAAACTTATAAACAACTGGACAACTACCAACGATGGATAAAAAAAAAATGCCTTGGAATAAAGTAACGGAAGTACCAGTTAAAGCGGAATATCCATTTAGGCTGTTTTATAAAACGAGTTACCAAGATGATGCTTACAAGTGGATAGATTGTGTAAAGAAACCTAAAGCTACACGAAATCGAAGAGAGTTAAATATTGATATAGATATTGTAATATTTCTTTAGCTTATCATTCACCCATTCCTATTGACCAAAATAAGCACAAAGACTTGATGGATCTTTGTAAGACACTGGTAATTCCTAAGGAGTATCCACGGACTAGATTTTTTCTAGTCCGTGGGAGTATCATTTATTTTTTAATAATTTGATTTCAACGAACTCTAATGCAGCTAACAACAGCGATTCTGACTGATCTCTAATTTGTTAAACCTTATATCTTTTGAGCATTAGAAATGCCTAGACTGTTGTGTTATTAATTTCTATTATTTTTATTAATATTGTTTAACGTAAGTTACCATTTTTAGTTCTTATTACTTTTATTGACGTACTGGAGAAGTACCTGTTTTAGTTTTTAATAGTGATTTGTTTACGTTGTAGCTTTTAGTAAAGCTATTATGTTAAAAAGAAATTCCTACTTAATTATGGCGAAAAATACATTGTGATTCTTCAAAATGAGTTGTTTTTGGTTTATGATCCTTGTTCTTCTTCCTAGCTTTTATTAATCCCACATATCGTAAGGTATTACAAAAAAAAATACTAATAAAAAACCTCGGTAAATTACATTGGTCCAGTATACGTTGAGGTTTCAAATGTTAACATTGCTAAGTACTTTCCTAGTATAATGAGTCAAGTGATATAATTTCAACATTTTATTATTAAGTCAGATAGAAAACCCCGAAAACAAACAAAAGTAAAATTATATTAATAAAATGACAATCATATTTCATGTGATTTTGATGTAAACGATGGATTTTGATGGACAACGTACATGAATATAACTGGTAGTTAAACCATTTCACTATTGAGTCCCGCCGGCGTATACCCAGTCATGTACATAAAATGTCATTTAAAAACAAAAATCAGCAAAATCATTTTATACCAAAGGAAGAGCTTACAATTTTTATTAAAAAAACATTTACTTTATTTCGAATTAATTTGATTTCATTAAAATATAAACGATTTGCCTTCAAATCGCTCTCCTATAAAATAACTATAATGTCAGTTGACTCATTATACTTAGGAGGCATCGTTATGTACCCTAGTCTTAAGCAATGTCAAAGGTTTTTGTATCAATAAAGATTTTATTATTATTATTATTATTATATTTATTGTTAGCCGATGTTGTCTAACTGCACGGCTAAGGCCTGCCCTTCTCCTGTCCACTCCTCTCTAAATATAATCTTCATTATTTTATTTAGTTCCCATAATCTGCTGATAAACAGACCACGCAGGTAATCGTGTAGATAAAACACTACTTGTTAGTAATACTTAGGAAGTCGACTACAATTTCAGGCCGGGCTATGAATAGAGCAATTTGTCTTTTGCGAAACACGCTAGTACAAGCGATTCTAAGGAAACATTAATTTGGGAACTGCGGAATCAGACATGATTGTACGTAGTTGGGATAATTTTTATTAAAATATGTAAACAATTTTTTTTTTATATTTTAATCTTCACTGATTTGTTTTCCTGATGGTGCTAAAATGTTATGGAAATCATCACTTTCACGTGTTGAAATTGCATTCCTTACGTAACTATTATTTAGATGACATTATTAGATATTTAATCCCAGCCACGCCTTTGACCTATATTTTCTTATCATTATAAGCTACTGACTATACTGCAAACTGCTACGATATATTGCAAACATTTCATTTTATTTTAATCCAGGTGTTGTTTCTACCTCATCCAGATTCAGTCATGAATCATTCACATTTCATTAAACCTTCGAAACGAATATTTTTTTGTGCTAGGCACGCCTTAAGGGAATGATGAATGGAGCCACTGAAAAGGTTTAGTCATTCGGTTTTATTATTATTGTTCTTAGTAGAAACCGTTGGGCCTGAAAAATATTAGAAGTATTCAGCCGACAGGATCAATCTGGAAAGGTCTACTAGTTCGCGTATATGACATTGTAACGGTATCTCTACATCAAACATTAATCCATTGGCTCCATTATCAACCTAGGTTCAAAATAGATCCCAGTACCCTATTCATCATGACTCATAACATTCCTCAATTGTGGACCTAGATCCTACAGTGATGTCACTGGACGCAATATTCATGGTTACACCACTTGCTTCTATTTTTCACATTCAACAGGCGATTCATTTCCTCCATGTTTTCATAAGTTTATAATATCATATGTGGCATAGCATCCGCCTCCCCACGGCTTGTACGTGCATTGGACACACTCTAAATTCTAAGCTCTTCGAAACATTTTGCTAGTGCAAAAACTCAATGACACAATGCCGACCTGCGAAACTCGCCCAACGTCTCAAGGTTCATAGGCTGCCATTAGACCAATGAATCGACTTCCTTTAAGAATAATTCGTTCAATTTAGATGTTATCGACACTATAGAAACTCAACGGGACATCCATATCTCTTCGTTTAATGTCGAAGCCGGTGTGGGAGGATCCTAAATTGCAAATGGCGACTGGCAGTGCCTGCCAGCTGTATAGATTTTTTCTGGATGACCCAACTGACATTGTTTCGGTTTTAGATTTGCATTTGCAAGCCGAACTTTCATACTTTCATATGGAGACCGGTAAAGAGAATGTAAACTAGTTTTAATGTATCGTGATTAAATATATTCAGCATGCGATACTATATTATTCTAGCCATGACTTCTATTTATGATTTGCATGGTGTTCAATATTTCTTCTAATTAAACTTTTTGGCCCCGATCACTCATAGAGACTGCACGTGCTCCCTTATTAAGCACTGATGACTTTCAAAAAGAAACATTTCAAAACGTACTTATTCCTATTATCTTTCAATCAAGTATCCAATCAATTTACTTCATGACATAATTTAAGTACAAAGCCTTCTATGACTCTTTCAATGCTGTCATACTACTCTATACAATGAGCTTCGATGGTCGGACACGCCTTCACGTTCATTACTCAATTGGGTAAACAAAAGATCCATCAAAGAAGTTAATCATCCATTTGACACATTAAATTGATTGGCCACTAACCTAAGAGACGAACAAAACCAGTGACTTATTTTAAATTCTGTTGCAAAAGCTGAATATCAACGTCAAGAAACAAACAATCTTAATAATAAAGTTAATAATTCGATCAATAATTGCGCCAATAATCGTGACAGGTGGCTTAATAATGGTCAAGACCTGTGTGAAGTGGAATACTATTTTTAAATGTTGTTATATTCAAATATTTAATCATGTAACGTATATGCGTAAAATGAATATAATAATACATATAAAAGAGTCTTACCTATGGACACAATAGTTCATGACGACGAACCAGCGCGCCGAGGACGTGTACTCCGTGAAGGAGTACCAGGTGTACAGTAGGACGGTGATGTGGTGGTACCAGTGCAGGAAGATGAGGGGCTTCTTACGTAGAACTATGAACACGGTGTCGCCTAGCTCCGGCAGCTTCGATAACACGAACATCCATGTCCAGAAGCCGGACACTTTGTCTTGTTCGATGAAACTGGAAATTAGAGAAAAATGTTTTATGAGTATTTAATAACATACATTTTTTAATTGACGTGGAAGGAAAGTCTTCTATTGAAGCAAGGACGAGGAGAACAATGCTAAAAATTTTCAAATGCCAAAAGCGTCTAAGAATCTGGCATTAAAACTATTCAAGATAGGCGGGGAATTTAAGCTGTGGGAGGTTGTAGTCTAGTCTATGTCTATAGAAGTATAGACCCATTAAAGAACAACCGGCCAAGTGCCACCACCATGAAAGGTTCCGTAGTTGGAATGAATGTATCCCAAGAACAACAAACTTAACATTGTAGTTGAAAATCATGTTCTCCCATACATTGCAACTGCAAATTTAAGTTGGTCGACTATTACTCGTAAACTTGTAAAGCCTACTTATCTGTGATAGTTTTCCTTTTAATTTCTTTATGTGTACTACTGCCGTGATTTTTTTTCACATATCCAAAAGCAACCATTTAATTGGCATTTAATTAGCAGGGGGACACACATTTGAGTCTAAAAAAATTAGCACAAAGCTTAATATTTCATAAACGGATCCCTGAATCGAAAAATGGTTTTCACAAACCCGAAATAGCTATCCAACTATACCCCACACCATGGGGTAGACGAGAAAAAATAAACAAAATATATTTTTAAAAATGTTATTTTACCATTTTGTCGGCGTGATTAATATGTATAACCATGCCAAATTATAGCTTTCTAGGTACTAAGAGTCTCTGAGCTAAACTGCGGCCGGACGGACGGACGGACAGACGTACATGGCGAAACTATAAGGGTTCCTTGTTGACTACGGAACCCTAAAAAGGAACAACGGGCGAGATGAACTAAAAAGTGCGAGCTCATTCGTAACGCTCACCAGATTAACCCTTTAACCGCCCGACTTCATATCAGTTGGCGTGCACCCAGCGCCCGGGCAGTGAATCGAAAAATAAATACCTACAACAAAGAGGGATGTGCAATACTTAACTTTTCGATGTCGATATTTCGTTTTAATAACGACATTTGCATTTGAATTGAAATTTGCAATTCAACACGCTTTTATTTATAAAATCGGGACTGTGATAAAAACGGGAAGATTTAATAATTAAGGTGTAAAGTTTTAGTGTTAAAAATATATACTTAGGTACGATATGGAATTATTTTGTCGTAGACGAAGAAGCTTAATTATCGTTAAAGGTTACAATGAACTTATAAAGTGTTATATTTCTTTTTAGAGTTAATTTATTTTTAACTTTTTAGTTCATTTTACTAACAAATAATAAAAGCTTGTTTTTAAAAAATGCTTTTTTTTTCTTTAATTTTATTTTTAACTTTTTAGTATTTTTAATTCGAGATTTACTAAGAGGTAGTTCGTAGCGCGTAGCAGCGATTTTCCTTTATTTATTTAATTCTGTTACTTTTTAGCCTGGCCAAGTGTTCTTCTTGTAATTCATTTTTCCTTCTCTCATGTGTATGTATTCTATCGATATCTTGCCTACGCATGCTTTGTTACCTTCTCTCTTGTGTGTGTATTCTATTGATATCTTGCCTATTTGTGCGTTGTTCTAAAGATTCGTTTTTCCTTCTCTCTTGTGTATGCATTCTTTCAATATCTTGCCTATTAGTACGTTGTTCTAAAGATTCGTTTTTCTTTCTCTCTTGTGTATGTATTCTATCGGTTTCTTGCCTATTTGTGCGTTGTTCTAACGATTCGTTTTCTCTATGTTTAGCTACTGCTAAACTTATTTTTTCTAAGCGTTGCCGCTTGTGGACATCGCTTTCATTAGCAATCTTCTCCTGTCGCTTCAATTTCGCCTTCTCTAAACGTCGTTTTCTTTGTGTAGTAGTTTCTTTTTTTTTTATGTTGTTCCCACGAGTATAGGACAAAAACGGTCCATCCCCCCAGAGGTCCATTGTAGAGGGATAAGGGCTTTAGTACAACAGGGTTCGCCCTGGTACCCTCAGGCGCAACGTTAGCGATATAAAATGTTTATACACCCTCATACCATTCAGCCCTCGGCACGTGCTCACCTTGGCATTCGGTCATCCATCTAATCAATCAGACATATTCCACATTCATAACAACCTGAACGAACTTTTTTCCCAAAATTTGTTGGAGTTGCATATTCACGCCAACCAAGATACTCGTCAAGACGAATCAAACGAGCCCAAACTCGATGGGGTTGCGTCGTTTAATTACGGAGTTCCTATGGCCAGCTTACAGCTCCATCATCAGACCCTGGTTACCATGTAGTATCAAAGTACTCGTCAAGACGAATTAAACGAGCCCAAACTCGATGGGGTTGCGTCGTTTAATTACGGAGTTCCTATAGCCACCTTCCAGCTCCATAATCAGACCCTGGTTACCATGTAGTATCAAAATACTCGTCAAGACGAATTAAACGAGCCCAAACTCGATGGGGTTGCATCGTTTAATTACGGAGTTCCTATAGCCACCTTCCAGCTCCATCATCAGACCCTAGTTACCATGTAGTATCAAAGAGCTCGTCAAGACGAATTAAACGAGCCCAAACTCGATGGGGTTGCATCGTTTAATTACGGAGTTCCTATAGCCACCTTCCAGCTCCATCATCAGACCCTGGTTACCATGTAGTATCAAAGTACTCGTCAAGACGAATTAAACGAGCCCAAACTCGATGGGGTTGCGTCGTTTAATTACGGATTTCCTATAGCCACCTTCCAGCTCCATCATCAGACCCTGGTTACCATGTAGTATCAAAGTACTCGTCAAGAAGAATCAAACGAGCCCAAACTCGATGGGGTTGAGTCGTTTAATTACGGAGTTCCTATGGCTACCTTCCAGCTCCATCATCAGACCCTGGTTACCATGTAGTATCAAAGTACTCGTCAAGACGAATTAAACGAGCCCAAACTCGATGGGGTTGCGTCGTTTAATTACGGAGTTCCTATAGCCACCTTCCAGCTCCATCATCAGACCCTGGTTACCATGTAGTATCAAAGTACTCGTCAAGAAGAATCAAACGAGCCCAAACTCGATGGGGATGCGTCGTTTAATTACGGAGTTCCTATGGCCACCTTCCAGCTCCATCATCAGATCCTAATTACCATATAGTATCAAAGTACTCGTCAAGAAGAATCAAACGAGCCCAAACTCGATGGGGTTGCGTCGTTTAATTACGGAGTTCCTATAGCCACCTTCCAGCTCCATCATCAGACCCTGGTTACCATGTGGTATCAAAGTACTCGTCAAGACGAATTAAACGAGCCCAAACTCGATGGGGTTGCATCGTTTAATTACGGAGTTCCTATGGCCACCTTCCAGCTCCATCATCAGATCAGCTCTATGTCATAATAATATTGCATTGTCATCCGATTTATGCGTGCATGCAAAATTTCAGCTCAATCGGACACCGGGAAATGGATCAAATTTAACTTGCAAGATATGATTACAGACAGACAGACAGACAGACAACGGGACAGGTGAAACTAAACAAAACCTTGTAAAAATAAAAAAATTACTTGGACGACGTCAATAACAGTTTACCTATTGACTTAGATGGTAACGATATTCGAACGATACATCAATGTCAAACTCTTCGTCTGATAAAAATTCTTCATTTTCATCGCCTTCTAGAATTCGTATTAACTCTCCAGTAGTCGTCATGATAAATTTCTGTCATGTACATTTATCGACGTACGAACGTAAAACTACATTCACAAGCACAACACTGATGGAAAATTCCAGAAGTCGGCACTCGTTTATGACGTAAGAAGCGGTCGTATTTATCCGACCCTGGCGCTGGGCGTCCTAACAAAGTAAGTTTCGGAACATGTAGGGTAGGGATGGGAACCATCAATTCAGTCGCTGACATTTCACAAGTAAATACTCACAAATATTTGTAAAAAAATGTTTTATTAGCAAATTTTTCTCGTTATACTGACTAATTAACTTTAAAACAAATATTGCTGTATTTGTTTTAAAGTTAATTAGTCAGTATAACGAGAAATATTTTGATTTATGTTTATTTTTGTATCGGAAATCTTGGCATATGTCCCGTCCCTCGTGTCGGATTTTTCCGTCATGGGCGTTGGACATCAATACAATTTGCTAAAAATAATATTAGTAATTCATCTAACTTTGGACATTATTTTTAGGACTTCTTATTATGAAACTAAAGTGTATTAAATTGTAAATGATTGCTTAATTAACTCTATTCACCGAATATAAACATATTTTTGATAGAATACAGCGTAATTAAATAAAAAAGCAGATTAAACGAGCTGTGGTTTTTGGTCGGATATATACGACTCTGGCGAAATGGGCCCGAAAATTTTTGTCGGATTAATCCGACGTAGGCGGTTAAAAGGTTAAAGTAAAATGAGTATCCGATTCAGTCTTCAGAAAACCGATAAATTGCTTAAGTGTGTCCAAGAATTAGAACATGAAAAACTGAGACTAATTCAAACAAATCAGTCATGTTTCGATAACTGGTGAACAGCTGTATGATTGATGTAACCAAGTTCATTACAGGCATTAGCTGGAGTAATGTGGCGTATAAATGGCGAATGTTTTTACATGGCTGATAACAAAACATCGCGTGCGCATAGAATAGAATTGAATTTGACACGCGAGCAATGGGAATGGAGCCGTCCTGTCTATTAGGTAGGACGCTAATTTGTGTCAGTTGTGTGAGAATGTGCTAGAATTAGCGGCGATCATTTCAGTAATCTTGGTAATGTAGAAGCATGGTCGCGTCTCGAATAAAGATCTAGTCCCTATTCAGTTATGCTCGACCCACGCATGTGTCGAGTTCGGGATATGCTCGCAGCGATTAAAGTAAAACAAACTAAACAAGAAAGTATCGCAATAGTACGATGTGTGATACAATAGCACCGAATGCGAACTAGGATAGGAATATAACGAAAGAGAAACCGTAACTATAAATAATAATTCCAGTACAGATATATCAGTAATACTTCGGCGTACAAATAATGGCACTTCCTTCCCGGTGTTTAAGATGTGATAACAATTATTGTAGATGAAGAAGAATCTACCAATGAAATGAAAACACAGACTATTCAACATAATAATGATTATCGACAATGTCCCGTTATTAATTGATGCAATAGATACTGTTTACATAATGAGAATGCCATCATAATAGAAAGGGGTTCGAACTGTCATACGATACTAATTGCAGACAGGCGGCTGGCATTGTGACTCCGCTTTGAGGTTGATTAATGAATTTATTAATCACTAAATAGTATAAAACAAAGTCGTTTCCCTGTCTGTCTGTCCCTATATATGCTTAGATCTTTAAAACTACGCAACGGATTTTGATGCGGTTTTTTTTAATAGATAGAGTGATTCAAGAGGAAGGTTTATATGTATAATACATGCATAATATAGTAGAGAAACACTGATAATTTTAGAGGTTTCTAATGTGATGTCGTAAATAAACACATTTTTTGCGCTTCATTGTAAACGCTGGCTGAACCCTTTGAGATAGATCAAAATAATGTTCTACAGTATTGTACAACTTAAGAAGGTCTACAAAAAAGTCCGCGATGGTATATGTCTATCTCTTATGGATAACCCACAATAACCATTTTTTATCCTTAACTTTTTACGAGAAATAATGGCTCTAAAATTATTATCAGTATTTCTCTATTGCACCCGTGCGAAGCCGGGGCGGGTCGCTAGTATATTAATAAATAAATATTTGTTTGCAGGGTAGATGTGGCCAGAAACCGCAAAAGACTGAGAGAGGTTTGGAAGGAAAAATTGGAGATTTTTTCCAAACAAAAGGACACAAGGCAAATAAAATAACTACTTAGGGCGCATTTCACCGAACGTTTATTCCTAGAATAAGTCTTATCCAGAGAATAAATTTTGAATTTTGACAGTTTTTTCATATTAGAACTGTCAGATGTCAATTTTATTCCGCGGATAAAAGATATCTGACTTTGGTAAAATCAGCCCTTAGTCAAATAATTCGAATCCTGTATTTTATAGTTTTTAAACCACACAGGAAAATAATAAATTTAATAACTGTCCTGGATTTTGACTTGGAATATCTCTTCTAATTTTTTTCCGTTAACCTTGACGTATTGAATAATGTTTATGAATCAGTTTTTAATCACATTAGAAAACAGGATGTGCTTTTATGATTACATCGTAAATATAAAATGTTGATCACCGCAGATTTCCCTCTACTGCCTCATCTTCAATGTTAAATCGAATATAATGGATTAGGTAACTAATTTATGGAACACCCTGGTATAATTCTCTCTGTCCTGATATACTTGTGGATGGACGTGACAGCAATGGCTGTGATGATAAGCAATGACCATTCCTGATTTCTATGAGAAGTTAGTCAGCAATTGCTGTCGTAACAAGATGCGCCCTTGCCAATTTATACAGCAGGTTATTCTCCATTACTTGCAGTTGAATTTAGACAGACATACGAACGACGTGCTTTTTAAAGAGCTTATGCTTCTGCATTAAAGCTCTGGACACACAGGCGAATCCCGCGCAGGACGTGGGATGCAACTGCGCGCACCGATTGTTTTTGTGATAAAGAAGTCATGGTCTTGCAACTATTCGCGGCGTTTGAAAATCTCCATACAAGTTAATTGACACAATCGACGCGAGCAAATTTTGTCCCTCCAGACAGTTTTAATTTTATCAGAATCGTTATTAAACTCTATTTTATTCCTCGAGTTAATATCAAACAAAATGATTACCACTACCTATTATAACAACAAAATGAAATGAAGTTGTGTGTGACGACAACAATTCTATTGCGTTGTTCATAATTGTTACTAAAGCAAAGGCTTTCAAATTGAATTCATGTTGTATTTATATTGTAACAAAGTGGGAACATAATCAAACGGTCTTATTATTCAAAGCTTGTTAATTAGCAAGTACACAGTTACACAATTACATGGGTAGGCGTTACATAATGTGTCTTACGAGTACCTAAGTACTGCGTAGAGTCGTATGTACGTTTGAAGATAAGGTCGAAACTCCTCTTTGTTTTAAGAAGACGAATGAATCCATTTTTATAATGTTCCAGCCGAAAGACGTCCACTGCTGGACCTGGACGTAGGTCCCAATGCAGCATAGCTAGAATGACCGGACTAGATTAGTCTCACATTTGGCTACTTACCCTCGTTTGCACCATCAATTAGATGACAAAATTAAAATATATTAAATTCTGTTCCGATCAATCTGACCCTAGTATCGGATCAAACTAATGCCCAATTGATCCTGTAACCTCGGTCTATGATTCTTGTCCGGCCAATTATTTACAAGACCCACCTGTCCTTTTGTCGAGCGACATCGACCAACCGAATTCAAGGCTGTGAAATATCATTAGAGCACCCAATTACTTTGCGAAAGTCCGGCCGAATGCCAAGTTAGACTTTTTAGGTTTTCGGCATCCTTAATTGCCACTTTTGTCTGGCAAACTTCGGCCAACAGCAAGAAAAAACTATAAACAAGTAAAAATAACGATTGAGAAAGCCTAACCCCAAAAGTGAATGATACAATAACGCCATAATGACATGTATTTAATTTGATAAATTAAATTTTACATCATGATTATCCCATAAACCTTAATAAACACCATGCATAACCATCGACAACAGAACCGACACGACCCAACGAATGAAAACCACTAGGTTAATCAAACTAGTATTCTACACGTAGTCATGGCATTCGTAGCAAGCGCATAATTTTCTAACTGACGTAACTCACACACCACTTTCTATTTCCATTTGAGCTATGGGCTCTGAGTCTCTGATGTAATTTTTTCCGACAAAATGTTGTTTACACCGTTTCTGACACAGTTTTAAACACAACCTGTATTTAATAACTGGGTAAGGAAGGTCTGAGAGGAAGTTTGACTTTACGTAATCGAGACAAGATCGGTTCGCTTCGATTCGATTTTAGCGAATCGATTCTTGAGATTGATTTATAGCGAGACGAAAAGCGAAAAACAAAAGCCTAGTTGGAGTCGTGCTCGTGTTGTGGGATCCGTACTGTTTTTTTGTACGTATGGCCAACAATCTGTGAAACTCAAAGTAATATTGAGTTTAGTGGCATTTGGACGGACATGTATCGCAAGCTTATCAACATAGGTCTGTGAAAGCTTTTTCACATAACTTTGATACCAAATCTCACGTCATGTCAATTCAATTGATAAGCCATTGTCATTTCTCCCAACGAATCACAGCAGAAGCAGCAGCAATCGTGTGATTTGGCAGCAGAGAGATTTACTTCTTTAAAGTGTCATAGGGTGCGTTTCCACAGAAGCGACGATTCCTACACGTCTCCGCTCCGCTCCGCCCAATTCCGCTTCTGTGGAAACGCACCCATTGGGTCCTGCGTTCGATTCCCATGTAGGGCAAAGCGTTTTTGGGTTTTTCATCTGGAATTTCGCAATAGGTTAGCCCCTATTACATGTTACTTAAACATAACTGACAAAACGTGGGTGCACCTCATGATGACAGTAGGTGATGTAAGAAACCAGTATTTATTATTCTCTATTCTTCGTACCTTGGGTAAAGAACCCTGAAAAGGCGCTTAAGGCACCCACCGTCTTACAAGATTATAAACACTCTTCGCTGCTCCCCGATTGGATTAGACACGCAATTTCTTTGATCCACCCGTCTTTAGATCTCTGTGTAATATTTTGTACGCCTAAAGAATTATAAGAGCTCAGGAGGGTGATTGCGTAACACACTATCAGTAGCAATGGGTTTCATTTTGACAGTTCAACATTCATTGCGTTATTTACGTTGTTGAGCAGACAATTTTTCCAACATATGGAGCGTGTTACGCAATTAGAATGCAGGAATATTTCCAGCATACACTTAAGTTCTGTTAGGACGGAATCGAGGAGGATTTGCCGCCGGCCAGCTGGTGCACACTGATGCCGATGCCGCCAGCGGCCGCCGCCGGCGCACTACTGAATGGCACGACCCCGCGGTATGCCACGGGGGAAATACGGACTGTACCCGGCTTGCACTGCCTCTCCTCGCGATCTAGCTGACTCCGGAGCATATCATCGCCTTACGCCTTCGCATCCCGCCGCATGTCGTTACGTCCCGCCGCAGAAAAAAATCCCCTTTGAGGCTCCAAGGTTGGTCTCTGAGCTTTGGAATCTATATCTCGTTACCATTAGATACGAACGAAGTAACGTTGGTAAATTAAAAATACCTTGCCCCGCCGTCCGCCACTGTGCGCTGGCCTTAAATGTCGAACTATTATGAATGATGTTCCAAATAGCTATATAAAGCTGAACGTGGGCAGCTTTTAGAGAAAACTCGTTTTTGTTACAAGATCCTGTCATCATTATTTTTATTTATCTACGCTAATATTTGGTAAAAAAAAGTTAGCTTGGCCTGAATATTTTTCCATTAAATAACTTCTTTTTTTATTGGAGTTACGGAACTTGTGAAAAGAGAAGTTTAGAAAGGAATGATAAACTTAATCATTATAAAAACCGCAATTTTGGTATGTTTAAAATCAGAAGGCAATGAAAGTCTCATTATAACAACGGATACAATATAAATTGATAAACAGTAACTGGGTTATGGAGGTCAGATAGGCAGTCGCTCCATGTAAAATACTGGTATTCAGCTGCATCCGGTTAGACTGGAAACTGAGCCAACATATTTGGGACAAACGTTAGGCAGATTGATTGATTTGCTGTTAAGACCGAAAGTACTGAACGGATTGGCCTCAAGGATAGAAATCTTGACAGCGAAACACTAATGAAATTTGGCTCCACTTTTGCGTCACATCTCAACATGACAATTGACAGCCAACGACAATGATATACCAAGAATAATAATTTAATAAAACATGCAATTATTCTCGCACAGGTCTCCGGAGGTAAATAGTAATTACAGCATAGTTATGATTATACACATACATTCGTCTACGTATGTAAACAGTTTTAATTAAGTTTAACTACCCTAGTTACTCGTACTAAATTACCATCTGCAAGTCTACACTGGACTGTTTTAGTTTACATAAGAGCGGTAAGATAGATATTTCCCCAAAGGGTTGTATAGGAAGAGATGAAAATGGACCAACTAGGCAGGCTTAAACGTTGATTTTCACCTGTGAAATACCCGTGACGTATGTAAACTAATATGAAAAAGCGAAAAGATTCGATTTTTTGTGTGCTTGTGTGTTACGCTTTCGCGCTAAGACGACTGAACGGATTTGGATTAAATTTTGCATATGGGTAGACCGCGACCTGGATTAGGACACAAGATACTTTTTCCCGATATTACTACGGGGTCCCCGGTACGGTTTCACCCGCATAAGTCTCGAGACTTATTCGGGTGAAATCGCGGAGCGAAACTAGTCACACATAAGTATACGCAACAGTAAAACTTACAACGTCTAAACAGTGTTTAGACGATGCCAGTCATGTGTTGCTTCAATTTTATTGTATGCCAAGGGCAAGAAACTTCATCGTGTTATTGTAGCTTTAATCCAAAGAGAAGGAAATATCAAGTTGCAATTTGCAACGACACACTATAAAATCTCCAATTTAGCTATTGAAATGTTATCGTCATTATTACAGCCGAAAGACGTTCACTGCTGGACATAGCCCCCCCCTCTCCCCCCCAAGCGTCGCCGCCTGAAATAGTACACCTGGCTGTTTGTATATGTGACTTTAAATGTTTGTAAACGCACCCACAATACAGGAGAAATTCCTAGTGTGGGGCAACGTTTTTTTTATTATAAAAAAAGGTAGAAATAGAAAAGCGAAAAGATAAAGCGAGATATCACTTCTCATTATCACTGAGGTAGACCTATCTAAAATGAACATCTGGTAATAAAAGAGAAAGAAAAAACATTGTCTAGCCCGCAGAGAAATTAAGATCTGAGAAGGGTGTGAGACTCCCCGTGGGAAGATTTGTTCGCGATAACAGAGAATCACGAAGAATTTTGGTGTAGTAACTAGTCGACAAGTATCCTTTTAAAATCGTTAAATTTTCAGCGTACCGGACTCTTGAGGATTGTATTTCTATTTTAGGTCGGAATGTGTGCAGCCTAAAAGCTGAAATTCCTGACAGGGCTTAACTATTAAAGATAAAAATCTATTCAGCCTAAATTAGGAATTCTTTAATCGACTTTGCTATGGAGTTTTGAATTCAAGTATTTCCTGAGTCAAGGAACAATAAATTGCCACTAAAAATGTCTAGGACTAGCTCCAACCCGCGGTTTCACTAGCATAAGTCTCGATCCCGTAAGAATATCGGGATAAAAAGTATCCTATGTCCTAATCCAGGTCATAGTCTACCCATGTGCCAAATTTCATCAAAATCCGTTCAGCCGTTTTAGCGTGAAAGCGTAATAAGCAAACACAAAAAATCATATCTTTCCAATCATGATCCATCCGGTAAAAACTACCAACATCCAAGTAGCTATCCACAATTTTGATCGTCATTCCTTCAATGGCCTCCTCGAAACAAAAGCAACAACGCAGTTAGACACAGCTATGACTTCCGTGAACAAGGACAAACGTAACTTAACACTTATGAAGTAAAATCAAGTTGATATTTACCTGAGAAACATTACATCCACACGTGGTATGCTCACGTTTCCTCTACTTCGGCTAGGCTGGGATGTTAAACTGATATGCAAATGACCCCCAAAATAAAAGTAATGATGTAATAACTAGCAAATTGCTATTTACTGCTTCACGTGGCTTCTAAGTTTTAAGTATTCGTTTGGCCTTTATGTCGCTTTCTAAAATATTTTGCCGAATGATCTTGATGCTAATCCTCTAGCCAAAAACTTAGAATGTATATGATAACAAAGTCCCTCACAAAACTAGCTACTAAGAAGGTTGTGTAACTACTCGTTACATAACTGTAACAAAACAAATATAAAAACTACCAAAAACCTCTTACAATAGAGCTTATTGAAGGAATGACATCCATCAGATTGGACAGCTGAAATAGGTTGGAATCCATCAATCAATTTCAAGCGTGAATCGAATCGAATGAATTCCAACTGGTTTTGGGAAAATACTGGTTTTGACTGAATACAACGATGGCGGGACTTACATCCTGAAGTATTATTTAGCTATGTATTTGATTATAATAGGGTTGTTTCGCCGGTTGCGCGACCACCTTCAGTAGGCGACCATTTGACGGACTAAGTTTCTTTAAATCGAGAAAATAGTATTTGTAGAGGTAACATACATAAAAAATAAATCTAACGTGATTTATAAATAGTTATGAAAGAAGAATTAGCAAAGTTTGAAACCAATGGGTTAACCCAGAGCCTAAAAAATATTTCTCAGCGCGCGTCTTGATTCTGTGGTGAGTGGAAGTACCGCGAGTTGAAAAAAAAATAACACGGCGCGCGGCGCTCAAAGGTAAGTTTTAATACTTATTTCATGTTTTACACACCAGTTACATATTAAAATGTACAATCGATAAGTATGGGTTATAATTTAGTTGTATTTTGCTTTTTTTAAACTTATTATTAAGATAAAATCAAGTGGTCGGTAACCGAAATGCTTATTTATCAAAAACGTTAGATAGCGACCACATGGTCGCAAACCGACGAGATCAGCATTATTTTGTTTTGATTAATATGATCCTAATGCTTCATACAGGACTGTTACAATTTTGAATGTAGTATTGTAAAAGTTATTCTTTGTAGTTCTTTGGTAAGCGACCACCAGTTTCTTTGTAAGAAGTTTGTTTAATTTACCTACAAAATTGGGCGCTAAACAGGTGGTCGTAAACCAAAGTAAGCGAAATAAAGACATTGGTTTCCGGCCACCATAATTTAGTATGAGAAATAACGGCCGCTATCAGAAATAAGTATGAAAGTTCATTGAGTATGCGACCACGTCTGATTTTTTGAATTTCGTTGGTTATTGAAATGTCCGTTTCATAATTATTTGTTGTAGGTACCTAATCTGTCGAAAACTAAATATTACTATTTTTCAGTTTAAAACAAAATTTAGTCATAAAAAGCAAACTATTTATTATTTTTTTTTTTTAGATGGAGCTCCCAAATAATTTGGAGTCAACAAAAAAAAAAAAGAAAAAGACTGTCCAGTACACAGAAGAAGCACTGAAAAAAGCTTTAAAAGGAAAAAAAACTAGATTCAGATACTTTTGAGGTTTCCGATGATTAATCTATCATAATTATGAATAAAAATAGCGGAATATGGTTCCTAAAATATAAATTTATTTATTTTTTAATATTGATTGATGTTGATTATTTTTAAATGTTATACTACATATTAAGGATATTGTTTGACCAATGATTGTTGATTCTATTACAACTATGACTGTCTCTACAAAATGTAAGATTGTTATTTTTTAATTATAAGAAAACATTACACCAAATGATTACCATTTGTGTTTTTATTAAAAGGCAAAAATTAAAATATTTTTAAAGCGATTATAATTGTTTTATTGGCATATTTTTCATATTATAATAGCGGTCGCAAACCAGCGACGTTTTCGCTATATTTTCACTTTTTCAGCATTTTATAAATATTTTTGTATGAATGTATTTTATTTTTTGTTTTTGTATCCAAACTACATTATATTTGGGACAAATTCACATTAACATATACTATTTTGCGTGTAAACAACATTTTTTTTTCCTCATCTTAAGTGGGCAACCCAGCTAACTGGTCGCTAACCGGCGCAATCACCCTACTTGAAACGTTTTAAATCTACATAATGCATTCAACCCAATTATAATTTTATATCCCACTTACATATTTTTCACATGATTGTTGTCTACTTCAAATGTATTACTTGTATTTTGTTGAGACAACGTAGTGACAACGCTAAGCACAAAAACACGTAATGACAGTAGAGTGTTGCCCGATGAGAGAAGTTTTTTTTTAGATTTGAAATAATTGTGACTGCGCTGCTGGTTCAATCCCACGCTACTACTTGTTAATATGTCTCGGAGAAGGAGTAGGTATAATTAAAGATTAGACTCGTGCTAAAGATCATGATTTCGTTAAAAAAAAGAATATGTCGAAGCGAAGCAAAACAACTTGGACAAAATTAAACTTAGAAAAACAGAAAACCTACGTCAAATAATAGTACGTCTGAGTAATATTCAAACAGAGGTAAAATTCGTCTTAAAATTCAGTGCGTGTGCTTAAACCATTCTAGGAATGAATTTTTCGTTATCGTACATGAAATCAATAATGAATGTGAAGGATATATGCGAGGACGTAGAAATTAAAAATCCGTACTGAAAAGTAAAATCAAAAAAGCAGAAACACGAGTAAAACGTGTCATTTTGCAGATGATTTATGAAAAAAAATTTAAAAGCAATAGTTTTAGAAGAGGTTAAAAGGCTAGATGTGGAAAACAAGCTGCCATTGTATTGATTGATTGCATTTTATATACAGCAGTGCGATTCTGTAACCACGTCACCGTGAAATTTAGGTGAAGTGAGCGTGGAGTGAGCTGTCAGTGTCTTCCCACCTGATACTAGGGATTGACCAGGCATACATTTACAATCATAATCGAGATTTTAATAACATTTTTATGCCAATTCTAATGATCATTTTATATAATTTCAAAGCTAGTTTTTTAACCGTCAAAACATTACTATTTTGTGGGGTTTTAATGTAGGAAAAAAAGACTAGTCCTCATATAAAGGCTAGACTACGAAAAAAAAAATTATATTGTGACTAAGTTCTGTTTTGCTATTTTATTTTAAACCCCCATAAAATAGTAATGTTTTGACAACTAAAATACTAGTGTTGAAATTATATAAAATGATCTATAGAATTAGCATAAACAATATTATTAAAATCTCGATTATGATTGTAAATGTTTGCTTAGTCAATCCTTAGCATCAGTGGGATGACACTGACAGCTCACTCCACGCAAGTTTTCACGGTGAGATTTTTACAGAATCGACATGCAGGTAATTTCACGACGTAAAGAGTTTGTGAATCGATGCCAAATGATTCATAGAGTGCGACCTACAAACGGATTGGTAAATGTTCTAAAATGTATATAAATAGGCGTTAATATTATTATTTCTCATCGTTAAACGCCTGTGGAGCTAACGTGAGGATGTGCTATTTACAATACTATTAAGCATATATCACGTAATTATATTTTGTCGATAATGATCGTCCGCCCTTGTGCTACGACCGGGCACAGCGGGGGCTCGACATTGACCGTGACTCCGCCGCGGTCTGCAAATGGCCTAAATCGATATTTGTATGGTTTGATGCTAAACGACTAGTTCGTAAATTAACTAATCAACGAAATTGTTTAAAGGTTACCCCGGACAAGTGCTTCGGATATTTCGAAGTGAAGATTAAATAGTAGGTAAACTGGATTATGATACTTGTCAGAAGCCAAAGCCCAAATAAGTATATCCCTCTCTTTTAGGGTATTTCAACCTAATTAACCCACAGAAGAAAAAGCTCCAGTGGAAACTTAGTAAAGGGTAAAATGATGAAAAGCCAAACATGTGTCAATTGGTTTACAAATTAATCAAACGAGGTAGGGATCAAATCGATTATTGTCGAGTGCTCACATTTCCCGTAATGCGTAAATTCGCGTCAATGCCAGATGCGATGACCGACGTGCAGCAACAGAGTATAAGACTAAAAAGGGGAGTATCAAACTTGGGAATCACGGATTCCTCATGTTTTTTATAATGTTGTAGGGTTGCCTCCCCTCAATAACTGGTTAATATTTCAAATCCACCCGACTCATTTTTTTTCCAAATTTATTTAACGTTATGCGGCTCAAATTCTAGTGATATATCCTGAAAGGTAGAAAGTTAGAAATAGCATAAAAAATATTTTCTAGCATCAAAAACGCAGATTTCCAATTTTCTATGGCAGAAACTAACGTTAGTGCAACTACTTAGTGTGAGCTGTGAGTACAGACAGACGTACTTCATACGTAAATCTATTTGCGTAAAAAAGGCAACCAGCTCCAACAAAAGTAAAAGACGGACGTCCTACATACAGCAAAGAAAAGTATCTCAAAATAATGATAAAAATGAGTAACAAAAGATGGCATACTTGCGAACGCCATCATTACAGTCTAACATATAAAAAACTTGCTATAAAAATGTAGAAGAATATAACTGCAATATTGAGAAATACTTGGCTATCCTGATTTGTGATCAAGCTCAACTGACACTAAAAAGTATTTCTAAGAGGAGCCTATTACTTTATGGTTGTCACATGATTCGAAAAAATATATATTAAGTATGTTGTTTCCCTCACTCTCGCGTGCGAGTGAGAGAGATGCCCAGGATTCGATAGCGGAACGGACGGGCAAGTCACTGTATGAAATGCCCGTCCGTCACAGGGCAATGGGCATCGATATCGATCGATTGGCGTAGTCGTGCGTTGGCGTTAAAAAAAAAAACTGCGTGCTGCGAAGCCGAACACCCCGGTGTATATTTCCCGTCTCCACTACACAACTGACGCGGAAGACATCGTGAAGTACGTGCGCCAAAGGCTGAAGTACGCGCCAAGAGTTCAGCTGCTGGAGGCGCATACCAACTTGCTACCTGCATCAGGTGATGGAAGAAAGCTTTTGGCCACAGGATGTGGTATTCCGCCACTTTCGCGGACAAGTGCCACCGGAGCGCACAAATATTTAGTGCAACTAAGTGATACTAACATAGTTTTTAAGTTTTATTTTCTAACACAATTCTTTTATTGTTATATGGTATACTTAAGTTAAGGTATTTATCTATGGGTCTTTGTCACCTTGAAAATAAACGGTTTTATTATTATTATTATTATAACTTTGTTCCCTAATGTTCATTGGTCGTCACTGACAAACAAACAATGCTAAATTACCAAATTAATAAAAATTCTGGAACTAACTGCTTATGCAACTCGGCCTTCATGAATTTTTTACTGCACGTATAAGTAATACATATTGATCAACGGGCTCTGTTGAATATATTCGTTTTATAATCGATGAGCTTGACTTAACTTTGATTTTCTTTTTCAGATACCTGACAGAAGTCAGGACTAAGAACAGTCCTCATACGTTTAAGAACAATTATTCGATTTCTCGAAGCAATTTGACATAATTGGATACGTCTCCATCCGGAATGAAAAACCTACAAGAATTTATTTAAACCATAAGTTTTCTGGCAAAAAAGGAATAAGAGCCTGAAGCCAGCTGGCATATCATTGCATTTGAAACGGTCGGGCGATCTACGAAAACAATTTTTTGCTCGGCATCGTAATTTACATCGAACGCTCTAACTTAATGTACTGAGACTACGAGTAGGTATTGTTGTTCTGGATTCAATCTGGAAAGTTCTAGAAGTCTCAAACTTCTGGCCACGGCTATACAGTCGGATAAAAACTGCCTGTTAACTTCGAGTTGAGATCGACGACAACATTCTTTTGAGTGATTGGATTGGTCCAGTTTTTCGGACAGCTCCCTTGAACCTAACTTTGTAGACATTAAGTGAAAAAATACTCGGCCTTTTTAAATTAATCGGCGAAATTCGCAGAAAATTTTCGCGAGCCCATATAGACCATAATGATCGGCTTAGCGAAAAGAAAACTATTAGCATTTTGCAATACCTACCTGTGAATGAAAGAAACATCATTTATTTACCAACATACTTTAAACAAAATACGTTATAATAAATGTATCAGGCTCAAATCAAAGAGGACAACCAAGAGTCACGTGACCATCACATCACTTATACATATATCTGTATAATACCTTCCCAAATATTTGCTCATAACTACACTAAACTAGAAGTCTAACTAACTTTATTTACACATACTCCTAAGTACTTAGCCTTACGTACGTAATATATTTCTTGTGGACACGAGGACCGAGTTGTGCGACGATTTCATTTCCATCACGTTTATGGCGATGGCGTATGCGCAAAGTCAATGTTATAATAGTGATATTGTATATTCCGATGACGCAGTTAAGGCAAAGTGCCTTTTTAATAGTGAAGTGATCAAAGTGCCTAATGAACATCGTAGCAAAATGCAGAATTTTGATTAGGCATTTTGGTAGCCAACTAAGGAGCTTATAAGGCCAGTTTCCAACGGCATTGAGCCAAATATGCCAAGCTAGATAGGACCAGTTACGAAAGTCATGTTATGTTAACAGTTACAATACCTCATATCGATTCAAATCAAATAAAAAAAAAGGATGATCCAACCCACCCTGGGTTGGATCATCCTTTTTTTTTTTGATAAATGATAAATGATTTATTTTCTGTAAGTAGGTTTGTACAAACACTTTTACATGTCAATCATATTATTTTTTTAAAACTAGATGAGGTCGGCGTTTCCTATCTGACTACTCTTAGAAGAAAGGCCGAAACAAACTCAGAGGTCACAGTCTCTTATAAAGTCCAGACATACCTAATCTTGGTCAGATCATGTGAAGACCATGTAGATTGGTGTCTGAAATAGTCCGTTGAGTAAAGAACCACACAGATTGAGCGGACCTGTCCGTGCACGCATTTGTCAAAAATCGTGCAGCTCAACTCAGAACTTGAGGAGCCTCACGATTCGACGAACAGAATATCGTCGACCGTAGGTTCAATTGCTGTAAGGGACAAAATACGATTTTTCAGGAGAGGCCGACAAAGTTTTTTTTCGGACTAAATCGCCCATAACTTTTTTTGTTATTAACCATTTTCGGGTCTGATTTCACACATAAACTTGTATTTTAGTGCTCTATCTACATGTGTAACATTTATTTAAATGAGTTAGCTATTTAAGAAAATAGATGTCCCTTACAACAACGTATTTTGTTAGTAATGTCCCTTACTGCCCAAGTATCTTGTAGTCCCGTCCCTTACATTAAATTGACCTCTACGTTGGATCCAATCTATTAATGAAAAAATAGTGTAAAGGACATGTTGAACAAATTTATGAAAAAAATACAACGTAAAGAGATTTTTGACAGAAAATGAAGTACACACTTTTGACGTACGGATATCTTAAATTTGGAAATCGTTATAAGAAATCATTTAAAAGACATGAAAATGTATTAGAACCGTGTGTGTGCTTTTTTGTATGTCGCTTACATGCAATGTTTGTACATTGTAATAGCAAATTTGTATTAGTTTGAATAAAACAATTTTTATTTTATTGTATAAAAATTGTTTTATTAATAATTGTTTTATTTATGTTACCATTTTTTTAATAATTTGATTTTAATAAACATCTTATTAAAATCAAATTATTAAAAAAATGGTAACAATTTTACCTATACTTACTTTGAATTCTTATTCAAATAAAAGAGTAACTGCAAAAACCCTGAAATTTGGGGTAAGGGACAACTATGTCAAAACTCGTGCAATAAACCATGTAATGGTAATTCGTTGATTGGGAAGACCCTTACCTTATTTGAAGTGGATTGGCGGCGATAATTACACCATTTCAAGTTCCTATATTGCATAGTTTTTCAGATACATTGTTATTATGGGGCTGATTCTAAATTTGGATCCAAAAATCATTAGAGTAAGGGACATTTTTTTTAAGCTAGAATTTTTTTATATTCACCATTCGATAGAGCGAAAAATTCTGAACAAAACTGTATACTCAACTCATTTTGGGTATTTTGTCCCTTACAGCAATTGAACCTACGGTCGACGATATGTTATGGTGCAGTTTAATTAATGCATTAAATATATCGTTTAGGGTGGGAACAACCTTATTGTACAGTTCACTTAATGCATAGGTGAAAAAAAGGCCACGTTAATATTTTATAAGTGTAACATTGTATTTATCAAACTATGATCTAATAAAGTATTTTTTCCAGAGAGTAACGAAGAATGATTGCTTAATAATTGATTCATCTACTGTCGTTTTTTGCAACTAAACTAAATCTTGCGATTTTTTTCTGCCATCTTACATCATAGTATGAATCATTACCTACTGCTGAATTCGATTGCATTTTGGTTAAGATATGGCCAAATTTATCATCACATAATAGGCAACACAGGATATTTTTTTAACAATGCGCAAACTGTAACCATGAAATGTAGCACATGATTCTAGATTAAATGTTTCGTCGGTTATAAAAAAAAAACCGGCCAAGCGCGAGTTGGATTCGCGCACGAAAGGTTCCGTAATATCATTATCTATAAAAACATAAAAAAAATCATGTCTGTTGCATGGGTGCCCCCTTAAATATTTATTTTATTCTGTTTTTTAGTATTTTTTGTCATAGCGGCAACAGAAATACATCATCTGTGAACATTTCAACTGTCTAACTATCATCATCTGGTTCATGAGATACAGCCTGGTGACAGACGGACGGACGGACGGACGGACAGCGGAGCGGGAGTAAGTAATAGGGTTCCTTTTTACCCTTTAGGTACGGAACCCTAAAAAATGACAGCCGTTTCATAGAAAAGTGCAATACCTACCCGGTCAAAATGTATGGCTCAGCGAATTTAAAAAAAAATTAGAATCATGTGCATTCATGGTTAAAGTTTGCGGCGCACTGGTTAAATAAAAATGTATCCTGTATAGTGGGAGAGAAATAATATAAAATCAATCCCATAACATTAACATTTCAACGACTACTAGTAGAATGTAAATTGTTAAGGCATAATTAATGTATAATGTAACACACAACACACATGTTGAATCATACATACGTCAATTATAATAATAGCCCCCGTTACCCTTCGAATTATTTAGCAGTTTTTATAATAATAGTACTTATTAATATAAAAACTGCTATATAATTCGAAGGGTAACGAGGGCTATAATACCCAGTATCGTTTTCCATCATAATACGTTCTGTAACGCCTTAATTCACCCTAAAACCGATAACGCGGATGTAAGCAACAAGTCTAAATACGGGCGGGCCACATCTGCAAAATGTTCCCGGAAATCAAAGTCTCTACATAATGTGGGTTTCAGAAAAGCTTTCATAAATACAGACAGAGATAATGCAACCTGGTGAAAAATTTTCTCTAGAAATTGACTGATGGCATTTAAATCAATTTCTGACAGCTTCTAAAATAGATAACAGAGTTCATCAAGTATAAAAAAAAAATTGGGATTCCTTTACCCCAGTGGCCTAATTTTTCTTTTAAATTAAATCAATTCGTGTGATTTGGGTTGGTATAACGATCTATAGTACTGAAAGTACAGTTCTATTAAATTTCATTTTCAATAATGGAATACGTCTGACAATAAATCTTTACTACAGTAATATCGAAACGTACACATCTCAATTATGTTAGCAGACGTGATGTGAAAATAAATCTACAGACAGGTACAAAGGTAAAATGCTGAACAAAAATATGTACCTACTAAAATATTGATTCAAAAGAAGCTGAACATAGTCGAAACTTCGAAAGTCCCCAAACCAAGTCGATAACAATATCGTACTTGGTTTTATTACTATTACACAGTTACACTACTTTAGATAGAAAACGTTCGCGGTTTATTCGCCCATTGCCCGTGAACACCCAATAACTATTTATTACTATTTACAGATCCTGACGATTTGGTTGGAAAAATAAGTCTGTTTTATACTCTATGAAAATGTATTTTTGATGAAAAATGAGATAAGTTTCTCGTGAAGAACTTTCAGTCACATGTTCATGATCTTCTTCTTTTCGAGTCTAAGGGCATTATCATTGGCAGCCTTATTCCAGTCACTGCTGCGTATAGGCCTCCCTTTTGACCCATGCTTTTTTGGTCCGTGCGAGTCTCATCCAGGGCCTACCCGCGATCTGCAATCGTGGCATCATTGGCTTTTTTGCTGAATAGGCCCGCTCTTGACCTCAATCACGCCTGATAGAAACCGGTGAATGATGTCTATGATGGAACGAGCGTGCCCAGAAGATGCCCAAGGCACTGGAACCCTCACACATCGACGAAATACAGCATAATGCTTGACCCCGGACTGCGGTGGGAGGGTGGTCGCAAACCACGCGGGCGTTAGCCATACCACCGCAAGGGAAGAATTGGCCAGTCAAATAAGGTGTTGCGTGTGACTGTCCAGGATGCGCCGAGCGCTCGGTTCAGTTGAGTAACTGGCGGAACCAACTGCGATACACGAGTAGGCTTCAAACGGTCCTCAGAAATGCAGTTATGGACACTCCAACAAATGGGGCATGGTTTAGTCACGAGCACCGCATTCGCACTAGGTGTCGGTGTGGTCTATAATCCCCATTTTGCTAGATTATGCTAGCCACGGCCTACTTGGATCCGCAGTCGATTGATAATAACGATTATTCATCTGTTCATCAATCAGTCGGCCGAGAACAGGTTAAGTTAATTGATCTATGGACACGTGCCTAGCTGGTCAGAACTGCCTTTTCCACACTACCAGGCGAACACATTAAAAATCTAGTTTGTTTCAATGGAATATTCCAGAATGTACATCTGCAAAAAGTTTAAAGCTAAATGTATTACGTTACGTAAGTTTCGCTAGCTTAAAGCGGTGTCCCTTCTAGTTCAAACGTGTGTCATAACGAAGCTCTAATTTTGCTGCACCCACTTAAAACAGCGACCTTTTAAGCTATTTACCTTGAAATTAAAACTGTACTACTTTGGGACAAGATGCTTAATGTTTTGGTTAACTATTTGTACGTATGTTTTTTTTATGACTGACTTGCTGTGCCCGCGACTGCGTTCACGAGGATGTCGGTTATCAATAATGTGTCGCATAGAGAAGGTGTAGGTACCACTCCTCCACTGAATAGGTAGAATCTTTTTTCTCTTTTAATTTTTTTTTTTGCGTGGGACCCTAGTTCTTTTTCTAAAACATTATGATGCCGATAATATACGTAACTTCTTATAACATCGGTTATCTGCTAGTGAAAATCCCGTCAAAATCAGTCCAGCCGTTTCGGAAATTAGCCGGAACAAACAGACAAACAGATATAAAAGGTAAAAAAATTGTTATAAGTACCGTATATACGTTTATATACATTTAGTAAAAAGCTGTTATTTTGACATTGCAAACAGACACTTCAATTTTACTTATTTGTATAGAATAGATTTATGTGATAAATCGTGTTCGTAATTCACGAATAGCGACCAAAGGTTTCGAGTTTTGGATCCTTTTATCAAGTTTTAGGGTTGATAAGGGATGGAAGGCGTATAAGTATAAATCTTCGTACTGTGACAAAGGACTATGGGCACCACATCCCCAGGGCGTACTTAGTTTCGCTGGAGGAGTAACTTGAACATTTGTTATTCGTCAACGTTCAAATTGAGACGACAAAAAACATTGAGAAAAAGCGAGCCTAGAATGGTTAAAAATGCAAAGCACCAGCACAGCACAAAACTTCTAGCGACAAATTTATAATTCCTGAAGAGACGAGAGAGCAAGTCGAAGTTTTGAACTTGTTTCTCCAACTTCTCAACACGAAGCAGTCACACATAAATATTTTAGACGGAAACTCCCTTCGAAACTGTATCTGTACCTTATTGGTAAATAAGTAGAATACTGTGTATAATAAATAGGTATTCCTCGAAGCATTAGGTGAAGGTGTGCCAAAAAACACAGCCACAAATTACACAAACCCACACCAACAAATTACACAAACACACACCCACAAATTACACAAACCCACACTAACAAATTACACAAACACACACCCACAAATTATGCAAACCCACACCAACAAATTACACAAACACACACCAACAAATTACACAAACACACACCCACAAATTACACAAACACAAATACATCCACATTTTGCCGGTTATGTTTAAATCTCATGTTATAGAAGGCGAGCGACAAGAATGGATAAAGTAAGGAATGAGTATATTAGAGGAAGTTTAAAAGCGCCTGTTACAGAAAAATTGAAAGGAAGTCGTTTTTCTTGGTATGGACATGTTATGATGAGGGATGAAACGCATGTAACGAAAAGAGTGATGAATATGAATGTAGATGGATGGAGAGGGAGAGGAAGACCAAAGAAAAGATGGATGGACGGTGTGAGGAATGGTATGAAAGAGAAAGGAGTAAATGATGCCATGACGTCTAACAGGGAAGAATGGAGAAAGAAAACGTGTTGCACCGACCCCAAATAAAATGGGACAAGGGCAGGAAGAAGTAGTTATAGAAGGCGGGCCTATTGCCATTAACCGGGCACAGATCCAGACTTCGGGCTGCTACTGAGAGTTTCCAGATGACAAAAAAAAACCCCAATAACACTTTACCCGAACCGGGAATCGTACCTCATGCTAAGCAGTATCGTTCGCGACCACTAGACCAATGTATCTTATTGTTAACAAAAATAAATTTTGATCTGCGTTGCTATCTGACACAGATATCTCATAATGTCAAAAGTGAATGCTATAACAATGTCTAACCTAGATACAATTTATAGAAAGCACTAAGTTCCCAGCGGCTACAATGGGTCGTGGGCGTTATTTTTATGCAGAATATTAATATAAGAGACGATGATAGCATATGAGTAGCCCACAACCGCGACTTTGTTCGTTTAGGTTCAAAGCTACTCTTCCATTAGATGTTAGCAATTCAGCAATTGTGTTTTGAAAAACCTTTCCTTAATGTATAATTTTATTTTTATTTATTTCATCATTCAGTCATGTTTTGACTGATATAGGAAAAAGAAAAACCGATCAAGTGCGTGTCGGACTCGCGCACCGAGGTCTCCGTACAAATTTGTAGGTATGTTCTAAAATTATTATTTTAGTAATGTAACTACACATTTACGGTTTTCGGGTTTTTTCCTTTACTTGTGCTACATGACATTGCTTCTTGCCAAATTTCATGATTCTAGGTCAACGGTAAGTGCCCTATAGGTTTTGATTCCCTTGCGAGTGTCAAAATACGCGGCATAAACGATACATAAACCCTCGTATCTTTTGATTGCGTTAACTTAGAAGTTTGATGTTTTCACTGCTTCAAGGGATTGCAGCGCTGAGTAATTGATATTAATTTCAGCTTGATAACCCCACGCGTTCCTGAGAAAAAGGATCTTGACTGACGGACAGACAGACGGACAACGAAGTGATCTTAGAAGGGTTCCATTTTTCCTTTTTAGGTGCGGAACCCTCAAAAAGAAATAGAAAATACTTTATTGTCCAGGTAATGTAGTAGGCAGGTACACAGGTTAATAGCTCAACAAAGCATCTCAATAAAGCTTAAAGTACTGTGTACATTATGTTATATGTATACGTATAATTAAATTAACTCAGACCCGCAACTTGTTATTTACAAACCGTAAGTTGTTTATGGACGGAAAAATCCAACGATTCAATCTCGCCTGATGAAATTATGTGGAAAAAAACCGGCAAAGCGCGATGCGGATTCGCGCACGAAGGGTTCCGTACCATTATCTATTAAAACGGCAAAAAATCATGCCTGCTGTATGGGAGCCCCCTTAAATATTTATTTTATTCTGTTTTTTAGTATTTGCTGTTATAGCGGCAACAAAAATAAATCATCTGTGAAAATTTCAACTGTCTAACTATCACGGTTCATGAGATACAGCCTGGTGACAGACGGACGGACGGACGGACAGCGGAGCAGGAATAATAGGGTTCCGTTTTTCCCTTTGGGTACGGACCCCTAATGAAAAGTAGGAAATGTCAACTAGGTCAAGAACACAGAGAATCTCTTATTAATACGTTTCCTTCACCTTTGTACATATTTTTAATGGTTTTAGACGGCAAAGAAATAACAGAATTCCCAAAACAGAAAAAAACATAAGTGTTTATTTATTTTTTTAAACCCTTTTGACTGATGTATTTGCTATACCAAAATGTAATACTTCAGTTATAAATAGCCGTAGCAACCTTGATTATCGATAGCGGTGGTCAAGTTTTTTTAAATTAACCATTGAAGTCATAGACAGAGGTGGGAAGAGAGTAGGGAGGCCTTTGTCCACCAGTGGGACATTAACCTCCAAGCGGTCGCGCGGTCGTTTGTAACTCCAACTGTCGCGCGTAACCTAAAGGACCTATATTATACCGATATTTCAGGGATTTAAAACACTAATTATTTAATATTTTTTGTATTTATCACATTATCATTATGTTAGGACATAAACAAAATTATAAAATCAAAATAATATTCTAATTTTCTTTGGATTTCTAAGCAATTTGGCGTCATAAATGTATCGAGAATCGATCGAATCGCGGTCGATTCGACGCCGCGCGACTGCTTGAAGGTTAATGGCTAATAAAAAAAAAATATGGGGTCAGCCCTATAAATTGGCAATAGCATGCATCATTTTAGAGACAAACATAATTTACTGAATTAATCATCAAAATGTACTACTGCGTTTAAAGAGAGCTTTTTATTAATTGGTAAACAAAACATGATTAGGTACATTATTTGTTTTTTTTTTTTTGTGTAATGGTTTTCACAGCAGCGCCTGCGGATCTCTTGGTCACCAATACACAACCTTTTATTTACAACGCCTGAACAATTCTATCTGAATGTGTCAGAAACTGCAATCCAATGTTCGGATGACGTCAATCGAACCTCACTGACGTCAGGAATACCTAAGACCGGTCAACGGAATGGTCAGTGTCAATTTAGTATGTAATCTGTCCGGTTTTACGTTATTCTGGTGTCGGACTTAGACCTGTTTGGAAATCCTTGAATTGGATGCTGATTTTAAATTAATTTTCTATGCCGAGGACAAACAAGGATAAAAATAGATACGGTATAAGGTGTTCTCCACTCATGCATGATCATCTGCCTAGAAGCCAACCGCTATCGGCTTCAAGTTTAACCGGATGAAGCTGCTGAATTTACATGGAGCGACTGCACAACCCAGTAACTGAAAGACACGGTACCTATTGGTAAGACTGGCTGTCAGACTTTCGGGCTTCTGACTACCCGCAACGACTGTCACTCAGCAGAAATCTACTATCACTAAGCCCGGTACGCACGGGCGATTTGCTTCTGCGGTGTCTTTTTCGCGGACTGGATTTTCAACGCACTTCTTAGCCCCGAGAGTTGAAATTGAAAAACCAACAGTACATAGGCACTAAATACCCATGTTTGCAAACGAATAAATGATTTGATTTGATTTAACAGGTTTTTTTTTTGATGCTCTGGGATGCGCTCTGTTGGTCATTGCTAGGCTCAACACCGAGACATGAAAATCCAGTGCACGATGAAATCCCGCCGCGATATTTTTACGCACGTGGGAACGGTGGCTTCTTGTCTTCAAACTTCCATACTAATATTATAAACCTGCACGTTTAAACCACCACTGAACTGATGACTGACTGACTGAACTGATTCGATAATGAAATGGAATGAAGATAAAATTTGGCAAGGAAATAGATGGCATCCTGGGGTAGGACATAGGCTACGTTTTTTTCCCCGTAGCACGTTTCCGTGGGATAATTTCAGACATCCACGCGGGCGTAGCGGGCAGAAATTAGTGGCTAATATTTCGCATAATGGCGCTAAAAATTATGCGAAATATTAACCATGGTTGAATAAGCCCCCATTGTGAAACTTCTTGCAACAAATTAGCTAAAGATGGTGTCGCTCAGGCCATTGTTTAAACTCAAACCATAAGAAAAAGTGTTAAGTTAACTATTATCAAAGTGTTTTTTGTTTAAAAACAACAGCGTCAATTTCATCGCCATAACATTCATTACGGACTCTAGTTCCGTGTTTGCGTTAAAAATAAACAGTTTATGTAAAAGAATAACATCGCTTAAAACTTAAATTGATGGAATTATCACAAGGATGGTTAAATTAACATTTAAGTGTAAACAAATCAATTTGTTGTTTGGTTATAAAAGTTCCATTGTGGTAATTCTTGTTATGATGACCAAAATCGCATATTACAGCAAAGGCAGAGACAGGCGCGATTCGATTCTAGTAAAATTTCTGTGAAAACTTCATACAAAATTTCAGAATCGTGTCGCATCGTCGCGCCGCATCTGTTTGTGGGAGCCATAATATTATGGGCATGTGAACATGTCGTGAGGGAAGATTTGAGTATAAATGTGGATTGCTATAAGAGTAGGAGAAAACTGAAGTAACGATTGTTAGACTAGAAAGGGTTAGAAAGGGGATGACCACCGTGATGACACTTAGAGAAGTATGGAAGAAAAAGATACGTGGCGACGAGTCCAAATAAATTGCGATAAGGAGGGCACGAGAATGATGATGTCTTATAGAATTCCACGATTGACTGACAGCCAAAATAGAATGCCTCAAGGAATGAAAACTAGAAAAGTCATCATCTGCCTAGCCTTTTCCCAACTACGTTGGGGTCGGCTTCCAGTTTAACCTGATGCAGCTGAATACCGGTATTTTACATGGAGCGACTGCCTGTCTGACCTCCACAACCCAGTTACTGGGTAATACGATACTCGTTGGATTATCCTTATTATATACGTAGACTGCGCAGACGTGGACTAAAAAAAATAATACTCCTAATCTCAACCCTTGGGTTTAACGCGATGTTGAAGTTCGTTCGCAAACGAAGTTACAAGCTCTACATAAACTGTAGTCACATGGTTAACCTTCAAAATGGTCAATTAGGTAGTAAAATGACCGTGGATTGTGATGGATGACCGCAGAATATGGTTAATGGTCCTTTTACGTGGGCGCGGTCAAGCGCGGTAAACTCATATCTATTGCAAATATGTGGCTACTCCACCAAGGACCTTAGTCGAGGTAATCTAGTACGGGGTCTTGCAATAAACTCCATTTTAGGTTTACCAGCTGTTTTTTATTCAGTCTTGTATATGGGTTTTCCTAACACATCGTTGCCAAATGGCTACATTGTTCGTAAAATCATAGCACTGAAATTATAAATTAAACAGAAACTAAGTTTTTTTAATGATGTATTTTTCGCTGAAATTATACCAAAAAATTAAAGTAAAGTAACCTACGTTGATCTCATACGTCTCGCTCGCCAAAAATCGAGCAATCTGTAACTTAACATAAAACTCTTCGGTTCGCAGAAAAACAATCCGTGAGTATACGTAATATTTTCTCACACATGTCGGCAAGTTTACGTTTTAATGGCATCGTTATGCAATTAACGAATTAATTATTAATTTATGTACACGTGGAGATATGCAATGCAAATTTTAGCACGGACATTTGCCTTCGTCATTACTGACTATTTTCATAATAATTACATATTGTTATGACTCCCACGCACCCCTGCCGCCGACAAACTGCTAAAATTTCGCCGGTGTGAGCTTGGGCGAATTCGAAGATATTACCGAAATTAACCTAAAGTTATTTCAAAATAGTTTTGCCATTTACCTGATGATTATACAACGTGTAACGTTAAATGCGCAAAACCTCAGACACCCCAACTGATTTTTAATTCAATTGACCTATTTCAGAGAGAAAATAAGTTATTAAAAAATTGTATAGGTTTTATGTGCTGTTTTAGTTTTACTGGCCATTCTGATCGTTTCTTGCGTCTGCGACGACGCTTTATCGAGGGATGAGTCGTCACCAAGCCGCTGCGCCGCACTGACATTGGGTTGCTTGACCTGTTAATAAATAGACACGGCAACGTTTTTAATGAAGATTTTTTTAAAAATGTGACATATACAGCGTGTAACGGAAAGGGGGTATCAACCCTGAAGGAGGTGAATGTGCTCATGAAACTCAACAACTTTCCCCAAAGAACATAGGTCGAAATATGAAAAAAAAATTTGGCCCTCCCATAGTAAATCAATCAGCTGGTAGTCAGTTTTGTAAGGGAGGGCCAAATTTTTTTTTCATATTTCTACCTATGTTCTTTGGGGAAAGTTGTTGAGTTTCATGAACACATTCACCTCCTTCAGGGTTGATACACCCCTTCCGTTACACGCTGTATAAAAAAGTGGTTCAATTAATTCTGCTCGTTATTCTGATCAAACTATTTTCAGGTTTTGCGCATTTAACGTTACACGTTGTATAAGCTAGGTAAACATATTAAATCCTTAGCAGAAAGTTCCAAAAAAGCCGAGGTAATATTTACCTACAGCAAAGCAAAGGATATGATGTTCGACTAATAAGACTACTACTACAATTTACTGTGTTGTTAGTTATTATCTTATTGTTAATAAAAATACGAAATGTCTAGACTTAGAAAGACCTTGACTTCGTGTTTATTTCAGTGTATCTTTTCAGAAAAAGTCAAATAGGAAACATTTGCTTTGTTTATCTAGCCAAAAAATCTACTGAATAATATAAAAGACAAGTAAATAATTAGGTACAGTCGACCGCACCTTGGTGCGGTGGAAATATTAGGTCTTTACCTATGAAATTGCCGTTCTGCAGTACTGGCCATTTCAAATCATAATCATTTTTGTTTGGCTAAGAATTCTAATTTCAAATTAATTTTATTTTAAAAACATGGAATTTTGTTTCCAAAAGTAGTCATTTGTTTATTGATTAGTGTTACATTTTCATCGCATTTCAATCTTTTTCGTCATCATGGATACGTTAAAAATTCGAGTAATTATGGAATATGACTACCTTCGGGGCAGCAACGCGGCACAAGCGGCACGCAACATCAACGACGTTTACGGAGCTAACACTACAAACCAACGCACCATCTGTTATTTGTTTGCTCGCTTCCGTTATGGAAATTTCGACCTGAAAAATGAACCTAGCGGTCGTCCGAAGACTTTGGTCGATAGTGACGAATTAAAGGCGATTGTGGAAGCTGATGATACACAATCTACGGCTGAATTAGCAGCAGCTTTCGACGTTAGCGTCAAAACAATATTGGTCCATTTGCGTCAAATTGGCAAGGTAAAAAAGCTTGACAAATGGGTGGCCCACGAACTCAATGATCGCCAGCGCGAAGTAAGCGTCGAGACGTGCCTTGCACTGCTCAATAGGCACACAAATGAAGGAATTTTGAACTGCATTGTTACCTGCGATGAAAAATGGATTCTGTTTGATAACCGCAAGCGCTCAGCAAGTTGATTGGATCCTGTTTCAGCACCTAAGCAATGCCCTAAACGAAAACTTACCCCTAGAAAAGTGATGGTCACTGTTTGGTGGTCTAGCGCCGGTGTGATTCATCACAGCTTCTTACCAAACGGGGTGAGCATTACTGCAGATGTGTACTGTGAAGAACTGAACACAATGATGGAGAAGCTGGCACATCTCCAACCAGCATTGGTCAATCGCTCGTCTCCGCTGCTCCTGCACGACAACGCGCGACCTCATACTGCACAGCAGACGGTCACCAAGTTGCAAGAACTGAGGTTGGAAGCTCTCCGTCATCCGCCCTACTCACCAGACCTTGCGCCTACAGACTAATACTTTTTTTTTTAATATGGATAACTTCTTGGCGGGAAAAAAATTCAATACCCGAGAGGCAGTGCAAAATGCCTTTGAAGAATTTGTTGCCTCCCGTCCAGCTGATTTCTTTAAGAAGGGCATCAATAAACTGCCACTGCGTTGGCAAAGATGCATTGATTGCATGGGTGATTACTTCGATTAATACAAATAAAAAATACATGAAAAAAATTCGTTAAATTTTTTTCATACAAAACGACAATTTCATAGGTCCAAGACCTATTATTTTGAAGATCAAAATGTTTTGAGGGTCAAATTGTTGAGCTGGCCTGAGTGAGGCCAGCTTTACCACTGACGTGCGGGTTACTGCATGTCGATTCTGTAAAAATCTCACCGTGAAAACTTGCGTAGTGTGAGCTGTCAGTGTCATCCCACTGATGCTAGGGATTGACTAAGCAGACATTTACAATCATAATCGAGATTTTAATAATATTTCGGTTAAGGATGATGACTAAGATTTGTGCCATGTTTGCGTCAATGTTCAAGTTGTGTGTCAAAGTGCTTAGCAAGATGCTAACTTACGTAAAGTTCCATTAGCTGATGAATGTTTCTCTATTTCCAGGAATGTGACGTCAAATGTGAATAAATAAGATCTGATATAATCTGCGGAGTAATTGCATAACACACTATCAGTAGCAATGGGTTTCATTTTGACAGTTCAACAACATTCATTGCATTATTTACGTTGCTGAGCGGACAAATTTTTCGAACATATGGAGCAATGGATTAGCAATATGCTCCAAAATGATTAAAATTGACAGTAGTAGCGTGTTACGCAATTAGGGTGCTGGTTTGAATCTGTAGTTTTAAAAAGTTAAAAGTTATTGCGTATGGGTTTTTTTTATCATAATAGTTTGGGTATTGATCCAAACTATTATGACATCTTCAAAAACGAATAATAATTATTAATAACAAATATTTTTAAGTTAACCCTCTATAGCTCAGTGTAGACTGTAGGTAACATACCGTACAAACGCTTCGAAATTTAAAATAATAGATTTCATAACGTAATCGCGCACTGTAACTCGTAGTCTACACTCCGAACTAATGAACTAGTACCAAAAAATACGACTAGACGGCGATTCTTGTTACAAATTGAGATTTGTGTTACGACAGACGGTATTTAGGCACGAAACGTGGCGGTTCACTGTGATTTAAAAAATATATAAAAAATTGTTCTGCTCGTGCCTTGTGTATTATATTGATAAATTGGAGAGGTGAGTGTTTGAACTTTATTTTGTAACGTTATTTTTCAACACTTTCATATTTTATTTTGTTTTTGTTGGTAAAAGTGATTGTTGCAATTTTTGTAATTTTCTTCCCAAATAATTAAAAATAATGAAAATCCAGAAACACGTGTATTTTATTTTTTTGTAATCTTCTCTAATCCAAAAAATCAAATAAATCCCAGCTTATGAGTCATAGAGGGTTAATTTCTTATCAAATATTTTCGGCTTGAATGGAATTCCGTTCACAAATATTTTCGGCTGGAATGGAATTCCATTCAAGCCGAAAATATTTGATAAGAAATTCAACTAAACTCTTAATTTTTGTTATGATTAAAATGGATTGCAAGCAAAGCGTATAAATAAGATCAGTCTTTCTTTATAGACATTTGCTAAATCAACAATTCTTCTGCTCAAGAATAAAGAGAAATGACAAACCATCCAATTGAATCACAACACTGGGTTTCTGATCATTCAATTGTACAGAATTCCAATCAATTAGAATTTGTTCGAGAGTTAATTTCGCAAACTGTTCGCGTACAAACCATAATGGACAATAACGTCAATAATTTAAGGACGCATTTACAACGTAGTAACAATCAGGCAAGACATTACGCATGTTGGTGCAAATAAAAATACATTGCTATTGATAGAAACGCAGTAAGATTGGGTTTCAAATAATAAGTCGAGTTGCAAAGCAATTACAGTGCAATTTAGATAGGAATCAATCGATATTATTGCGGGCTGATGTTATTTCTATTCCAATTGTTGTAATAAGTTTTGTGGCAGCAAATCTACGTGGAATAAAAAATATAGTGATGATTCATGAATCGTACGACGCTAGTGTTTATCTACCAATATTTTCGTTTAACAATTGAAACACGACTTTCGAGAATGACCAGTGACAGGTTGACCTGACTTCGCCGTTCAACGGTCCTAACTATAAGCATAAACATAATCTTTATATATTACTAGCTGTGAGTACCCGCTTCGCTGGGTAATTTTTAATTGTATAGTTATTTGTAAATGTTAATAATCTACCACTACTTACTTCATAATCTTTTCATATATGTATATACTAAAAATTTTTATTAATGAAGAAGTGGTGTGAGGCGCCCGACGTGACGGCACAGTGGTGGCATGATGCGCGTGAACTGCGCGCGGTACTAGACAGTATGGACATTGCAACATTACTTTATTTTTCTAAAATAAAAGTAGCCTAAGTTACTCCTTATTACATCAGCTACCTGCCAATAGAAGTCCCGTCAAAATCGGTCCAGCCATTTCAGAGATTAGCCGGAACAAACAGACAGACAGACAGACAAAAATTGTAAAAAATGTTATTTTGGTGTATGTACCGTATATATATATTCTTATGCATGTAGTAAAAAACGGTTATTTCAATATTATAAACAGACACTCCACTTTTATTTATATGTATATAGAACAGATTGTATAACAGTTTTCACAAAGTGGCTAGTGTTAAATCTCTGCAATCATGTGGGTGAACGTGCTGCTCTTCTTGCTAGGCTATGAAATAGCCTGTATTAACAGTGCCGATTCATTATAAAGTTAGTCAGAATCAGAACCAAAGTAGGTATTTCAAAACACAATTCCTCTAGGAAACCTTCTGTAGCAAACAAAACTAAAGAAAAATAAAAAACCAGCCAAGTGCGAGTCGGATTTGCACACGAAGGGTTCCGTACCATTAACTATAAAAACGGCAAAAATCATGTCTGTTGTATGGGAGCTCCCTTAAATATTTATTTTATTCTGTTTTTTAGTTGTGTTGTTATAGCGGCAACAGAAATACATCATCTGTGAAAATTTCAACTGTCTAACTATCACTGTTCATGAGATAGACACGGTTCATGGACGGACGGACAGCGGAGTTTTAGTAATAGGGTCCCGTTTTACCCTTCGGGTACGGAACCCAAAAAAAGTTTGCTACTCCTCACTCACGAAATAAAGTAGCAAGTTTACTGTGGAAAGCAGGTCATGTTTACGTAATATAGCAATGATACCGGTTACACATCAAATGACCGGGCTCGCCCTCTATACGTCCAAATCCCTTATCGTCGCAAATATTTGTAAGGTCAACATCTGTGGAGCCAATATTTGTTCAGATGTTTGTGTCGATTTGGACTCGTTAAGCCCACAGCGGGATTATAGGATCCGTCGAGTCATATAGCTATAAGACTATCTGCTTTGATGCTCAATGGATTATAACAGAGCATCTAATGCTCTGTTATAATCCATTGATTTTGTAATTAGTATTTTATTACGTAATTGGTATGAATTTTACGAAGGTATTCATTTTTTTGATGAACGAAATAATGAAACATATACAACGTGTAACGTTAAATGCGCAAAACCTGAAAATAGTTTGATCAGAATAACGAGCAGAATTAATTGAACCACTTTTTAATATAGGTCACATTTTTCATAAAATCTTCATTAGAAACGTTGCCGTGTCTATTTATTAATAGGTCAAGCAAGCCAATGTCAGCGCGGCGCAGCGGCCCGGTGACGACTCCTCCCTTGGTAAAGCGTCGTCGCAGACGAAAGAAACGATCAGAATGGCCAGTAAAACTAAAACAACACATAAAAACTTTACAATTTTTAATGACTTATTTTCTCTCTGAAATAGGTCAATTGAATTAAAAATCAGTTGGGGTGTCTGAGATTTTGCGCATTTATCGTTACTCGTTGTATAATACATGTAGAAGATATAAGAATTAAATATTATGTATATTCACCTACCGACCGAAACGCTCTTGCGAAGAGGGCTCATTATGTAAGTAGTAAAATTATCAATGAAACAGGCATTGTGTATATGTAATGATAATTGATATAACAACAACACAAACTTGTTTAATCTCTGTCAGGGTTATCGACTGCCAATATCTTCGAATGAAGACAGCTTAGACGGCAGACAGTCTGGACAGTTCGTTGGTGTCATCAGCATTTGAACCTTTTTGGTAATTTTCACTAGTCTTCTGCCTTATATCGTCAAGGTCGACCTAGGTATATCCCCAGTTGCCTTTGACTGTATCGGAAGTAAGATCTCATTGAAGGCCTGAGCATTTGGAAGAATGCCAAAAACATGAACGCTGATGCAGTAGCGGGCGAAATTAAAATTGTTGGATAACAGAATCTGGCAACAGACCCGGAGCAGCTTAAGAAAAGACTTGATATAACAAAAGAATCTGATTCCGTGTTCGCTTTCTGCAAAGCGCACTGAAGTACCCTTGAGCCGGCGGAAGATACCTTTGAGTTTTGCTTGTCCGTTGAGAAACATATGTATACGAGATGACATAACAGAAAAGGGGTGAACATTTTCACAGACATTGTTAATTCTTAAAATGTTGATGTCAATTTGACTGATACAACAAGTTGCACAAGTGCATTGAGGACTTACTTCACTCCTAGGAGAACCAAAGCAGTTAGGTAATTCGATATTTATCAATGTCTCTGTACATCACAGTGAGTAATCTAGTTAAATCGTCCGAACGTTTGTGGAACTTGAAAATTACTGGATATTTACAACTGACAGCATAGCGACATTATAAATGGTTACAAGGCATTACAAAGTAAGATCTAGCACTGAAATTGTGACTACTTACGTAATAAGAAATATATTACCCACCATATAAATTACATTTATAAATGTAGAAATCTGCTCATACACTAATTAGCATTTGTGCAATGAATGCACTATTGTTTCGCTTAATAAAAAAAAAATAACTACGATTATTGTGGTTTATGTCAGAAAACTGCATGCTTATTATTGATAAATGATAATGATAAATATATTTTTTAAACTAGATGAGGTCAGTTCCATGAAAATAATTTCCCATATGATTTTCCAGCATTTAATGTTTATTAAATACTTTTAGAACAAAAATTCGAAGACATGTGACATCTATCAACCCGCACTGGGCCCTCGTGGTGGATTACGGCCTACTCCCTCCCACCTAGAGGAGGTATGTGTCCCAACAGTAGGAACATTACAAGCTGATTAATTTATCTACTTACTTGTAAGTGTCAAGTTATTCTCAAAGGTATGTTTACAGTGTCATCAGTGACAATATTGATTTTTATAAATGCATTTAGAAATGTTTTGGTTATAGTGCAAATGCACTTGCATCTTGTAGTTTTATCGCTAACTTGAATGTTTATGTTATTGAGTAATAAAGATTAGAGCTGATCGATGTATTTGTTTGCCGCATGTGGTAGCACTTTAACCTTGAGTTGCACCTTAATTGCGTAACACACTATCAATGTGAATTGAATCATTTTGAAACCAATTGATAATCCATTGCTTCATAAGTTCGAGAAATTTGTCTGCTCAACACGTAAATAACGCAATGAATGTTGTTGAACTGTCAAAATGAAACAGATTCCGATGCCGCAAAATTGCCCCGCTGGCCCTAGTACGGAGTTCCAAAAGGATATCTTATCCCATAAGAGTCCAGCTCTTGGCCAGCTTATGGGAGATGCGCTAAGGTAGTAAAATTCAAATTTTCTTAAGTTTTTTGTAATTTGCAGGTCAGTGCATGCTGATTAAAATATTAATCGCAACCGTAACAAATGATTACAGATTTATGACTTTACAGAATTATAAACATTAAAATCATCAATACAACCCAATTTTATAATAATATAATATTATCTTCGATCGATATTTCAAGAAATATAATACATGTATATATATTATTACGGAATGGGCCCGCTCTTGACCTCGATCACGCCTGATGGAAAGCGATGGATGAGGTCTATGATGGTACGAGCGTGCCCAGAAGATGCCTAAGGCACTGGAACTCCCAGGCATCGACGAAACTTAGCAGGCGTCGGTGGGAGGGTGGACGCAAACCAGGCGGGCGTTAGCCCTACCACCGCAAGGGAACAACATACAACCAGACAAAAAAACTGCAAATTGCTAAAAACGTAACAGAATTTAAATTTCGCGGGCTTACTGGTGCTTCTCCCTTATACTGATTCTATTACCAATGACGTGATGCCTACTGTACTAGTCATTGGTAACTGAGCTGTAGTGCAATTTATTTATAGCATGTTTATTCATATGGAGCAAACCCGTCAGTTTACTGATATGATTTGTAAAATCAACATTCTCTATCTACTTATATGTATGTATGAGGTACAACTAAGTATGTAGTCCTCCTTATCGATTTCGATAACCCTTTGAAATTATTATTTCCTAGCGTGTGCCCATGACTCGCCAGACGGAATTTAGTTTTAAATACCCGGTCACAACTATGATACACTAACCGAAAAACACCAAATATGTAATGAGAGACCAAAGCCCACATATACCCTTAACGCTGCCGGCAACTGTATTGCATTAGAATTCAAGTGGATTAGAAATGAAACAGTCTAAATACAACGTGTAACGTTAAATGCGCAAAACCTCAGACACCAACTGATTTTTAATTCGATTGACCTATTTCAGAGAGAAAATAAGTCATTAAACAAAATTGTAAAGGTTTTATGTGCTGCTTTAGTTTTACTGGCCATTCTGATCGTTTCTTGCGTCTGCAACGACGCTTTATCGAGGGAGGAGTTGTCACCGGGCCGCTGCGCCGCGCTGACATTGGGTTGCTTGACCTATCAATAAATAGAGACGGCAACGTTTTTAATGAAGATTTTTTGAAAAATGTGACCTATATTCAAAAGTGGTTCAATTCATTCTGCTCGTTATTCTGATTAAACTATTTTCAGGTTTTGCGCATTTAACGTTACACGTTGTATAGTTTCAACTCAGCCTATCGCCGTCCACTACTGGACGTAGGAGTCTCGCATGCTGCACCACAACACCCTGTACTCCGCCTTTCTCATCCAGTCTGTCCCAGCCACTTTTTTGAGGTCATCGGTCCATCTAGCAGTTGTCCCACACTACGCTTGCCGATACGCGGTCTCCAGTCCAAATATAGGTTGCAAACCCAATAATTTAGCTAAATGTTTTCAACAATAAATTAACGAATGAGTTAAATAAAAACCCAAGCACGTACGAAGGAAGTATTTCTGACCCAAAACCTACAAACGAAGGTTATTATTAAATGGGATGATATTAATTGCACTTCAAAAAATAATCACCTATCAATTTATTTCTATCATTTATATATTTTTTTTCACATCAAATAAATTATTTCACTACAAATAAACTAATTTTATAGGAAAACTAGCACAGGCATATAATTTGAAAATATACATCAAAACTACATTATTTCCTCTAATGCGAGACAAATAAATTCCTTTAAATACAAAAATACGACAATCATATCACACCCCCCGTCCCGCCCCCGTCATCTCCTTCGTGCTAGGTTCCTTTAAATCCTGCACGGACTGAAATAGGGGCCGCTTCGCGGGGCTCCGTCGACTACGCGTTATTACTATTGCTTGAAAACCAACGCGGTATTGTAATTTTATGAGTATTTTGCTGTACAATCAGTAATTTTGATTGGAATCCAGATTATTTTTGGATATAAAAAGTATTTTTTTTATTTGCGTTTAAATACTTTAAATCAACCCTTGCCGATCTTGGTGTAGCTTGAAATTGAGTATTTTCTATCAACTTTGTATGATAGAAATATTTATTATCTATGATAAATAAACGGGTTTGTTGTGTCACAGAAATAAATTACAATGTAATCTGTGTTTTGCTTTAAGTGTTTTATTTGTTTCTGTTATGGGTCAAAATGTTAATTATAAATAGACTTGTTATTATTTTCATTTTTAAGACATTTCTTGGGACCCTGAGGACCTTTGAAAGGCGTACACGGGACCGAAGCCAACTCGCAAAGGCCCGTTAGTCCGTGAGTCCGTTAGACGCTTTTAACCCTTATGTGAGTGACGAGGTACCCGGGTACCTTTAGCATGAAATGCGGCACCAACCGACGATTATCCCTGTACGCACTATGCAAGTGCACCCAATAACAAACCCCGATTGGAGTAGGACTACTTATTATATTATTGTTCTTGTGTCTTGTAAAACCCGTTTTTTTTTTTTCTCACTTTCTTTCGTACATAAAAACATAAGATATATTTTAATTTATACATTCGTGCCACCCGTAACCATCGACACAATTGCACACAACTACTGACGAAACTACCACGTGAACTTTCGCTTCGGACATCGCCAGAATAACATTAGACATGCGTAAGAGACGCGATTAGAATACAAACGTGAGATTCTTACTGTAAAACGTACTGCTTTCCGAACGTGACGGTTTTCGCTGACGTAGCGTATCGATAGCGATAGTCGATCGCGTCGATAACACACTTACGTACGCAAGTAAAAGTTATGTCAACAATGTCATAGGAACGTCGATATTTTTCTACGAACTATTAAATATTGCATAAAATCACGCCTTTATTTCTCCGAAGGGTCAGACGGCGGCGTACACGAACATTTTGCCAGTTATGTTTAAGACCAATCCCTCGCGTAAAGCGGGATATTACTGTACATTGGACTTAATACAACAAAAAAAAAATACGAATAATTTGAATCAATCACTTTAATTCTACGAACTTGTGACCCACGGATGCCCTTCAAGTTCAAGGGGAAAATATACAAGTCCGTGATTAGGCCTGTCGTACTGTATGGATAAGAATGCTGGGCTGTGAAAAAGATGGATGAAAAACAATTGCATGTAGCGGAGATGAGAATGTTGAGATGGATGTGTGGAGTGACAAGAGTGGGTAAAGTAAGGAATGAGTAATTAGAGGAAGTTTAAAAGTGGCGCCTGTTACAGAAAAATAGCAAATGCTCGCGGTCACTCACTATTATTGATTTCGAATAAAAAATGGAAAATAGACCCATTTATTCCCCCTTGGTCCTGTGTAGACTAACCCGACGTAAAAACCGTAGCACTTTCGTAGCCGCGTAGGCCGTCGTAGCCTACGATTCATACACCCTTTGTAACTTAAACTTTCCGTAACCAATAGGTACTGAAGTTGTAAGTCGCTACAAAACTTGGGACATTACAAACTTTTCAATGCCGATATTTTACTTAGTGCTACTTACGCCAAGTCCCTACGCATTTATAACCACCACAACTAGGAGACATTAATTCCTATCTTCTGTAGGAACCGAATTTTCTTGGATTAAAAAAAAAATCTATTTTATTCATTTCTCTGGAAAAACGACATAAAAATATAAGAGTAAGACCTAATATCTGCAAAGGCACGCAGGTTCCCTTCATATTTTTAACTACCACCGTCATAAGCCAGCGAGCGTTAAATGTATTCACAGTTATGTCCGCAATTAAAAAGAGAATTTCAGATTTGTTATGGGTATTATTAAAATAGCTTATTTTAGGGTTATGTAAAGAGTTAGATAAGCCGTTCTCATGTCAGTGTAACTTCACTGATAAATTTGTTATTAAAACCTTTTTGGGCCCGGTTACACCGATAGCCTTTTGAGGGCGGATTTCGCCACTCCGACTTTTTCTTTTCTGATTGTTGTTTTTTTTTAATTTTTAATAAGTAATTGGCTAAGGAATATAGAAAAATATTACACAAAGAATCAACCTTCCTGCGAACCCTTTTTACAAAGGATACCCTGTAATATCAGTTTCGTCTATGTCTTTCTTGTATGCTCTTATTATGCTACCTGCAAGATGGTATTAAACTGAAGTATTCTTGAGAAAAATATTATTTTCTTTACAAAATAAGCATGTAGGTATTTCAGAATAAATTACGTTTTAATATTTAGGCGAAAATGAAAAATTCGACAAGAAATGGTAAAATATTATATGTGTTCTAGGCCAGTGGTAGGTACTCAACCGGAGGCGAAAAAGGTTTAATGACTATGCCTACTGTAAAAAGTATTCATATAAAAAATATTCATGACAAAAAAACACAAGGTTAGAGCCACAAGCATAAAACGCAGACCTCTACAAGAAAATATGTTTGTTCGTGGGCCGAAAAATACAAGACACCTCATTTTCAGACGATCGTAATGCTGGTTATAGGCACCAGTTTCACTCAAGGCTCGGCCTAGCCAGACAGGCAGTCTAGACAAGTCACCTTATTCGTAACATTGTTTGGATGACGTAAAAAGTTTAGGACTTGTCTATTCTCGGCCTCCTTTTCCCTTCCTTGTGCTCATGACCTTTTTCTCTTGCTAATAAATCTTGTTGTTATCCTTGGTAATTATAGGATACAAAAAAACAATGAGGTTTGGGATCAGCACTTTTGAAGGTCGTGAGTGCCATAACGAGCTATGGTGGCCTAGTGGTAATTGCCCCGACTTACGAGTTGCTGGTGGTGGGTTCGAACACAGGCAGGTGCTTTACTTTGAGTAAATAATTTCATCACAACTGCTCTAAAACCGGTGAAGGAAAACATCGTGAGGAATCCGGCATGTCCTAGAACCAAAAATCTGGGCCCGCGTGGTAGATTACAGCCCACTCTCTCTCGAAGAGAGGAGGCCCGTGTCCCAGTAGTGGGAACATTATAGGATGATTATGTTTATGCTAAGTGCCACCACGTTCCACCCCTCATCATTTCTTAGTGTTTAAAGCAGAGAAGAAGGAGTACCACATCTTCACAGTCTGAGTCAAGACTTCCCATGCTTAGTCCAGAATGGGAATCTTACTAAGATTTATCTTCATTTTTTTTTTCTACAGATTTTGAACTGTTTGCGATTTAGTTTTGTTGGGTCAGTAACTACAATGATCGACTATTTCGGCATTCATTTCGGTTAGATAGAAATAAACCGATGTTTTATACATACATAATTATTACATATACCTATTACGTATATTCGACATTATCTTACATATCGCAACTATCTCGCTGTATTCAGATAATAATCACGTCTATGTTTAAACTGTCACAGATATTGTTGACATAGTCCCGAGACTGATAAGTAACAACTTAATTCCCAGAAGTTTTAAGCAATGAAACGCTTAAGCGTTTGTCTTTAGTTAGTTTTGATGAGTTGGTTATTTTAATAATAAACAATCCAAAAGGCAGGGACTTTCTGGTAAATATACAGCGTGTAACGGAAGGGGGGTATCAACCCTGAAGGAGGTGAATGTGCTCATGAAACTCAACAACTTTCCCCAAAGAACATAGGTCGAAATATGAAAAAAAAATTTGGCCCTCCCTTACAAAACTGACTACCAGCTGATTGATTTACTATGGGAGGGCCAAATTTTTTTTTCATATTTCGACCTATGTTCTTTGGGGAAAGTTGTTGAGTTTCATGAGCACATTCACCTCCTTCAGGGTTGATACCCCCTTTCCGTTACACGCTGTAGACAATGAAGGTTAGACAGGATCTATACTAATAACAAAGCTGAGGAATTTGTGTGTTTCTTTGAACGCGCTAATCTCAGGAACTAACCGTCGGATCTGAAAGAATAATTTTGCCTTTGATAGCCCAATTCTTGAGGAAGGTTATATGCTATTTAACATCACGCTGCGAGCCTTGGGAGCAGAACAAAAAGAAAAAAAGTCAGAAAGAACGTTAACCCTCTATATCACAGTGTAGACTGTAGGCAACATACCGTACAAACGCCTCAAAATTTAAAATAATTGATTTCATAACGTAATCGCGCACTGTAACTCGTAGTCTACACTCCAAACTAATGAACTAGTACCAAAAAATACGACTAGACGGCGCTTCTTGTTACAAATTGAGATTTGTGTTACGACAGTCAGTATTTAGGCACGAAACGTGGCGGTTCACTGTGATTTAAAAAATATATAAAAAGCAGTTCTGCTCGTGTCTTGTGTATTATATTGATAAATTGGAGAGGTAAGTGTTTGAACTTTATTTTGTAACGTTATTTTTGAATACTTTCACATTTTATTTTGTTTTTGTTGGTAAAAGTGATTGTTGCAATTTTTGTAATTTTCTTCCCAAATAATTAAAAATAATGAAAACCCAGAAACAAAAGTATTTTATTTTATTGTAATCATCTCTAATCCAAAAAATCAAATAAATCCCAGCTTATGAGTCATAGAGGGTTAAGCAAAAACGAAGTAATAGCGCGGTCGGGTGATGGAATGCGACGCGGTGGGGCGGGGGCCGAAATGTCACGCAGACGAAGTCGCGAACAGAAGCTAGTATGACATTTTGGAAGAAATTGAAGACAAAACATAAATACAACGAAGCATGACTTATTGGGCGATGCCAATCATAACTTCACCCTATTAATCCTAGCATCTTGGAAACCTAGACTTTGAAACCAATTGTATAGAGAACATTTGAACATACGCCTGTTCATTTCATGATTGTCTGGAAGTCGATCACGGAACCAGCTGGCTCTAAAAGAAACGGATTCAGGACCGCATTGTTAACTCAAGAACTATTTAAAAATAATCGACCAAAAAAAACATAATTATTTCACAGTTTTCCACGACAGTTTTCGTTATGTCCCATAAAAAATAATTCTATGGGACATAACGAATATGCAGCAGGCAAGGCAGTTGAAGGCCATCGCCCATCATGGACGTGGTCATATAAACAATAATGTAATGTAAACTATGGTAAAACTTACCTTGGCACACAAATAGAGTGATAGATCCCGTAGTTCCGTAACACATGAATGAACTCCGGGAGCGTCCGACAGGCCCCCATGATACTAAACGCTGCTAGTGAACAATTCCATATCATTAATGTTCTCCGTAACTCGAATCTGTGGACAAGAGAAGAAACTAATAAGTGAGAGTAGTAAGACTTGAAACTGGGAAGAAAGAAAGAGAGCGGGAGAGGAGAAGGAAATCCATACTTAATAATTATTATAAACGCTAAAGTAACCCTAGTATGTCCTTTTCACTCCTTAACTAATAAACCGATCGTTATGAAATTTGACTGGGACCTGGAGGACATAAAATTTCTTTACATCGATCATTGGATTTGTATAAAATATGCAGACGAAGTTGCAGACAAAACCAGTCTATTATAAATAGTACTCCCATGTCAGTAAAAACAAAAGTCAGTCAGCAAGATTGACAGCGAGGCTAACTTCCCAAGGGGTCGCGGTTGCAACCGGATGTATCTTAAGTTTTCTCATTCCCGGAGCCTCTCTCCTCGCATCCCAAAATGCTTATTTGGGCAGGTCTATTTGGAAAACCAAATGTCAGCAGATAGTATGAATTCGGATGATGACGATGATGAAGCCAAAAATAATGTTACATGAAAAGTTCTGCGATTGACAAGTTAATACAATGCTGATGAAAACAAAATAGAAATGCAGGAAATAGACAAGCGACCCTGAACTTTAATCAAGTTCAAATGAGGTCTGAGTTCTTATCTTACAGGCACTTAAGAAAGGTCAAGTCAAACGTGAAGTTACAGATTATACCACAATATTAATTGCTATCTAATTATGACCCATTTGCAGTACAAAGTAGAATGCAAACTGCTAAGATATAATTACACAGGTCGGCAAAAAAAGTCGGGAGCAAGAACTTTATGTGATTTTAATTGACTTTAGTGTGCTGAATGCTCTGAGAAACGAGAGAGAAGAGAAAAGAGAAAGATCTGTTTATAGATTTATTCTATCACGTCTAGTTTTTGAGATTTTTTCATTTAAATAAAATGTTGATATTGAAATATTAAATACATATTTATTTTGAAAAAAGTAAAAAATCTTACATATAAATGACTTCTATGATATAAATTCAAAATCTTAAATGAATGAAAATACTACTTAATATAACATAAAATTATTAACAATTATTTAGTATATCGCTTTCATTTATAAGTTATATCTGCTGTTTCACGGTTGATTTTCCAGCAGCAATCAGCTAACATGCCGTTATATTTTTTCTATGTGCGCAATATCTTGGTAGAACCTCTCACCATGCTCATCAGACACGGCAACGGATTTTCAGGGAAAAAATCTAAATGCGAATGCAAGAAGTGTATTTTTAATGACGTGTTACATTCGAGTTGTTGATATGAAGAAAGAAGTTCTTGTACTAGTTCTTTGTAATTTTCAGTCCTTGTATTTACAAAAAAAAATGTGACATTGAAGGAAGGCTATTTGGCCTTCCTTCAATTTAGCCTCACTTATGCGTGGAAATTTACTTTTCAGGTGTTTAACTGGCTCTCCATCTCTGTCCATAGTTTTTACAAAAAAATAATATGAAGCCTAATTTGATATGTATCTATGGTGGCGGCAAAACAAAAATTGCTTATATCATCAAAACTGGATGTGCTAGATAAATTCTGATTACATATTTGAATGTAGCGTATATTAGAACTTTTACATGTCTAATTAAAAATGTCACGTAGTATAAGCGCCACTTCAAAGCGCAAGCTTATGATTTCAAATAAATAATCTCATTTGAATAAGAAACATACAATGATATTACTATTCATAAATAGCAAAAGTATCAGTTAATATTATACGTCACACTAACACGTCATACCGATAAAAGCAAAGCTGTAACACGTGCTGTTATCAATTTGCCATTTGATTATGCCTGATAATAAATAAATTAGGTATACCATAAGCCCGGACATTAAGATGGTTCATAGAATCGCGGTTTATGATTAATGGGTAACAGAACAATTTTGCAATGAAGAAATTATAAAAATTCAGGAAAAAAAACTAACTTTTAATGTTTTGACTAGGAACAACAAAAAAAAAATGACAATCGACAAGTTCGTTACCTACATATGCAATTAGATAAGTACAAAAAAATTTCCTAAGCAATATGATAAGTGGTACGACAGTATTAATTACCAAGTTTTAACAGAATTTGCAATATTCAAGAGCTCAGAGTGACCAGCATAATGCAAATACAATGTTCTATTCTTTGTTAATTGCTGACTTTCGAAAGCACCTAAAAATGGTCATACAAACTTGCTACAGTACCTTTCTTTTTCATTCGTTTTCACAGCAAAATTACCATGACTGTTGATTATTTATTTGTAGACGAGCCTACCTGGGTACCTATTAAATATACGAGATTATTTTTAGTATATTGCAAACGTGAATATAGTTTGTTCAGAATAAGTAACTGAATCGATTCCAATAATTTTTACACCATGTTATATTTTGTCGCAAAAATATTTTAAAAAGGTAACAAATTGGACACCAATCGACACGAAGTACATATCCGCAATCATATTATGCGCACAACACAGGTCACCCGTCACAGCCGGTTGGCCGGTGGCGCGTGTTAAGTGGTAACCAACTTTTTTACGGACAATCAGGTAACATAACAAGCTTAATTCTTCGTGATTTTTCATGATACAGTTTAGAAATTTTGTACATAGATTCTTTACATAAAACTACTAGACATGTGTTTCGGGTTTGCCATATACTAAAAATAATGTTGTATAATTATCTTTACTAATAATAAAGCTGAAGTTGGTTTGAACGAGCTAATCTCTGGAACAACCAGTAGGATTTAAAAAATTCCTTTGCATTTAATAGCTCAATTTTAGAGGAAGTTTATTTAACATCACGCAACGACCCTTAGGACCCGAGCAAAAATAGTAAAGTCAGAAGGAACCTTAAGCGAAAACGAAGCAATAGCGCGGGCGAGCGATCGGATGCGACACGATGGGCGGAAGCTAGTATAAAATATCAATAAAAAATTACAATTTTCACACGAACCAAAAGGTACATACTATTAAAATGTAGTCATAAAGGACAATGCCCCGTGTAACAGACAGGACATAATTGCGAGATTTCAGCCTATGCGCCTTTGTCGCCGTCAAACTACAAAAGGAGCCTCGGAAACACTGCAGACATAATAATAAAATAACAATGGCTTTGTCGCCCCAACAATGAACGAACCTAATTTAATTTTGAACCTAAGTTAATGGTTATTGAACCAATGAGTTCTACACACTGAAAGGTTGAAATAATCGGTGACTAATAGGTTAATAAACTTCTTCAATTTGATTATCATTGTTTACATCATGTGGTGTTAGAATTGTCTTCCTATTTTAGAATGCTATTTAACTTTTAACCTTTTGTAGTGATTGTGTTTTCTATTTTTTTATGTACATATAAACATATAAACAAAGACAAAAAATTCGATAATTTACGAAATTGAAGGTATGTTAATATGTACATAATAATATTCATTTTTTTTTTATTGTGTGCTATCAAAAAGAGGTTTATAATGTGAATGGACTTAGCAAAAGATAACAAAACCCTTAGTTTAGTCAATCTAAAACAGAAGCGACGTCTATATTGACTAATAGGTAGAGTATCTCAGTAAACTAATTATAATTTTAAATGAAACACGCTACAGCGCAACTGGTTCGATTCGATAATAGTTATTAGGTTGTTTATTTTTATTTGCAGCTATGAAAAGTTCATTACGAATGCATCGATCGCTTTCAGGGGATTGCGGCCATGAATAAGCTATGGCCATTGAAATCAGTTTCTATTTTTGTTTACTTGGAGCAGTCTAGTCTAGATTATTTTATGAGTTCTGAACAATACGTGTCGTTTAAAAAGCGGTTAGTGGCCACTTGCCTTCTTTCCCATATAAATAATTTTGTCATTTATGTGAGACTAACTTCTTTCTGCCCACGACTCCGTCCGCGTGAATTTCTCGTTTGAAAATATATCCTATGACAACTCCGCAATACTGTAGTTTCCAATTAGTTAAAGAAATTTTGGAATCGGATCAGTAGTTCCGAAGATCGCCCACTACAAACAAACTCACAAATTTTACCTCTAGCTGTTTTAATTTTTTTTTCCAAATATCCATGAAAAGTATCCCATGTCCTTTTCTAGGTACCAGCGTTCCCTATCTGTCAATTTTTATAACGATCGGTTGAATGGTTTAGTCGTGAAAAATTAACAGCCCGACAGGGTTATTTTCCCATTTATAATATTAGTACGAATATAGTTTAATAAATAAATTACAATTACATTAAAAAAAAATATTTATCCACAAAAACTGAAAGAGTAATATATCAGTCGACCTTTAACTTTGCCACAGACAAGATATTTAAGTTTCATTACGTCCGTCCCTGAAAAATAATACCTACCCACGCTGTCCTTTTTCTCCCGATCCGATTGGCAGCCCAGGGCCATAGACCGTAACATTTGTTCACAAAACAGACTCCAATGTATTTCAGTATTTTAGTTTTTATAGTCTTTATCGTTAATGTATCCAATATGTTTGCTATTGTATTCCTAGTCCGCGTCGACCACGCAAAAGACATATTCATAGTGATGTTCAGAGGATAACCGTGGTCGTATGCCACTTTGCTGTTAGAAAGTATTGTTTTGTTAGGTTAGGTGGCATACGACCACGGCTGTCCTCTGAGCATCACTATGAATATGTATTAAATACATTAAAATATATTACGTGTAAGTTGTTTATTTAATAGACGATAAATATTGAATAATTTGTACAGACGCCAGCACATCAAGCTACTACAATCTGTCAAATGTCTTTAATAGATTTTCAACTTTATCGCTAAATAATTTCGGGTAGCTTGATATGCTGGCGTCTGTACATAACATTGTCAGATGAGAATATTTGCTTGTTTCATAGTTTTTTTAGTGTGATTTTTCAGTAGTCGGGTTTAAGTTTTTAAACTTCAATTTAATATCGTATACTTGGTCCTTGTTTTGTACGGAAACGAGACATTGTTATGGTAATGACTAGGTGACACATGCATCTGCATAACGAGGGACTTTAATGACACAACACAGTTGTGTTCAGCGTCTACATATAAGCTTTAAGAAAATGGCAGGCCCGTTAATTTTCAATGTCACAAGTGTAAATTTATAATATATAGCCGTTACATTTTGACCATTTAATATACTATACAATAGATACTTTTTGCAGCTAATTAAATTGAATATAATATACAAAATAAAAATGAACAAGTTGAACATTGGCTCCTAAGGATCATAGCTAAATTATAAATAGTTGATTTTAGATACTTGTTGGATTTTAAATAGCCTATATACAAGGTGTAACTTAAATAACGCACAACCTCTTAAGGGGTCATTGTACTCATCATTATGAACAACTTTTACTATGGGACCAAACCTGAAATCGCAAAAAAAATAACTCGTCAAAATGTAGGGAACAGCTGATTTTTTTTTTCGCGATTTCCGGTTTGGTCCCATAGTAAAAGTTGTTCATAATGATGAGTACAATGACCCCTTAAGAGGTTGTGCGTTATTTAACCCGGCGAGCATGAGCCAGGGTATCTCACACCCTGGTAAAATTTAAAAGTAGCGTATTTTTTAAAATCCTCGTCTGGCGGCACTAGCTCGCTCAGTAGCTGAAGGCAGAGGTGTGCAGGACGGGGTAGTGGCGTGATCGCAATGTGGCGCGAGGCACCGGCCGGGGTATATGTGCGCAAACTTGTCTCGGGTATGTTATACCCTGCCTCATTTCTGACGCATTTTTTTTACGTAATGATGTAATCATAAATTTTAGTTTAGTTTTTTATTTTTTTAGAGTAAATAAACTGTAAACATGTCAAACCATATATGGTTTCCTATGCGGTAAAGGGTTAAAGTCACATACACAAACAGCCACACTTGTTTCCTATGCTCCAAAGAAAAACAAGGTGGTTCTTGTTATGTCCACCATGCACCATGACAATTCAATAGATGAATCTACAAGCGAGAAACAAAAACCTGAAATTATAACATTTTATAATTCGACTAAAGCTGGCGTTGACGTGGTTGATGAATTGAGTGCCAGTTACAACGTTAGTCGCAACAGTAAACGGTGGCCTATGACTTTGTTCTATGGTATCTTGAACATGGCAGCTATCAATGCTTGCATTATATATCGAGCAAATAAAAAAGTTACGATCAAGAGAACACAATTCATTCGTAGTTTGGACTTATCAATGATTTATGAACACCTACATTCAATAAAATAAAAAAATAAAATATTCCAAGTTTCATCCGCCAGCGAATCGAAAAACAGCTCGGTGAGCCCTCACCTAGACATGCAAATGTATCCGGACGATATGTCAGATGCCAGGATTGTCCAATTATAAGAAGGATAGAAAAACCAAACATTCTTGCAATGCTTGTGCCAAGCCCATATGTTAGGAGCATGCAAAATTTATTTGCGAAAATTGTGCTGATCTCAACAGTACTGACTAATCCTATTTTCAATTTAAAAAAAAAAATAATAAGTTAAATTACGAGGAGGATCTCATTATCTTTTAGTTTTAAGTTGATTTACATTCCAAAGATAAATATTTTTGTTTAATTCTTGATTTTTGTAAAACCCTAAATTTTGTGCCTGTAATTATTAGAGTATAAGAAAAACGTGAGTGGATAAATAATTATTATTTTATATGGAACTTCTTTCATTTAAATCCATTAATTAATTCATTATGATACGAAATAAATCAACAAAATTAAAAAAATAATAATAAGAATTATATTACGGTACATTAAGATAAGGGTATGTCCCACCCTGCCACATTCTTGAAGTAACTTTTTTTCACCTCATGCTCGCCGGGTTAAGTTACACCTCGTATAGCCCTCCTCAAATAACGGGCTATCAAAGGCAAAAATATTTTTTCAAATCCGTCCGGAAGTTCCAGGGATTAGCGCATTCAAACAAACAAACTCTTCAGCTTTTTAGTCTATACTAAAAAGCTGAAGAGTTTGTTTCTTTCAATGCGCTAATCTCTAGGCTACGAACCGACCACCGGCTACGAACCGGCATCATTATATTTTTAGTCCAAATGTTCTTTTTATGTTGTAAGTTAATAATGTCTTCTGATGAAAATATCCTGGGAACATACACCATTATTAATAAATACATTAGTAGGTACCTATTCACGGAGTACTGTCTATCTATGCAACGTGTGACTTTAAATGCGCAAAACCTGAAAATAGTTTGATCAGAATAACGAGCAGAATTAATTGAACCACTTTTTAATATAGGTCACATTTTTCAAAAAATATTCATTAAAAACGTTGCCGTGTCTATTTATTAATAGGTCAAGCAAGCCAATGTCAGCGCGGCGCAGCGACCCGGTGACAACTCCTGCCTCGATAAAGCATCGTCGCAGACGCAAGAAACGATCAGAATGGCCAGTAAAACTAAAAGAGCACATAAAACCTTTACAATTTTTTTAATAACTTAGTTTCTGAAATAGGTCAATTTAATTAAAAATCAGTTGGGGTGTCTGAGGTTTTGCGCATTTAACGTTACACGTTGTATAGACAGTACTCCGTGAATATACCATCCCAGGATATTTTCATCAGAAGACATTATCACCTTACAACATAAAAAGAACATTTGGACCAAAAATATAATGATGTTGGTTCGTCTGGAAAAACCCAATACGCATAATGATATCGCAGTTTTTGTAATGAAGAGACAACTTCCGAGAATCGCGGTAGCGTTAAACATGTTTAGGTTGTTTTGGAAACGCCTGCCGAAAATAAACTTCTAATTATAGACTTGTTTTGTGATCAACAGTTTTAGAAACTACTCTGAAGGACGAAGTCCATTCAATTAAATTTATTCACTATCAAGTTCACTGCTTCAACCAACTATGTCAGTTGGAACTTGGAAACAGCATTGTAGAAACACTTGTTGCGAGCTTTTGTGTCTACAACTGTAGATATGCGAATGAATGAAACAGTGGAAGTAATCATGCAATTTACCCAAAGTTAACTTTTACTGTTATTTAAAGTAAAGGTTAATTATTTCGCTTGGATCGAAAACACAATGACCTCTTCCCCAGGTTTTTTTTTTACTTAGCAGTAAATCACATTAGGTACCAGTTCGACCTAAAACTTTGGCGAAGTTGGCTGTCAATAGTGTCAATCCCCAGCATCAAGTGGAATGCCAGAGTAACACTTTTTTCACAATCTGAAGGATTTTTGAAAGAAACTCCTAATCCATTGCTTTATTGTTTGAAAAATTTGTCTTCTCGACAACGTAAATATCGCAATGGGTGTTGTCGAATTGTCAAAATGTAAGATATTATAATTGTTAGCGTGCCATGTAATAAACCCGCAGGTCACTACAACCAAGTTTTCGCAGTGAGATTTTTACATAATGGTGGGTCCACACGATACAGACTTTCATACAGACTTCTATAGAATTTTGTCTGTGCGACTTTTTATCACACCGACATTTGTCTGTACTGCTTAGTTGCACAGACAAAATTCTATAGAAGTCTGTATGAAAGTCTGTAGTCTCTATGAAAGTCTGTATCGTGTGGACCCAATTTAACAGGCCGGAAGACCTTTATTGCGTGGAAGATGAAGATAATGAGACGCAGACGAAGCCCGATCGTGCTTAAAACTGATGAATGAATAACACAACTATACCGATAACAAATAAAATAGTTCAAACCAATAAATCATGATAAGCCACACTGCGACATTACAAGTAATTAAAACTAGCGTCAAGCCACTAACTAATTAATTATTAAATAAGTCAATACAATATGTCAATGTATTTGACATATTGACGTATTAAGTTCGATTGCACCCAAATCCCTTCTATGCTTATCAAGTAGTACGTTTAATTACAATAATTAATTATACAAAGCGATTAGTATTGGCTGCTGAACCTCTATGATTGCTTGCTTGACCGATAACAGTAAAAATGTTAGGGTCGTAGATTTTGGATTTTCTAATTGACTTAAATATTTCGTGCTGATACGAGCTCAGAAAAAGACATGACAGGACAATCATCGCCCTCAAATGCTAATTGAGATGAATACTATGGTTCTATCTGGTTTCGGGTGTGACTGTACCGACTGTCGTTTCTGAATTCCGAGGTATAACACATAGAATGTTTGGACAGCCAGCGAAATTCGGATCACGATAGTGGTGAATGTTGTTTCCATTACATATTTAAATTAACACAAAATCAGAAGTAAGAAATGCGGAATTTAATTATTGTTTTAAGTGACAAACAGCTTGGGTCCTACAAATTGTTAATTATTAACTATTCCAGAATAATGTATTGCAAAATGTATACAATTTATAGGTAAGTATTTTTGTATTATACAGGGTGTTTGGCAGAAGGTTGAACATACGAAAATGGTGGATAGGTGGGGTCATCTGCTACTTACTCAGCCCTAAGTTATTTGGCCCGTTAAGTGTTAAGATTTAAGATTAAAAAAAAAAACAAAATATTGCCTGTTTTGTCCATTTTTAATACAAATTACACTTTTAAAGTTAAGAAAGTGGTGAAACTAAAAGAAAGCAAAAAAAAAAATTAAAAATATATGCAGGGGCCAGGGCCAAATAAATTAGGGCTGAGTAAGTAGTAGATGACCCCACCTATCCACCATTTTTGTATGTTCAACGTTCTGCCAAACTTCCTGTATAACGTAAACAAACTAAACTCTAGGTCGTCCTTTGTTGTTTCAACGAAAGTTTTATTGATTGATGTTCTCCGCCCTTTCAGATTTGGCAGATTTTCAAATCTTTGCCGGTTGATTTCATGTGTTAAAATAGCCTTGTGGAATCATCTATTTCTTACTGCATGAATGTTAATTAATTGAACATATAGCTTCTATGAATAATAAGGAATTTTCTTTGTCAAATTGCAAATGATTAAATACTATAACTGCAGATTTTTTCTTTTTATGGAAATGCTTTAGTTGACTTTAAACGCAGAAATGGAAGTAATTTATTAAAAATATTTCTGAGGTAATGTAACCACTCAACTTTTACTATTAATAATAATTGTAGTTTCCAAACAAGGCGCTAAAAGAGAGAATAAACTACGGTACATTTTGATCTCAAATGAGGTCAACTAAATAATTATCGGCCATTCACAAAAATAAAGAAAGAATATTAAAAAAGTTTGAATTACGAAAGCGTTTTAACTTTTTTCCTTTCGTCAAATTCGCACGATCATTCGCAGATGGCGAAAAAAGCACAAGAGTGCGAAACGAAAGAGAGTTGGGCGACTTACTTTCACATTTCCATGCAGGCAGAATCGTGCAACGTCAGTTTAAACTTTAGAAAATGTACTGTAGCAGTGCAATGAGTCGTAGTGACGAGAATAGCCTGGATGATCGCACATATTAATCTAGTTGCACCTAATTCATCGTGGCGTAGATTTTACGTCGGATCGCTCGACCTTGTAAACCACTGGTTACACTATATAAATAATTATATTATACACGTATGTGTAAAAGTACAAAACTAATATTTTTTCATACATAAGTAAGTACGTAGTAACGTAAAGATTACTTTATTTATTGGATACGTAGGTGAGAATATGGCCTGAAATTATGAACTGACAAATTGAGGAAAACCATTTCATTATGACCATGCTCTTTACGTACAAGCGTCGCCGTTGATGTCGAATCAGTCATGAACTTTTGACAGCTATAAATTTAATAATAATGTATGCGTACCGGTACAAATATAAGTTAAAAATAAACTAATAGTAAGTGAAAACGCTCGTACAAAATATGTAAGTAGGTAATTCAGTTTAGTCTAGATACAAATTAGTCTGCCTAGAATTTGCTGTTAAGACTGGCAAATGATTTAGAAAACCTACCTGAGTGTGTATGCAAATATTATTAAAAAGACATTTATTCAACTAAAACCATAGATAATTAATAATCACATGTCTAGTATTAGTAAGCACTATGGGTCAAAAGGTCAGTGAAGCTAGTGTACTTGAACTTGCTAGTTACACTTGTAACCAGCAACAAAACATGTCAAGAACGTTAAAGATAATAGCAATTTCCTATTGATAACTGTTGAGCGGTGACACATAAAATAATATGACGGCTAGTATGATGAATCGATGTTTTGTATGCAAATATTTTTATCTACGCCCAAAAAATGATAGAAGTATCATACGAGTAAAATAAGGTTATTTTTTTTTTAAGATCCAGGTTGCATATGAAGTAATTTATTTAAAATTAAAAAAGGAGTGATTTGAATTATTTTCAAATTTCCCGTGTATTTATTTTAAAAAAGTTGGTTTTTATTATTTAGTAGGCATAATTTTAGTTTTTAATATTGATATTGCAACCTGTCGGTCGATTCTGTAAAAATCTCACCGTGAAATCATAAGTGAAGTGAGCAGTGTCAATACTGTTAATCCCTAATGACAGCTCACTTCCCGCTCACTTCACCTAAGTTCTCACGGTGAGATTTTTACAGAATAGCACTGCAGAAGGCCAATTGCGTTCAAAATCTAGTCGCAATCTCATCTCAGCGACCATCAATGTCAAAAACTTGTCAAAAAGGGGAGTTTTGACGGACTGCGACTGATATCAGACTGTGAATGTTTATAAAAATTACGAGAATTCAACCAGCACGACTACTTTAATTATTGTTTTCTGAACAAAAAATTAATTTATTCACACAAAAATGCGAAAGATGTCAAAGACTAAGAAATAAGTAACACAAAAAAAAATCGCATCATGAAGCAGTCGCACCAAAAATGGTTACTTACAAGAAATTCTATTTTAATTTGTGGCCCAACGTGGGTCATCGACATGAAACAGTACTTTATTTAAATAGCGCAAACATTCAAGGTTCATAACAGGTGCCTTTGGTGTTTCTGATCTCCTTGTGACAAGGTTTTCTCGTAGTAGGAAAACTCCATAATTGCTCATAGTAAATAATCATTTTAAGGAACATTCTAGTTGAATGTATAATATTATTAAAGTCAGAGACTGCTATTTGCGTTTCTTGAATTACATATAGCAAGTCACGCATGTTTAATTTTTTTTTTAAATAAAGTATACACATTTACATAATAGGCTGATTGTACAGTCCTCTTTAAAATATTTTCATTTGTTTTCAGAAACTTTTACTTTTGTAACACTAACAATCACAATCTGAATTATTTTGAAGAATCTAATCTATTGCTTCATATGAGGGGAGGGGCTTGTGGCTAAGTGAGGGGCCTATGGACTCCGGTCTGAAATAAAAACTTTCTATTCTATTCTATTCTAAGTAATAACAGCCGGACGGGTCGATCGATCAGGTTAAGCTACGCTTGCCGCGGTTGGTCCGTGAATGGGTGACCATCTTCACATAGACCCCTCCGTGCCTCGAAAAGCACGTTAAACCGTTGGTCCCGGCTGTCATTCGTGGATCTTTGACAGTCGTTACGGGTCGTCAGTAGCCCGAAAGTCTGACAACCAGTATTACCAAGGGGTATCGAATTACCCAGTAACTGGGTTGTGGAGGTTAGGTAGGCAATCGTTCCACGTAAAATACTGGTATTCAGCTGCATCCGGTTAGACTGGAAGCCGACCCCAACATAGTTGGGAAAAGGCTAGGCAGATGATGATAATCTATTACTTCATATGTTCGAAAAACGTGTCTGCTCAAGAACGTAAATATCGCAATGAATGTTGTTGAACTGTCAAAATGAAAGCCTTTCCTAATGTTAGTGTGTTACGCAATTATCCCTCTGGATATAACAAAATTTGCTATTCTTATGGAGGAGGGGCCCGTGGCTAAATAATAACAGCCGCACAGGTCGATCGACCAGGTTAAGCTACGCTTGCCGCGGTTGGTCTGTGGATGGGTGACCATCTTTACATACCGAGACCCCTCCGTGCCTCGGAAAGCACGTTAAGCCGTTGGTCCCGGCTGTCATTCGTAGATCTTTGACAGTGGTTACGGGTAGTCAGCAGCCCGAAAGTCTGACCACCACTCTTACCTAGGGGTATCGTATCACCCAGTAACTGTGTTGTGGAGGTCAGACAGGCAGACAACGTTATTCAATACAATTGCGAGGAATATATCAATAAAATTGTATAAACATAAGATGCTCTTTACTAAAGCTGATATTTATATGGAATAAGTATTAGATCCAGAAAAAAATCTAGATGATTATTAGTTCTGCCCCATCGAGCCTTCGAGCAATTGAGCAAAGCTTAGGATAGCGTAATAAGATGTAAAATCTATATCTGTCGGTAAAATAATAAAATGTCTGAAATTCTTACAACCTTTAAAAAAAATACTTCAATCTTTTGTTAGATTTCCTTCTTAATATTTACTCTATCTTCGATAATATTTAATCTCGAAATCTGTAAAACTTTATGAGTCATAACATGACCTACCTATTGGCAGCGTACCTAACTAGTTGTCAGACTTAAATCATGATTATAAACACAAAATAAATGAATAATAGACCAACAGTAGAAGCATTATCACCACCAACCATATTATCAAAACATAAGGCTATTTATAGGAATTTTTAGGATTTCTATGAAGAAGAATCGATTCGATTGCTAGAAAGTCCCCAGGCGATCTTTTGCGTATCTGGCAATATTGGCCGTAAAACCGATGACTGTTGGAGCTGGACCAGGTGTGATCTCGAGTGAAGACCGTGAAGAAACGTAGTGAAGGACTTCCTCAGGCTAGGTGGAGCGAGATCTTCACAAAGCTTGAAATGGATGGATGAGAATGGCCGATGGTCGAAATCGATGGCGTTGAATTAGAGTTCTACGTCCAGCGAAGTAATTGCGTAACACAATTAGGGCTCTTTCCCACGGCATGATCCCGTTTTTTGCAGGTTTTTTGCAGGATCCCGTTTAGTGGTGTACGTGTTTAAATATACATATTCACATAACACACTGCAAAAAACGGGATCTTGCCGTGGGAAAGAGCCCTTACAGTGGCAATGCATAATATCGTGTCCTGCGTGTCATGTCGTCTGAACGTTACAGAAACTGATGGACGCTACTGATGGCACCTAACACGTAGCCGATTTGAGGGCCGAGTCCATTTAGATTGCCATCGACACGCTGAAAAGAAGAACGACAATGCAGTTCAACGACATTTTGACAGTTGAACAACATTCTTTGCGAAATTTTTGTCGTGCTGACGAATTTTTTCAAGCAATGCAACACGACATTTTTTCAAAACCCTTCGGAATATCATAGAAAGTATATTAGTATATTACGCAATTGGGGTGTATTTTTTTTTCGAAAATCAGACGGGCGGTTCTCGTAATTTTAAGAACGTTCACAGTCTGATTTATTACTCACTGGAATATAATAATTAAAAACCTTTGATCGATTTCGAAATGTTGTACTAGCTTCTTAGTAAAAAGCCAATGAATAACACATAATCTGACAGTATCAAACGAAGTATTACAATTAAACTGAGGCATTAAAAAATAGTTCAGTCTTATCAAAAAAAGATCTTTTACTTTGTGTCATCAGTGTGTCGACAGCACTGTGTTGGTGGTCAGGCGAAGGGACCACGTCGCTGGGGGAACCTGTTTACAGCCATAAACATCCGAGAGTCGCCCTTCGGTCAAGGAAAACACACACACGGGAATGTAGACGCGACGTCACCGCGTGTAAGTACGTCCTACGTATTTCAGTCTCAATGTGTCGAAAATACCTCTAATATCCCTATATTTTTGACAAGTATTTGACATTCACTGTCGCTGAGTTTGCGACTAAATTTTGAACGTTTTTAATTACGGGAAATGGCTTTCAGGTTCAAAGGTCTGCAATGAAACAGCATAGCGGTTACATGACTCACGTGAAAAGCCGACCTCGGTTATCACAAAGATAGGCATTATCAACGCATGATTCCAACTGGTACGATACTGATAATGGCAATGTGTCATTACATAATGCGGGACGTGGATGCAATAAATGTTTATAGCGTTTTAGTTATTATTTTATCGATTTTACATACTATAATTATTTAATGCTGGTTTAGTTGGCTGTTCCGGTTTTGTTTTGATAGCGAAAGTCGTTTCTGCTGGGTTTTTTTACTTTAAAATTATGTGTGTGCAAAGCTTGTGTGTTCATGTTTCTAAATAATATTATGCAATAATTTTCGGATGAAGTGTAAGGGCTAGTGTTTAGGGTGACTGTCTTACGTAATTTTTACGTTCGAATAGTGCTGATTCTCGCCCTAATTCGAATAAATGACTTTTGGTTTTGATTTGGATATTATTCCAGTCTGAATATTGTTGCATGGTTTTCTTATTATTTTTAGACACTAGAATAGAATAGAATACTCTTTATACCATATAAATTACCGACATAAATATAGAAATACTAGCGCCATTTTTCCCCCGAAGGTATCACTGTAAAAATAAAAACAGTGTTCCTCCAAAAAAAATAAAAAGCGACGAATCTTTGTCGTTAAGTTTTTACAAACTACTCTTGTTTTTAGTGACAATGACTTTCATGAAAAACTTTTATACCGTCGCTATATTCTTAATAGGAATCGCAGAAGGCAAAATACGCAAAGTAAGTAAAATATTTTCCCCTGTTAAAGTTTAGTATTACAAAAACTCTCTAATTATTAAAACTACTACCAAAAAATGCTACTCACAATGAAAATTTGAACATTAGGTTTAACCTTTTTACGATAGTTGTAGAATAGTTATAGACTGTCGTTTGATTGCATTTCTTTTGTAGCTTATGTTATCTTTATACTTTTGATAAATAATCATGATCGTTTTAAAATGAACAAAAATCATTTTAAAATAACATATTATATATTTTATGTTGAGAGAGCACATCTTTTAAGTTAGTTTGCTTTTTGCAGTTTTGTGTTTTAATCTCGGTAAATCCATAAAATAAGGCTGTACAAATATTATTGAACTAAAGCACTATTAGCGATTCCGTTGAACTCGAAAACAAATATAACATCTAAGTAACATCGAGGAAAAATCACCTATTTATCCAAGCTATGTACCAGTGCCAAATAAATCGAGAATGCTTTTTGAAGCAACGAACAGGGGAAGAAAATAATATTTACAGTTTACAAAAACATCAAATCACTCTGTACAATGTCAAAGCCTCTCTCTTTGCGCACGTTGCATGATATTTAATTGTTCAGATATAAGTAATTCTATTGCTCGAAAGCTAGCCAACAATACTTCCGCACGATTGAAATATTTAGTTTGATTTACGCTCTCGTACAAAAAGGGAGGATAAATCAAAAGTCTAGATTACTTGAAACTCTTTCCTTTCACTTCCTTGCATCTGTCAACAGTATTGTGAAATATGAAGTTTATCGCTTCAATATTAGGGTTCACATTTGTTTACAAACAAGGGCCTCGCATGATGTGACGTGTTCACCCGCATCAGTCATCAGGTGTGAGGCATGTGTGTAAACAGTTACTTTAAATAACTGAAGATGTCATTATTTTCGAGATAAACTTGAATCACTAAGAAATAAAATGTTCTAGAATCAAAGAAAATTCGAGTGGCATACAAAACTGAAGTGGAGCTTCAAGCATCACTTAACCGATTTACGAGTTTTTTTTTAGTCACGTTTTCAATGTCTTGGTTTTTGTTGGTCTAGCCTTGGGCCGTTGAGCTTGAAAATGTAAACAAGTGGGTCAGAAAAAGTACCCGTAGTTTTGTGGTGCCACTTACAGATTAAGTGCTATTTAAAAACTTACCTCCTTACTAATAAACGTATAGCGTCTGTATTACACAACGCTTCGTCTTGTTCTTTCGAAAGTCAAATTACTGACGACTGAAAGAGAGAGATCGGTGTGTAACTATTTACCTGATATAATACGTTAATTAGTAAGGAGGTTAAACTAGAATAGAAGTTTAATTTCTATAGAAGTAATTTTAAATCACTTTTTTTCATTTAACAATAATAATAATAATAATAATAATATTTATTTGCAAGAAATACATTTTTACAAGGAAGATCTTATAGCCTAAAAGTCACTGTATTCGGCCTGCAAGCAAGCGTGCAAATTATTGAATTTTATTTCGTTATCATAGAATATGTCATTGATACATTTTTACAAAAAATATGTCATTATTACATTATAATATTACCAAATTTAAGTCATTATACTATTAGAGATTTACAACTGAGGTTAATGTTAGAACCGCCGATGATTTTTCAATTACAATTTAATAATCCTATTCAAACAATAATTGCTGAAAAGAGTGGTGAGATAGAAAGATAAAGATAAGACAAAGGGAGGGAACACCCTAGGACGACACAAGTAGTGACCTTATCGGTGATGTTCTTCAGAATGGTCCAACCGGCGTGCGTGTATGACCATCATAAAAAATTAAAAAATATATCTATTGTGACCATGTATGAACGAGACAAAAGGAGTATGTAAGGGTCGTAGCGGGTAGCGTTTTGTAGTTTCTGCCTACCCCCACGGGAAGGAGGCGCGAGTGTATTACATGCACTTTTACCAGATACCTTTCGAACAGACCTTTCCGCAAAAAAACGGCCTCACTCCTGAGCGGAAAAAGAGGCAGTCGCAATAGCATCCTGAGGGCTGTGGCGACTGATACCTCCTCCGCCATAATAAGGCAATTTGTGCGAAGACTTGTTCCTTAGTTTCTGGTCTTCGTTTTCATTCGTCTTTAGTTTTAAATTACTAAAAATAGTATTTTAAGTGCAAAACTGTTTTACTGTTTACTAACAATTTATGGATCTCATAGTTGTCCGAAATAAAATGTTTTTTATTATTATTATTACTAACTTTCGGTTTCGGAAAAGTCGAGTTGGACTTTGATCCGCATCATTGCGAAATTCAGTGATTGTTGGACTTTGGTCGTTGAATTACGAAATTCTACAAAGTCAATTCGTTTCACATTTTAATTTGTTTACTGATAGCGAGTTACCTGGGAGGGGCCCGTGGCTAAATAATAACAGCCAGACAGGTCGATCGATCAGGTTATGCTACGCTTGCCGCGGTGGATAGGATACCATCTTTACATACCTAGACCAATCCGTGCCTCTGAAAGCACGTTAAGCCGTTGGTCCCGGCTGTCATTCGTGGATCTTTCACAGTTGCTACGGGTAGTCAGAAGCCCATAGTCTGACAGCCGGTCCTACTAAGGGGCATCGTATTACCCAGTAACTGGGTTGTGGATGTCAGATAGGCGGTCGCTCCATGTAAAATACTGGTATTCAGCTGCACCTGGTTAGACTGGAAGCCGACCCCAACAAAGTTGGGAAAGGCTAGGCAGATGATGACAGCCCGAGTTACCTACAATTGCGCAGTTTAAGAATATTCTTTTTAGGTCACCAGTGCTATTTATACCGCTTTTTAGACCGGCAGAAATACAGATAAATATAACGAATAAATTTTTCTGAAATAAAAGTTACTCCTTGTATCTCTGCCAGTGAAAGTCCCGCTCAAAATCGGTCCAGTCATTTTGGAAATTAGCCGTAACAAACAGACAAAAACAAAAATGGTATTATTTTTTTTGTTATATGTATAAGTACCGTATATACCTTTCAAATGGCTTTATCAAAGTATAAAGAGGGGAAGTAAGTTATCTTCATACAAACGCACCGTGCGCGGCTTGTATGTGTGCGCCAAAGTATCTATGCGCGCCGCACGCACACTTAAACAAAATCTCGACCCGTTTCTCACAGCGTCAGCCGAGGCTAACACCGCACGAGGTTCGCGCGTCGCGGCTTTTGTTTATGAACAAATAAAAGATTTACATTTTTCACCGCCCTGCCCATGCTTTCCGAAATTATATTTGCAAAAGTTATTTATAGGATACGGATATATTACACATTAAAGTTTAATAACAAGGCGTTTCGTAATAGTCGAAACCGAAGAAAGTATTTTTCTGTAGCTAATTTGTAATTTTGTAATAAATGTGTGATTCAATAGATATGTTTGTATTAATTAAAAATAAAAATAAATATGGTCCTTTATGTGTACAAATACTACATTGTGCCTATCAAAAAAAATACAAAAAACTGACTAGTATATAATAATATAATTATACTAGTCAGTTTTTTGTATTTTTTTTTTACGATGATATACTTCACTACATAGTATAAAACAAAGTCGCTTCCCTGTCTGTCTGTCCCTATATGTATAAGCTTAGATCTTTAAAACTACGCAACGGATTTTGATGCATTTTTTTTAATAGATAGAGTGATTCAAGAGGAAGGTTTATATGTATAATACATGCATAATATAATAGAGAAACACTGATAATTTTAGAGGTTTCTAATGTGATGTCGTAAATAAACACATTTTTTTGCGCTTACATTGTAAACGCTGGCTGAACCCGTCGAGACAGATCAAAATAATGTACTACAGTATTGTACACCTTAAAAAGGTCTACAAAAAAGTCCACGATGGTATGTGTCTATCTCTTAGGGATAACCCACAATAACCATTTTTTATCCTATACTTTTTACGAGAAATAGTGGCTCTAAAATTATCAGTTTCTCCATTGCACTCGTGCGAAGCCGGGGCGGGTCGCTAGTATATGATATACGAGCTCTTAGTCTATAAATATTTGTTAGCGGTTTGGGCGACAACCGAATCTGACGAAGAGCGGACAGTCGCGCCCCCACCGCCCCGCCGCGCGCCGGTTTATTTTATCCCTTTTTTTTTATAAATAATACTGCTCTGAATCTTGAATACATTTCTGTATTTGTTTTACATTTCTGTGTTGGTTTGCACTGAATTAAAACTTTCCTAAAAGTGACAACCCTAAGACAGTAGGCAATTATATCGCGGATTGGGCCGGAGATAGCCTACTTCCCCTCTTTATACTATGGCTTTATTCAGCTGTTATTTTGACATTACAAAAAGACACTTTCTATTTTATTTTAATTGTATTAATAGATGTAAAGAATACTATGAAAATAGGTACATTGGCAGAAAAACACTGTAAGTATGTAGTAGGTACACTGTCATATAATTTTATGCACCTAACCGAACGCTTCGCCAACAAATTGGCCTCGCAATTATTTATTTCCGATGACATAAACAATTTATTCTATATACACTTGTCTTGTACAGTATATAGCCAGTGTTTATGATAAATCCCCACTCTTGTTATCTCGTGTTACAGAAACTGCATTAAAGGAAAAAAATATTAAACTAAAAAAGATACATTTGTGTTGACAACTGTCTGTGATTTTCTAAGAATTATCTTCTAATCAGCTTAAGGTTTTCTCCTATTTTGAGGCTTAGATGTAGATACCTACCTACTTTATAATTATGTTTTGTATCAAGTACCGAATGTGCAAACTGTTATCTCCGGTAGGTATAAGTATGTATATTATTTTAACGGCATTGAACTAACGGCACGCACATAACATATCTACATTTTATGACATCCTGGATTATGTACTTTTTTTATTAACATTTTGATAAAATAAGTATCGTTTGCGAACCGTTGAGTTTTTTTTTTTGTGTGTTCATTGTTTTTTGAAGTATTTAGCTATTCAAATAATTAATACATAAATACGATTTAAATAATTCCAGAAGAAACGTCAAGAACTAGTGATGTTCGATCCGATACTTTACGAGTATCGATACAACGTGTTCCATTTCATATCCATACTCTGATGTTTTATATCGATGCAAATGAATACGACAAATGCTTGGATCGACACAAAAGTACCGGTATCGGAATGAATGGATCTTATCGTACCACATTGTCATAAATTTGTAATCAGACTATTTATATTAAATAAAATAGTGATCTAGAATGTTTTAATATAGCGGCGGCGCGTGTAGACAAATGCGGCATGCATGGAGTGCAAAAGAATGCCTGGAATTTTGTCTAGCCTCTAAAGAGATTAACCACTATACTTACGATACGATTCGGTATTTGGAGGATCGTATCGCATGGTTGAGATCCGGAGGGATCCAAAGTGTCGATACAAATGCAGGGATCGTCCATCCCTAGATCGTAGATCAGAAATTCAGAACTTATGATTGTCGTATTCACATGTCATACAGACTTAACTGTGTATAAATCACTCACTGTACCGTGTTATCCCCTAAAGAAATAAATATTTCATCCCTATCCTAAGTACACGAGCGTTTACAAAAAAAAAAAAAAATCAGCGAGAACAAATTAAATGGGAAATTTCCTCTCCAAAATTTCGCATACGTCGGCGAATGCGATCCGTTTCGGCAAAGGTCTGCAAATTGCTTTAAAGTGAAAATGCTGTGAAATACGGAGGTGCGGTGGCATTTCACTCGTAATACCTAGGTACGCGAATTACAAAGTTACTCGCCTTGATTTAACGCTTCTCGCCTTCGGGGTCGATGGCCGAAAATTAAGTGTAGCGGGGAAAAAATCCAACAACGCATACAGTATTTAACGCTATGTTCAAGGCTTCGAACGAACAACTAAATAAAGGAGTATTTTTTATATTTTTATCTAATCTAACACGCTATGGCTGATCGTGACTTTGGTAGCAACGCACTTTTTAAACGAAGAGTATTTTGGGGAGACTGTTTTATACGGCTATGGGTACTATAACGTGTAGACGATCTCTGTTGAGCTTCCCCTACAAAGCAGTAACAAACAAAAAGGAGAAAGGGGGATCCCATACCGAAAACCTCAGAGTACTGAGCTGCTGACAAATATGATGTGTGTATAGATGAGCGTAATGTAGGTCAGTCGGACCTACATTACGCAGTAATTTTAAAATAAATAACCTCACGAACGACAAATGATGAGGGTTCTTAATGAAGGATCCCAAACCACTATCATTCAGTTCAAAATCAAGCATTACAACCTCGAAAAATCAATACCAACACCACAACAACTAAACAATTTCAGAGTCATCATTATTCGCAATTTTCAGCTGTATAATAAACTTTTGAATTTTCAGCTGTATAAGAAAATGTTGAACGATCCTTCATTCGAAATAAACACAAAAGCGGGTAGCCAGAAAATGGTTGCGGTCTCCCTCCCCCGACCTTGACGGTGTTTATCTCGATGTTCACAGCATCTGGAGTTTATTTCGATATAATGCGCATCTTTATAGGAAGAGGGTGTTTAGATTTCAGAATTGGGACGATCCCAAAACCGTATTTGGTATAAAACCTGTCAAAGAGGATAAAGAATATGATCAGTTTTATACGAAACCAAAAAGAAATATTGCGTAAGGTTTTTAGCAAAATGTATTTACCAGGCTTATGTAAATAACTATAAGTCGAGCAAGATAAAATACTTTATCTTAACGAATAATAAAATAAAGATATGAACCAGTTTCATAAGCAAATTATTCCTTTAAATAACGAATGGACGTGACATCGTCGTCAAGTTTTCCTTTTTATATATATTATGCACACAGTTACTGGAAAACTTGGCAATTTGTAGAATTAGTAGGCATGTAATAAACATTAATATTGACAATGCTCATCACCTCATTATGATGCTTATTCATGTCCCAGAACGAAAAGCAAATATCGGTCAAGAATCAAGATCCATGATTGCATCCATCTCTTTCTATCGTGATTGAAAAAGGGGGACGAAGGCTTTTAGTACCTTCAATATAGATAATTGATGTAATAGTCGTTAACGGGAAGGTTGTGAATGTCAATATCGTTGGACAAACTGGCCCTGGGTTGGGGGTTAGTGACCTTATTGGCTCGGTAATCCGCGTTAGAGGTTCTAAGCCGATTAATATCAAGTGTTTGTGTTTAGCGACTAGAGTAAAAGTCAATTTCAGACTTCTGTATTTCAGCTACAAGTTTATCTAGTTCATACAGGAGAAATCGGTGTTTTGACATATCTTTTAGATATCCTACTAATATCTACTAAAATCAGTTGTTCCCTACATTACTGTTTGCATAACTCGTCAAAATGTAGAGAACAGCTGATTTTTTTTTCGCGATTTCGGGTTTTGGTCCCATAGTAAAAGTTGTTCATAATGATAAGTACAGTGACCCCTTAAGAGGTTGTGCGTTATTTAAGTTACACCTTGTATATATTTTTTTTTCTTCCTATCCCTAAAACGGTTGCCCAGCACTATAAATAATTATATTACTTAATTTGGGTTTGTTTTATTTCGCAAAAATATACGAGTGAAAAAAAAAATATATATTATTTGTACTGCTCGAATTAGGTATTGTGTTGAGTTCAAAGATTACTTAACATAATGGCGACGACCTGCTTTCATAAATGAACATAATTATCTGCCCAGCCTTTTCCCAACTATGTTGGGGTTGGCTTCCAGTCTAACTGGATGCAGCTAAATACCAGTATTTTTCATGGAGCTACTGCCTATCTGACTTCCACAACGACCACAGCCCAGATACTGAGTAACATGATGCCTGACCTCATTAAAGGAAAAATAAACGTGGATGTTTGTTCAATTTTGGCGGTATAAGTCATGTAAGCACTCACATTTATTTCAATTATTGTACAAAATTAAGTACCTACATATTTCCAATTCCTAAGAAGTGGAAGAACTTTTCAAGGCATGTGAATTATGTAAACAATTTACATAATACGCAAATGATACGGCTAAAATTCTTCGCCTATTACAATAATGGGCAGTTCTCCAAAAAACTACCCAGTTAACGACATGAATAAAACATTTCAGGTTGTTAAAAACGTATCAGTTAATGTCACTTCCATGTTTTTATTTGCATCAATTAAGGTCTGCTCATCTTGAATATTTTTAATGAAAAATAAATGATATACGAACTCAGCCAGCGCAACAAACATGTCATGTCATAACATATTACTTATATGTATTATTTCGTCAACTTTAGTAAAAAAAAGACCTACTACTTACCTACTATTTCAAGCTTACCAAAAGAAGTAAGAATAGCATGAATTTAAACCTTACAACCAAAAATAACCCCCATCGATATTCGGACTAATTTCAACAAAAACCACAGAGAGTAAACTTCGCCGAACCCCAATGAACACGAAATTTGTATAATAGTCTGACACCAACAATGAATGAAGGTATCACGTGCAAGCTCGTCTACAATGTACACGAATTAACCCCTACTGTGAAATGACGTCACAATTAATGGAATATTCTGTATTCAGCTTCAGAATAACTGATAATTAAGAAAAACGCTAGTATGTTGATAGTAGCGTTTTTCTTAATTGTCAGTTGACATCCTCTAGTTTTCATAAGCATGTAACGTTCGTTCAGGTTGCTGAACGAAAGTTACATGCTCATGAAAACTAGGGGATGTCTAATGAACGGCCATTATATTCTGCTTAAAAAAAGTTAAAACATTTAACATATTGACGACTTTGACAAGTGAAAGTCTTTTTAGCGCGACCACAATATCGATGGGTCCTATGTATAAGGGCCAATGTGCAAATTGACAACTTTTCAATAGAGGCTCTCAAATTTTTAATTTGATATATTTGTTAGATGCTACAACTGATGTTTACTTTAGCAAAAAATAGTATTTTCAACTATAAATGTGTATTTTTTTTAGTGCACATTACCAAATACAGTAAAAGGAAGCATTTAATACAAAAAAAGTGAAAATGCTCAAAATGCTGCATTGGCCCTTATACGTAGGACCCATCGATATTTCAAATCCTGTTACCTCAACTACAGTTTCAAACATAAGAATCGTTTGGCATTGTTTATTTCCAAAAGCTTTTTATAGACATAAGATCGTGAGATCTAAATAGGAGTAAATGTTCCGGCATCGAAACAATAAAAGCGTTGTTTACATTGAGCTGGTAATAGCGGGCAGACAGCCGGAACAACTGCTCCCGATCAGCCGGTAGATTCTGTAAAAATCTCACCGTGAAATCATAAGTGAAGTGAGCACTGTCAATAGTGTTAATCCCTAATGACAGCTCACTCCACGCTCATTTCACCCAAGTTTTCACGGTGAGATGGTTACAGAATCACACGGCTGAAGTCAATTCTAGATCCACATGACGAAAACATCGGACCGAGGCAAAACAATCTTATCCAAATGAAAATGATTAAAGTTTGCCAACGCTAAAGATAGATGTATGGAATCACAGTGGATTTACAGAAGCAATTATCTTAAGTTAACCAAATCATCCAATTAAAGCTCAATGAGGCTCACTTTCATCAGATTACGTCACCATTAAACTGGAGTATCTAGTAAAGTTAGCGTAATCTGCGTAATTTAACATTGAACGCACCGAGTTATGCCACCGAAGCCTCAGGATTACACTGAAATAGACGACTTACACCTTGACCTACATGTTATCTTCTTTTATAGTAATATCATAGAATTATCGGTGATGAATGTGGAGATGCAAACTAAACGGTAACAACTGACACTGACCAATCGGTCTTCGTTTAACGTATGTATTTAGTGAAGTCTATGAAAATAAAGAATGTCTGGAATACTTTCATGAATATGTTATTCACATATTCTCGCCGTCCGTCATAGTGACAGCCTCGGACCACTGGTGACGTCATACATACAGTGTAAGCGAGACCAGTATTCACTGTGTTAAACTTTCACTTAATTCCTGACGAAGTAATACAAACGAAAGCGATACTTTAAAAAGAATGGACAAAAATGAATACGATGTTGTATAAAATCATGAAAATGGGCAATATGAATGAGCGGAAAATGCAGTGTGGCTGTGAAAACGGTTTTATTCATGAAAGCGTGCCAAACTGAGTTACGTAACGTTGCAGATCGGATGCGGAGTTTCATTCATGAGATTCACCCCCTCGGGTCTACCCACCCGGAGCCGTCGAACCAACGCGTCCCGGTCACCTACGCTCAGCATAATATCGCGTTTGTAAACATATATGGAATTAGATAATAAAATTTACTTCTTATTACGAAATCGAATATTTTGTTTTACGTAATTCCCAAAACACGCTGCCAATCTAGGACGTTAAGAAAGTTTATTTAAAGAAAACGTTTTGGTACATTTTTTTGGATTTCAGTCATTCTGGTCTTTAAAATGGAACGTCAAAAGTAAATTTGAGTTTGTATTTTTATTTGTCATTCACTAGCTGACCCGACAGACGTTGCCCTGTCCAAAAATTCATACAAAACTCCTATACAAAAAAAGCACTTTCAGTTTTTCCTGATTCAATTTCCTGGGCAACCTTTCCAACGTCTCTTTCCATAAAAACCTAATTCGGACATATTAAAACATAAAATATAAAAAAATTGCCAAATCTGTCCAGCCGTTCTCAAGTGATGCGCTTACTAACGAACAGCATTTCATTTTGTCATTTTTTTTTTTTTTGGGGACTTTGGCAGACCGCTGGGACTCTCCGATTCTGGGACGCTGGATACGACTCCATGCGGTGAAGTAGTTTGGGATGGGAGAGTCCTAGTGGGTGTACTTAGTTATTAATTTATATAATTACCCGTTAGTTTAAGTTTATTTACTAACACTAGACACAAGGCATTTTATACTGGTACTAACAAACTATGGAACTTGATTCTGCAATAAATGTTTATTATTATTATTATGTATATTGATTTTAAAACAGCATGCTCAACTACGACTTCCCATTGTGGGTGATACGTAACAAGCCAGCAGTAGATTTCCTTGGATAAATATGGGGTTTCCCATAATTACAAAGCTTGGTGGACCGGTTGATGATCGGTCTATTATGAGAATAAAGGTAAATGCTCATTAAACTGATCCATTAGTCGTCTCTTCCTAAACCTTGCAACACGTATGGACTTACTTTTTGCAGGGGACAACAACGAAAATTCTATGTATATTTATTTAGTCATTAATATTCGTACGCGACTTGGTCGCTACACATCAAAGCCTTTAGACAATGAATGGTCATTCCGAGAAAGTTATAAAAATATAAGTACCTACGAATGAAATAGGAGTTCTACAGACGCCAGCACATCAAGCTACCCGAAACTGTGTACGTTACCCCAGCAAGAAAGTGTCTCCTAGGGTTATATGAGTAGAACGTATAATTTGTGCCTTATTTGCTGTAAATGTGCCCCCACATAAAAAATGTGTGCCCCCTGTCGTTTTGGAAAAAAACGGAAAAAACGATTCTTGCTGGGGTAACGTTTTTCTAGCAGGAAAATTCTAAACGAATGATCGGAGAGAGAAAAATTGTGCATGGCCAGAGAGCTTATATGTGTGCTATTATGTGCCCCCAAAAACAAAATCTGTGCCCCTTCAGGTTTTCGAGATATTGCATTTCCTGCTGGAGTAACGTTTTGATGAATCGTATATCTCTAAAACCATTGCATGTGCCCCTGTAGAATAAACATGCACGAGTAGCTCTTAGTGTGTGCCCCTTAGTGCCCCAATTAGATTTAAGAAAATATTTATAGTTTTCAAGTTATCGCGGTTTTATGAAAATCCGAAAAAACATCGCAGCGCTTAAATGAGACAAGTTATAAGTTCGCTGAAAACTGTATTCGGTCCTTCTTGACGCTAATAATAACCATACAAAGTTTCAAAACTGTTCATGCATGCGTTTTTGAATAATCTTGCTAAAAGTCAAAACGATGGTGTCATAACTTTGACGGCAAAATACAAGGAACCGGCTCAATCCCAGATGTGTAGGTGTAAACCAAAATCGTGTGCCCTTAGTCAAAAATATATGGTGAAAATATTCAGCGTGGAATGTTTCGCATTAAGTAAATACTAACAAAAAACCAAAATATGTAAGCAACGGCTGGTTATCCGACCAAATTTGAATGACTACTAAAAAGCGACGGATTCATACATAGCGATGACCTTCTTTACTTTACTCACTAACCGGTTCACACGTGTTGTGCCTGAGTACACTGAAGTAGAAAAGTAATAAGTAATAAAATAAAGTTGTTATTGGATTATATTCTACTAGCTGTTTCTATGACCTTACACATGATTAAGTACATTGTAAATAGTAGCCTAAGTACTATTCCAAGGTAAGCTATCTTCTCCATTCTAAATTTCATTAAAATACATTCACTAATTTATGTGTGAACGAAAGATATGGCAAATATCCAGATATTTGCCATTTGCCAGGTCTTTGACCCAAAATTTGATTTGTCCCGATGTTTAAAAAAATAAATAAGTAGTTCATGAAATGTGTGATGAATACCTACTACTAAAAAGAGGTAGCCCTTTTTTGTATATAAATAAAAAGCCCGTATTTGTCTTTTTATGATTATAATTCTGTAACTACATATGTCTTACAGCCGCGAATAATATTTTAATCAACATACAACCTAGCACTGGCCTGCAAATTGCAAAAAACGTAAGAAAATTTGAATTTCGCGGGCTGGTTGGAGCATTCACCTTAATAGAAGATCCCCTTTTTTCGCCTCCCCACACCGCTGCATATATCTCTGGCCCCGCGGCATCCGCTGACGTCGTGTCGCAAGGAGTCGCTTTGTCTAGCTTGGAGAAAGTGAGTTAGCTAGTACGCGTACGGTTTTAGTGTGACAGAGACAGTTACGTGTAACGTCGCTCCATTATGAATAATAGGTACGAAGTGTTTATTGAATAGGAAGTGCGTTTGGATTATTACTTGGTATTGGTAAACAATTGCAATTATGTTATTAGGTTGTCTCATAAATTATCGCCAGTCAAAAGACAAATTATTATTAATATTTTTTATGGATAAAAAAATACATTTAATCAATTATATAGTCTCCCTCGTTATCAACAACAGTCAGCCATCTACTGGGCAAAATTTGAATACCCTTCTCCCAAAATGAGGCAGGCTGGGACTCGAAAAAATTTTCAAGTTCAATTTTAATACTTCCAGATTTTTCGAATTTTTTTCCTAGTAAATGAAATTTAAGAGCTCGAAATAAATGAAAGTCTGAAGGCGCAAGATCCGGGCTATACGGTGGATGTGGAACAGTCAGCCATCCTAGCTCCTCCAGCTGTTCATGTGTTAACTTGACGCAATGAGGTCGTGCGTTGTCATGCATAAGTTGAGCTCCAAGTCGTTTTGGCCGCTTCATTTTTAACATCTCTGCTAGTTTGCGAAGCTGCTGCGTCTACAGATTGGCGTTAATAGTCTGATGAGATTCGAGGAGTTCCCAAAAAATCATTCCTTGCCAATCCCAGAAAACAGACAACATAATCTTACGACCGTGTTCATTAAGTTTGGGCTGGGCTGGTGGGTTTAGCCCGCGAGGAATCCAATAGGCATGACGCGTGTTAGTTTCATAATGTATCCAGCTCTGGTCACATGTAATAATGTCCTTGAGAAAGTCTCGTCTGTGTGGACGAAGTAACAAACTTTGACAAAAGGCCAAGCGAACGGCCCGGTCATGGTCCGTTAACGCATGAGGTGTCCAACGTGACATCATTTTGCGATATCCCATCGATTTGAGATAACGATCTATAGTCGCGTGGGATTGTCCAAGCGCCTTCTCTAAATCGCGCGTACTATAGTCTGGATGTAGGTAGCTCAAGTTCGTGCCGCAAAGCATCTTCATCGAAGCTGGTTGGTCAGCCTGGGCGAGGTTGATCTTCGCAGCTTATATCACCGATGTCAAAACGCTTGTACCAGAAACGAACAGTCCGATCGCTAGTAGTACCCGATCCAAATGCAGTGTTAATCTTTTTAGCCGTTTCTGTTGAAGAGACTTGAAGTCGATGCTCATATAGCATATAGCTCGCAGTTGACGCTGATCCATTTTCACTAAAGACTAATTATTGCGTTGCGTCCGCGCCTTTTTATACCCTCACCATAAAAGATACTCATCCTTACTAGAAAGATCTAGAACTTTCTTGAATTCGTTTTAGTTTAAATACGAGAAAATTCGAGTAAAATAATATATGGCAAGAACTTATGACACAACCTAATATATTTTTAATTAGCCCCCAAAAGTTTTGAACGCGACTGTACGACAACAGCTTAGGTATAATACGTCCAATAAAGAAGGTCATCGATATGTATGAATCCGTCGCTTTTTAGTAGTCATTCAAATTTGGTCGGATAACCAGCCGTTGCTTACATATTTTGGTTTTTTGTTAATATTTACTTAATGCGAAACATTCCACGCTGAATATTTTCACCATATATTTTTGACTAAGGGCACACGATTTTGGTTTACACCTACACATCTGGGATTGAGCCGGTTCCTTGTATTTTGCCGTCAAAGTTATGACACCATCGTTTTGACTTTTAGCAAGATTATTCAAAAACGCATGCATGAACAGTTTTGAAACTTTGTATGGTTATTATTAGCGTCAAGAAGGACCGAATACAGTTTTCAGCGAACTTATAACTTGTCTCATTTAAGCGCTGCGATGTTTTTTCGGATTTTCATAAAACCGCGATAACTTGAAAACTATAAATATTTTCTTAAATCTAATTGGGGCACTAAGGGGCACACATTAAGAGCTACTCGTGCATGTTTATTCTACAGGGGCACATGCAATGGTTTTAGAGATATACGATTCATCAAAACGTTACTCCAGCAGGAAATGCAATATCTCGAAAACCTGAAGGGGCACAGATTTTGTTTTTGGGGGCACATAATAGCACACATATAAGCTCTCTGGCCATGCACAATTTTTCTCTCTCCGATCATTCGTTTAGAATTTTCCTGCTAGAAAAACGTTACCCCAGCAAGAATCGTTTTTTCCGTTTTTTTCCAAAACGACAGGGGGCACACATTTTTTATGTGGGGGCACATTTACAGCAAATAAGGCACAAATTATACGTTCTACTCATATAACCATAGGAGACACTTTCTTGCTGGGGTAACGTACACCCCGAAACTGTCAAATTTTTCCAATCAACATTGAACCTTATGCTTTGGCGATAAAGTTGAAGATTTATTAAAGAAATCTGACAGATTGTAGTAGCTTGATGTGCTGGCGTCTGTACATCAATCGATTCATCAATTAGTAATGACGTAGTTAAAAATAGTTTATCAACTTAATATTTTTTTCAAACCATCTTGAGCTCAGTTTTATTAAACTCCGTATTGACGTAAGCATTGAATATGCATACAGTATGTACCATTAAGATATCTGTGCAAATAAAATTATATTTGCATTTTTAGTACTGAAATGTGTAATATTTGTAGACACATAATTGTTTCGTATTTACGTACAGTGCTAGAAAATTCCCTGAGTTTGCCTTATTATGGAAATGAAGGTTAGCAATGGTGCCAATTATCTTCTGATGCTGTTAAGTTTCCGAGATTCGAAGGTCAGGGCCCTTATTTCAATGTACTGACGCAAGTCTGACTGAAGACCTACGAATTACTTCACTATGCTGTACTTCAAATATAGATCGAGACGTAAAGAAAAAAAGCTGTGATGACTGTTACTTTATGTGCTTGTATAAGACTTTTGTCAGTCTCCATTCCATTACTGCTAAAAAAAAAAAACTAAAACATCGTTGTGAAGTATGCTCAGCTTGAAATAATACACTGATTACTTCGAAACAGTTTGCAGAGGCACGGTAGATGAATAGACTAGTCTTGATCTACCTATTGCGTATGGGAGGTACCGCAAGGCAGTATCCTTGGTCCCCTGTTATTTTCAACCATTAGATATAATATAACCTTTGTTAAGAGATAAACTGCCAAGGTTGGCCCTTACGACATTATTCTCCTATTTTTATGAAAGTACGGAAGAGACATCTCCAATCACACAGACATATTTCTATCTATCAATGTATCAATAGTTGAGCAAGAACTTATTCCCAGAGAAAGGTTACTGATAATAATTGGCATAACAATTAACATTTTAACCTTCCTGACTTTTTATTTACTATCTCACACAATGTCAATGGTTCAGCTATAGATAATAAATATATGATAATTTCTTGCACATCATTGTAATTAACAGATGGATAAGAAACAAAGGTTAAGCCTTTATATCAAGAAATACAATATATTGAGTAGTTGCCAAGCCCATACATTTACCTGATAACTGTGTTCATGCGATAGAAACATTTGTTTAACTATTATGTATACTATGTATATGTATATTTACTGTTCTCGAATATTTGCTGTTTATAAATAAATTTCTATGTAGAAGTTAGGATATAATGATCATGTTCAGTTGCAACTGCCATCACTTGAAAGTCTGTTAAGTATATAACATGTTAAAATGCCTGTCGTTTTTTGGTCAGCTATCATAACTGACAGCAAACTGATCACGTTTCAGAAATGTTTATCTATCCTTGTCCTTTACCTCTCCTGAAGCAGTCTAGTATTACTAAAAACGTGACTACCGGGAAACGTTTATTTCGTGATTTATCGTACGATAGTCAGCTGTAATAAGAAAGCTGATGTGGCAATTGGGCTACATGTATTCTTGAATGGAGACCGCGAATCGGCAAACGTAAGGTAGGACGCCCTCAGGCAGGTGGAGCGACGATCTTCGCAGGGCGGCTGGTAGCCGCTGGATGAGAGATGTCGAGAATCGAGCTGAATGGTTTGCACTTAGAGAGGCCGATGTTCAGCCGTGGAATGCTATACCTAGACTAATTACGGCGCTTGTATACGGTAAGAAAATTTACCGTGTCTGCGGCAGACAAGACAAATTCTTGGTGTACACGACAAGAATTTTGTCTGTTCTACACACGAAACAACGTTCTCCGCAACAACGTTCGCCGCGTCGTGTCTTGCGCAGACAAGATTTTTTTCGTGCACCGCTGCGAGCAGTGTACACAGTTATTTTCTAGTTACGACACGAATTCTTGCGTAGGCCCGGCGTATTTTCTTACCGTGTACAAGCGCCCTTATGAGTCACCTGTCTAAATTGGTACATATTTCTTTTTCAGGCAGGTAAGTAGTATTATCCATTCGTCATAATTTGCAAGGCCAGACTTAAAATTAGCCAGGTGCACAATCACGATTTTCATTGGGATATATTGATAATATTAGATTTCTTGTTAAGATTTCAATATCATGTTTACAACAACTAGTGTTTCTTAATTACTCATGCTCATTGTTAAGATGATCAATTGATTGTTTACTACTTAGTTCTACATTGTATTGTATTCATTGTGTATTTTAGTATTAAAATAGACAATGTTTTTGTTGAATGGTTTCTATAGATCTTAGTTTCATGACTAAGGGTTGAAGGTATTCCCACTTGTTAGGATACTAATTAAAAGCAATTATCTACATTGTACTCCCAAAAGGAAAATAACATATTTAAACACATTGGTTTAGCCACGAAAATTTTTATCACTGTTAAAATAGACAGGATATTTTTTTGTATTTTTGTTCTATCTAAGTTTGAAATACAGCCAAGCAAAAAGAAAAAGTCAGAAAGAATGCTAAGCAAATACAAAGCAATGTGGCACAGCTTAGGATATTATATATTTTATGTTAAAAGAAGAAATTTCACACGGACCGAGTCGTGGGCAGTAGCTTGTATTAATATCCTAATATTATAAATGCGAAAATAAGTTTGTTTGTTAAGTTTTCACGCTAAAATGACTAAACAGATTTGGATGAAATTTGTGACAAGGGTAGACCATGACCTGGAGAAAGACATAGGCTGCTTTTTATCCTGGATTGCAGACGAAGTCGCGGGTAACAGCTAGTAATATAATAAATGCGAAAGTAACTCTGTCTGTTACCTTTTCATGGATTACCAGCTGAACAGGTTTGGATGACATTTGACACTCGGATAGACCATGACCTGGGTTAGGACATAGGATACTTTTTATCACGGTAGTTAGTATGTTTTTCCGACCTTCATCTGTCAACCACAGGAAAAGCTGATTAGTTCTAAAAAAAAAACTGACTCATCATTTATTGTAATTAGGCTGACAAAGCAGCTCATGGTTTATTAATAAAACTGTTGGCTGCATGACATTATCATAGCTCCATGATTCATGCATGAAAACTAAGACTTGTCTAGTATCAAAATCATGAATGTAAAGTATCTTATTTTTATTATTATTACTGTGAGTGTGAAGACTATGTGGGTCATTTCTTTTTTTCGGTTTTCCTTCTTAGTTAGTTTTAATCATGATCTGGCAGTTTGAGTCATTTATGCGGCCTACCCAAATGTCCTTTCATTGGTATTGTTCGTCGAATCGTAAGGCTCCTCAAGTTCTGAGTTGAGCTGCACGATTTTTGACAAATGCGTGCACTGACTGGACAGGTCCGCTCAATCTGTGTGGTTCTTTACTCAAAAGACCATTTCAGACACTAATCTACATGGTCTTCACATTATCTGACCAAGATTATGTCTGGACTTTAAAAGAGACTGTGACCTCTGAGTTTGTTTCGGCCTTTCTTCTCAGAGTAGTCAGATAGGAAACGCCGACCTCATCTAGTTTAAAAAAATATGATTGACATGTAAAAGTGTTTGTACAAACCTACTTACAGAAAATAAATCATTTATCATTTATCATTTATCAATGTTAAAAAGCTATGTATTTCAATTTTCTATTCTTAACAATGAGGATAATTTTCATGATTAAGATTTAGTTCAATACTCAATATATTTTTTGCTTTAACATGTGAACTTAGGTAGGTTTTACAGAATATGATCATTGTGGACCCTCGGACCCTGGGAGTTGACATGTCATTTGAAACTTTGCAGATGTAATAAAAGTTTATTAAAATGGTATGTCCACAAAAATTCACTCCTAAACATGTGACTACTCATGTGATATACAGCATGCTTTTTTTATAATCTCCAAATTTTTACAGGGTGTTCAACTCATGAATATGAATAACTTTCACTATTGAGCCAACTCTGATATCACGAAAAAAAAAATGAGCTGTTTCATACATTTTGGTCAAGTAGGTATTGAACTTTTGTATTAAACAGCCGATTTTGTTTTCGTGATTTCAGAGTAAAAATTGTTCATATTCATTAGTAGAAAAAAAATCGTCCAGTCTATTATGAATGCAAAAGTAACAAAGTGTCACTTTTTCACACTTTAATGGCTGAACGAATTTGGATGAAATTTGGCAATGCCCATGACCTGGGTTATAACATAGAATACTTTTTATTCTTGTGGGATAATTTCTGACCTTCTTGTGGGTGAATTTGCAGGCAAAAGTTAACTTAGACTTTAATTACCTGAGATGAAACTTTAAATGATAAAGCTGTAAAAGTTTTATGATGATTTAGAGTAATATACATATAAAAAAATTATAGCAATAAAAATTTCACAATAAATTAACAAAATTCACAAATATAAATCTCCTTTTTATTAAGTAAAACCAATAAGACACCAGTTTATCAGATAATGATATAAAATTACTATCAAATCATGTATGTTTATAAAATTATCTAGTTGTGCTATGATAAATAAATCTTCAGGAAGTATTGGATAGGTCACTAACAAGTCAATGAGAAATAAATAATAATAACAACATTCAAAAAGTTTTTTTTTTTTTAATTTACTGTTGGTGTTATGTTCATCATTTGAGATACAGTATATTATTGAGCTATTTCATAGCATTATAAATATTCTAATTACAAAAATGAGAAATGTAATTTAAAAACAGCAGGCTGTAGAATAACTACACTAGGCTGCATGTTCTCTTGTAACAGATTACTTTAAATCCTGTATTACGTCAATTAATTTATATTAGTGGGCCACTGGAACAGTGAACTTGGGATAGAGGAAGCACATCATTACATACCTGGGTCGGTTCTGCATATAGTATTGACCGCCGAAAATGAACGCCATGTACACCCCAACGTAGTAAAAAGCCACAGTCCAATTTTCGGTCATCCATTTCCGATAGTCAGAATGAATAAATTCGTTTTCGAATTCGAAAATGTACGAGTAATTCGGCGTTACATCGAACGCGTATGCCATCACCGGGGACTCCATTTTTCTAATAGTTCAGTCCGGATACCGGTCCGGTCACGAGACCCTGGCGCGCACAGTCCCTTAACTTTTATAATGTTGCACTGATCATCACACGAGACTTTTAACCTAAAATTGAATAATAGGATACCGCTGTATCGTTATATCACAGATGACTAAAAATGACAATATTTCGACGGGGCGGCAAGGCGTACTGCCTTTATGACACTAATTTCGATAATGGTCACGGAATGTCCTCGGTTATACTATTTATTCGCAGTGACGAGGCGTCGGCTCGAGCCCGAACTTCTTTGACTCGTCACAGCGGCAAGAGGAAAAGATGAATGAACCCGTTTCACGCCACGCCGTTTGCTGTCGCCTTCATTTTCTATTTGACAGACGAACCCGTCCGCAGCGCCACGCAGTGTTACCAGGTAATCATAAAAATAACGTACCAACGTTACTTTGTCCAATGGTACGTTTTATTACGTATGTATGTATGTATGTATGTACCTTTTTGTAAACTATGCTTATCGAAGTATATCAATATTTTTATATTATCTCTCTGTAGAAACAGAATTTTGAGTAAAACTTTATTTTTGTCTAGTAATTACACAAAAAAGTGCCCTTTTAATTAACACACCTGTCTCAACACTCCCAAATCAAGACTTTGTGTGCATCTGCTATATGTTATAAGAAAATTATCATTCATTTAAAAAATCTAAATGTAACAGTCTGGTACAGAGTGAACAAAAACAAATAAAACCGGTCAAGTGCGAGTGCGAGTCTGACTCGCGCACCGAGGGTGCCGTACAAAATGTCAGGTATGTAACTACAACAGTTTTCGTATGTTTTCCTTTACTTGTGCTACATGAAATTGCCTCTGGCCGAATTTCATGATTCTAGGTCAACGGGAAGTAATCTATAGGTTTTGATTCGAGTTTGTTGCGGGTGTCAAAATATGCGGCATAACGGAATATAAGCGCCCGTATATTTTGATTGCATTGACTTAGAAGTTTGATTGCTTCACTGCTTCAAGAGATTGCAACCCTGAATATTTGATATTAATTCCAACTTGAGAATTCCACGCGACCTGAGAAAAAGGGTCTTGACAGACGGACAACGAAGTGACACTCAGCACCTGCAGGATGAGTTGTTTGTTAGGGAATATGCTCTGAAGGACATCTTCAGTAAATATGAGGCTTCTCAACAAGACCTGAGTAAGCGCATGGAAGAGGCTAATGAGTTGGCAGACCTGGTCAAGTACAATGCGGAGAGGTATGAGTCTCTGACTAATAACCTCTCTTTTAGCTGTACCTGCTCCCGGGAACCCCAGCCTCAAGTTATTCCACCCACACCCTCAGTAGCTCAGTCAGTAGGCAGCTGTATTAATAATGATAGCAATAGTATGAACACTACTTATGTATTTTCTGACAAATTTGGTCAAGGTTTTGGTAGTATATTTAATCAGTGTTCGCCACAATATGTAATTAATCGTTGTTTACCCGGTGCCAGTATTAGCCAATTAATTAGTAATATTAGATTGACAAAAATAAATCCCAATTCAACTGTTATATTATTATATGGGGATAGTTTAACTGTACGAAAAAAGGACATAATTGAATCTGTCCAGTTGATGTTACATCTCAATGAGTCCAATAATTGTAAATTTATTTTTTGTGCCTTGCCGTATTCTCATTATTTGTCTGATGAGCAAAATAGGCACATTTATAATTTAAATATGTTAATTTATAATAGGACATGTCATCACAGTGATGCTATTTTATATTTTGATTGTAATCAATTCATTACTGATTACAAACTGACAAATTATACTATGTATTTGCCACCTAGTTGTAGGAGACAAATTGCTAATCTTTTAGCATACAACATACACAGTGACACCGGTACCTGTAGGGTACCTTCGATTACTGTTAGTAGTGGTACTAACACTACTTTTGATACACCTTGTAGTTTAAACTATTAGGTGCGACAACGGGTCAGCCACATATGTTGAATGTTGTACATCAAAATATGCAGGGTCTGTCCGGCAAAGAGCTAGAGTTAAGTTTATTTATGGAGAACTATGATGTTCAGGTGTTATGTTTGACTGAACACTGGTTGAAAGAACATGAAGTAGTGTTTATCAATGATGATAACTTTACCGTACAGAGTGCATTTGTGAGAAAAAGTGCTATTCGCGGTGGCTCTTTAGTTCTTGTTTCAAACAAGTTGAAATGTAAGCAACGTTTAGATTTAGTTAATCTTTCAATCGAGCGCACTATAGAGTTGTCTTGTGTTGAACTTGAGCGATACATTATAATTTGCGTTTATCGACCCCCCTCTGGGGATTTTATTAGTTTTGAATCGGTAATGGAGGATTCTCTCAATAGGTTGAAATCAAGTAACAAAAGTATTATTTTATGCGGAGATTTCAATATTAATATTTTAGATGTTACTCCATTAAGTATTAGACTCCTCAATTTGTTTAAGTCTTATAATTTAATTAACTTGTTTTTTGAACCTACTAGAATCACGGCATCTTCGTCAACCTGTCTTGATAATATATTTAGTGTTTTTGATGCCAAAAACAAATTAGTCTTAACTGACTTAACGTCCGACCACTGTGGTTTATTAGCTAGCTTCCCCATGCCATTACATAAACAGTCGCGTAAAATTGAATGCAGGCCTTATACAGCTGCCCGTTGCAAAATGTTTAAAAATAATATAGCTCATAGAATTACACCATCTATAGTAGAACACGAGAATCCTAATGAAATTTATGGTGCCCTTTTTGATGTTGTGCAAAAAGAGTACCAATCTACTTTCAAGACAAAAACTATTAATATTAATGGATCCTCCGTTGGCTTTAACCAATGGGCTACTCCGGGTATTTATAAAAGTAGAGCGAGACTATACGAGTTATATGGTTTGAAAAAATACAGGTTTGACACTCCTTTCCTAGAGTATGTCAAAAATTATTCAAAATTATTTAAAAAGATTAGTGCTTTTGCTAAATCGAAATTTTTAAGCGATGCTATTAAAAATTCTAATAATAAAGTAAAAACGACTTGGAAAATTATTAACAATGAAACTGGTAAATCGGTTAAACAAGAAAAACTACTTGAGATTATGGTAGATAATAAATTAGTTAATAAAGCCGCTGACGTAGCTGAAGCTTTTAATGAGTTTTTTGCCAACATACCTATAACTACGACTCGCTCCTTAAATTCGTCCCCGTCTAAAGCTGAAACCCTTTTGCATAGTAGTGTACCTAAATGTATTCGTTTATTTAGTTTCGAACATGTAACCCCACATGATGTAGTTAATGTTTTTAACCTACTAAAGTCTAAAAACACCGGTGACTACTGGGGCATCTCCATTAAACTTTTAAGTAATATAATAGACATCGTAGCCCCCTATCTAGCTGTTACTTTTAATAAATGTGTTGATTTAGGAATTTTTCCTGACCTCATGAAGACTAGTAAAGTCATACCTTTATTTAAATCAGGTAATAAAAACGACGTTGGTAATTTTAGACCTATTTCCATTTTACCTGCATTTAGCAAAATATTTGAAAAATTAATACTCAAGCAGTTGCTAAGACATTTTAATTTAAATAGCCTCCTTCATAATGAACAGTATGGCTTTACAAAAGGTCGTTCGACTACAGATGCGGGTGTTGCTTTGCTGAAACACATATTTAACGCATGGGAGAGCTCGCAAAATGCTATCGGAGTTTTCTGTGATCTTTCCAAAGCCTTTGATTGCGTGCACCATGACACGCTTTTGCGTAAACTAAGTCATTACGGTGTCCAAAACGAAGCTCTCAACGTAATAAATTGTTATTTACATAATAGGTTCCAATGTGTAGATGTTAATGGTGTGAAATCTTCCGCGCTACCAGTTCAGTTAGGTGTACCGCAAGGCTCAATACTGGGTCCATTCTTGTTCTTAGTGTATATTAATGATTTACCATTCCATTTAAAGGGAATCTGTGACGTTGTACTGTTTGCTGATGATACATCTCTTATTTTTAAAGTAGATAGGAATAGACAAGATTTTGACGACGTAAACAGTGCACTCTCAATAGTTACGGATTGGTTTACGTCAAATAACCTAGTTCTCAATGCCAAGAAAACGAAATGTGTAAAGTTCGCCTTACCGAATGTTAGAAATCTAGGACCCAACATCGTCTTAGATAAAGACGCGCTTGAAACTGTGAGTTCGGCAGTTTTTCTGGGAATAACAGTAGATGCCAAACTTCAGTGGGGACCACATATATCGAGCCTAGCAGGAAGGCTCAGTTCGGCTGCCTACGCCGTCAGGAAAGTAAGACAGTACACTGACGTTGATTCAGCTCGTTTAGTATATTTTAGTTATTTTCACAGCGTTATGTCCTACGGTATTCTGCTGTGGGGCAAAGCAGCTGATATACAAAATATATTTGTCCTTCAAAAACGAGCTGTTCGAGCAATTTACCAGCTAGGCGCTAGAGTTTCTCTAAGAGATTTTTTTAAAGATATTGGTATTCTCACGGTTGCATCACAATTCATCCTTGCCAACATCTTATATATTAGGCAAAATATACACTTGTATACTAAAAACAGTGATATTCACAATGTTAACACCAGAAATAAGGACAAACTACGTGCTCCCTTTCACCGGCTTCATAAGGTTCATAACTCATTTGTTGGTCTTGGTATAGCCTTTTATAACAAGCTACCCTCTTCTTTGCTAGATTTGCCTTTTAATGCATTTAAAGCTCAAGTAAAATCTAACCTTTGTTCAAAGGCATACTATTCTATCAACGACTACTTAAACGATAAGAATAGTTGGTCGCCCTGATTAACTCAAGACAATGTTTATGTTCTTTCTCCAGAATTAATTTACAAAGAATTACTGATAGGTTATATGAGCTCATTATACAATTGTTTTTTTATTGGGCTGTATAAGTCAAATCAGTTTAATTTAATTTTAATTTTATTATTGACATAATCAACCCATTGCAATGTTTTCTAATGAGTTGATTGCAATATGTGGTTAGCTAGTGACCTCGACAATTGATCATATTATTCTTACCTGAACAACCGGCAGCAAGTTCGTCATGCTCCCTTAGATGTCACTGCTTGCGGTAGCGTCGGGGGTCGGGTTGTCTCCTTCCCTCAAATATGGCGAGGGGGGTAATGGCTGACCTTTGCGTTATGCTCGTGAACGGGTGCTGCTTGTGGTGACTGGTCGTCTTGCTGACCATGGTTTTATCATTGTTATCATTATTAATAACTTGTTTATTTAGTTTCCTTATGGTCCTAGTTTATCATTTATGACTTCTAGCGACAGCTATGTAAACCGAATCCAGCATTGCATAAATATGTTAGCGGTCACGCCCTTTATACCTGGAGGCTTTTATTTAATTTCCATTTATTAATTTTTGCTTGAGTACGTATAGTTTTTTATTGTATTTCTTGGTATATTGGCTTTGCTAGCTGACATATGGCAAATCATTTAATTTAGCGTTCTGTGTCTTGTAATGTTAATTGCTTTGCATACCTTGTATTGTATTCAGTCAATTATATTTTCTAACTGAACAGACAGCTGTGCTGCTGGGGAGTTTGTTGCGCCACTTCTTCTTCCCAGCGAAAGCACTAGGAAGTGGTGAAGGGCGGGCGTTTTGGGGGACTGTCTTTTGTAATTTTGACGTTCGAAAAGTGCTGATTCTCAGCCTAGTTTGAATAAATGACTTTTGATTTTGATTTTTGATTTTGATCTTGTAAGGGTTTTTCCTTTTGAGGTAGGAAACCCTAAAAAAGAAAGAAAGAAAATACATTTATTGAGAACTATTATTACCTCCCGCGCCTCCAGCCCGCTGTGCGCCCGCGCCTAATGCCGCTATGACCGGCCGTGACCTGTGTTGTGCGCATATGATTGCGGATATGTACTCAGTGTCCCTCGGTGTCCAACTTGTAACGTTTTTAAATATTTTTGAGACAAAATATAACATAGTGTAAAAATTATTGGAATTGAATCACTTACTTATTCTGAACCAACTATATTTAGGTTTGCAATATAGTCTAAAATAATGTTGTGTATACACAGGGTGGTAGGGACATCGACGCGCAGCCTATTACCATGGATTCAGTACATGATTCTGAACCTATTTTTATAAAAAAAAAGGTGTTGCATACATTTTGACTGCGTGGGCATTGCACTCTTCTATGAAACAGCAGATTTAAAAAAAAATGTTTTGATTAGTTTCATATAATTTCCATTAAATTAAATGCTCATGTTTTTTTTTCTTTTGAGACATAGTATGTACCTAACACTGTTTAACAGTAACTAGATGCGTTCACAAAATAAAACAGCAACTATTTTTCAAAACATTTGTTTATTTTAATTTACATTTTAAGAAATTATTCGATGCCCAAGCGTTTATTTATCTGAGATCTTCTCTGGTAATAAAGCATCACAATATAATTATCCCAAGGAAAGGAAATTAATAATAAGCTAAAGCTGGTAACACAGCTTATCCCGCGTTAGTTCAAAAGTTTAGGATAACAATGTAGGCTACAAAAACAAATAATTCAAATGTGCAAATTACCAGTTTTCTCAATAATTATGTTTTACGAACTACATTGTGAAAATTTAAACATATGAAATATATTACTGACCACCAGATCACCAAATATGATCATATTGGTGAACCGTTTGAACAGTTCTCTAAAAACAGGCAATTTAGTATTAGAAAAGTTATCTCTTTCCAAATTCGCTTCGGTCCTATTATAAAAGGTGTACATATAGAAGGCAGGGTCTTCTCCGATGTTCAGAACTTTGTGGAACATTCCGGCGATGACCTGGATCCGGTTTCCCTTGGTCATTTTGAAGGACTGTCCAATTCTTTGTTTATTAACTTCGGGCTCGAAGACGACTATTCCTTCGAGGACAGTTAGCGTGACATTTTGCAGTTCAACTGGGATATACTTTTCTTGGTCGTAACCTGCGAACATAGGCGTCGTAAGTATATTGAAATGAATAGAATAGTAGTTTTGTCAAAAGAATTTGACCTTGTATCGTATAACGTGCCATGGGGTAAACTGCAGCATGAGACGGATGTGCCCCGGGAAGTAATAAATGTATTTAAATTTTGGTACGCTAATCAACAGAGCCGTGTCAGATGGACAAACACCTTTTCAGCTAAGTATAAGCGTGTACTGTACATGAATAATCTGATCGATGCGCTTAGCAGAACCGGAATCGGCTGTCATATTGATGATGTATGCATTAATAATATAAGTTACCTACAACCTACATAAGGGGGGGGGGGGTTTACCTATACAACGTGTAACGTTAAATGCGCAAAACCTCAGACACCCCAACTGATTTTCAACTGATGTCTATTTCAGAGAGAAAATAAGTCATTAAAAAAATTGTAAAAGTTTTATGTGCTGTTTTAGTTTTACTGGCCATTCTGATCGTTTCTTGCGTCTGCGACGACGCTTTATCGAGGGAGGAGTCGTCACCGGCCCGCTGCGCCGCGCTCTCATTGGCTTGCTTGACCTATTAATAAATAGACAGATTTTTTTGAAAAATGTGACCTATATTAAAAAGTGGTTCAATTAATTGTGCTCGTTATTCTGATCAAACTATTTTCAGGTTTTGCGCATTTAACGTTACACGTTGTATAAGATACCTATGCAGACGATGTGGTTCTGCTGAGCCCATCGATCAGGGCATTAAGGAAACTGATTAACGTGTGTGAATCGTACGCTGGGACCCATGGCCTCAAATATAATTAATGCACCAAATGGCGAATTCTACCTACATAATATCTTGTTTGTGCGGTTTCAAAACATTAGATACAATATTCAAAAATATTCATGAATTAATTTGTAATTCGTCATGTGGTTAGTAATGACATGAATTGAAAATCAATTTCATGTTAATTAGGCAAAATAGAAAGTAGCAGTCGTAAATATATTAGGTATAACTTCAGGAATTTCAAGGCATATAATTATGTAGGTAAAACCAAAACGAGGGGCTCTGCGATTTTCGGCATTCGGTAGGCCTCCTTCCTCATCATTCACATTTATGTTATGTTATGTGAAGTATACCTACTGTATAATTCTAAAAAGGTCACAAAGTTCGAAAAAAAAATAACGATCGAAAAGTTTTGATAGCATAGCTGAATCCCTCGGAATACCTGTGTAGAATGTAAATGTAGACTCCTTTATTCATAAAAGTCGCAGGGTTTAGCCACTGTTTAAACATTCATTTTTCGTTTAAACGTCACTTAACTTTAATAATCGTTTTTAAATAAACCCAAAAAGCATTAGTAGGTACCCAATTTCGACTGGCAACTATCGGCTCACTGCTAGATATTCAGCCTTCTTACCCTCATGATGCCAGCAAGGCTTTTAAAAGTGAGATTTACAAATCGAAGGTGCAAAGGATGTGTCGCAAACAGGTTCACTCTCAAAAATACCAACCTGGAAAATCAGCAATGAAAACAACATCGCTGTGCTCACTCCAAGAATGGACTTCACTCCTTATTTCATCGAGATCCTTTCTCCAGTGGGCAGCATCATCCAGCAGGGGCATCAAATAAGCGACATTACAAAATGGAGACCACGACGCCTTGAGCATGTCCACCTTTGGATCAAACATTCTTTGGACGAACCTTCCGTTCATCGAACACCAAATATCGATATAAACAGAAATATTACTGGAGAAAAGCATTGATGGATTATTCCTTAATGCTTCCATAGATTTGTCCAAATTGTTTTTCAGACACTGCGCGTATTGTATCACCATGTCTCCATGCCTCGACCATCTGTCGTTAAGCGTGTACATTTCAGGATCAATGTACATTTCTTCGTTTTTATCGTTGTCCACTACTTTGACGACTATGGAGCTGATGTCCCACGTGTGGACCATCATATCCCAGGAGTAGCCATAGAGGCCGTTTGTCCAGTTGTTGTAACCCTGGAACGGATTTTTTTTGCATAAGAATTACCTGCACCCTAGTAGCATAACATACTTTCAATCCCAATTTGAATGATTTTGAAAGATATTGCTGATCCATTGCTTCATATGTTCGAAAAATGTATCTGCTCAACAACGTGAATAACGCAATGTATGTTGTTAAACTGTCAAAACGAAAGCCATTGCGACTGTCAGAGTGTTACGCAACTACCCCGCTGATCGACCTGAGAGCCTTTATAATTGGCGGGTTGAAGTATGAAGCTGATTCAATTGTTTTAGCAGAGAAAAGATTTGCATGGGGACATCTGGCCAAGGCACTGATCGGACTCAGTTCCAAAGAATCTGCGACGAATTGGCAATTTATCATAATACCCCATTGAATTTTACCCTTTTAGATAAAGCCAGAACTCAGCGAGAGTTTCTAGATTGCAAAAAGAAGTTTATTAAAACCGGTCAAGAGCGAGTCGGACTCACGCACCGAGGGTTCCGTACCATTATATATTAAATTTTCATACTTTTTTTCTGAAAAAGTGTGATGTTTAGACACATCGTTTTATTTTTCCTGTAATCTTTACATAAACTTCTATCACACAGAATATTTTCAGATTTATCTCTATGCAAATTTCGGAGATAAACGGGTATTTTTTTTACATTTTTCATCAAAAGTGGAAAACTATGTGGCCTAAAAAAAACATGTTTGTGAATGTGCAAACAGCACTCTTTCATATGATACCCCACATACCCTAGTAGCCCCACTTCGAATTTAAGACCCTCCCCTTTCAGTCCCTGTTGCAAAAAAATAGGTATTTTTATTTCTCTCTTATTTAGAAAATAGTTGGGCAAACGTCATCTAAAACTATTCCAAATTTCAAGTTGACAGCATTAGTAGTTCTTGAGATATCCAGCTGTGACAGACGGACAGACAGACAGACTGAGTCGCACCATAAGTCCTTTTTACCATTTTGGTACGGAACCCTAATAAACGGCCGAGTGGTGATTCTATGTCAAATATGAAAGGCTTTTTAATTTTTCAAGAGAACGCCCACGTTCCCCGCCTACAGATTACGACTCTGTGCAACTGAAATGCCCCATTTTCTGTTCCTTTTACCTTTTATGCCTTCAAAGTTAGTGCGAATTCATTTTTAAATTCTAGCTTTGACGTTTCCATTAGTGGTTCAATTCAATGTGCTAAGGTATACATAAAAGTACGGGTTTATTTTGTATGTCATGTACAGACGCCAGCACATCATGCTGTAGCGATAAAGTTGAAAATCTATTAAAGAAATTTGATAGATTGTAGTAGCTTGATGTACTGGCTTCTGTACCTATATTTATTTTGGGGCCAAAAGTGAAGAGTTCAGCGGCTTTTATGAGCTTGTTAAGTAACATTTGTCCGGGGCTTCTCCCGTGTTGATGTCGGAAGAAATCCCACGGGAACGTACAGACGCCAGCACATCAAGCTACTACAATCTGTCAGATTTCTTTAATAGATTTTCAACTTTATCACTAAAGCATAAGGTTCAAAGTTGATTGGGAAAATCTGACAGTTTCGGGTAGCTTGATGTGCTGGCGTCTGTACAACCTGCCCTCTATTTGCATAACACACTATTACTCTGAATTTGAATCATTTTTGAAGCATATTGCGAATCCATTGCTCCATATGTTCGAAAAATGTGTCTGCTCAACAACGTAAATAACGCAATGAATGTTGATGAACTGCCAAAATTAAACCCATTGCTACTGATAGTGTGTTACGCAATTAGCCCGCGCGTCCCAAATCGTGTTCATACCTATAACAAATTATGAAGAAAGGCGTGTGAGAAGTTTATGTTTGTTTGTATGTGTATTTTTTATTGTATTTCTATTTTGCACATTTTTAATTGTGTTTTTTTATGGATCATGTAGGTACTTAATCTGCAATAAAGATATTTATTATTTAGTTATAACTATTGGTTTACGTGGCGCACCGGCATGATTTTTCCGACATCTTCAACAATTATCGTCATATTCCAGCCAATTTACACAAAAAAATAATGAATTATACACCTAAACGTTCCTCTTGAATCATTCCGTCCATTGGTGAAAGCCGTATGAAAATCCGTTCGGGAGTTTTTGACGTTATCGCGTTCCGACAGACAGACAGATGCGGCGGGGGACTTTGTTTTATAATATGTAGTGAGTAGTGATGAAAAAAAAAAAAGTTTTAATATCTTAGTTAGAACAATCGGCCGGTCGTTTCTGTAAAAATCTCAACGTGAAATCATAAGTGAAGTGAGCACTTAATAGTTTTTTTTTTAATAGCTTGAATAAATCACTGTATGTAATGGAAGGGCGGAATGTCCTAACACAAGCATTTATTTTGCTTAAAAGGTCATTCCTAAAAGTAATAATGAAAATATTGTAAGTTATTGAAATAAACATTTTTTTTTTATAATAGTGTCAATCCCTACCATTACGGAATGACAGAGCTCACTTCCCGCTCACTTCACTTAAGTTCTCACGGTGAGATTTTTACAGAATAGCACTGCTGAAATGAATATATTGGTATACCTATTATCTATTCAAACATTGATATTCAATTTACCTTTGTTATAAAATGTGAATACGGCAGGAAAGCTTGAATGAAAACATATAACATTATCAGATACATTGTTACTTTCTTTCTATTGTTATCTTCAATTGAATTATCGTCAATAGTTTCAGGAGTTTCCTTTTCATTCATAGCACGTTGTTTATCTGTTTCAACAATTTTGTTCACACTTTCATCAACTTCATCGTCTGTTTTAGCTATTTTGTGGTAAACTTCTGTTTTGTCATCAACTTTAGTATTTTCTTCTAACTCTTCCATCGTTCCTTCGTTATTAACTGTTTGTTCTTTTTCAATAACTTCCGTATTTTCATCAGCATGCTCGACATTATCTTTGGATTCATTTGTTTGGCATACGCAAAGAGATTCCTTTTTATATTCCTTAAATTTATTACAGAAACTTTGTTTTATTTTGGCAAAGTATTCTTTGCAGTACGATGCGAGTGTTTTTGGCCAGTCAAAGGGGTAGAACAAAGGCATTGTGGCTAGACACACCCATGGAAACATTCCTGAAAGAAAACCAAACAGGTGCAGAGATTGTCGTTAAAATCCTAATATCTTTCTACATGATACAATCGTTCTTGTCCTTAGACTATAATTTAAGTTTGTTTGTTGAGAATCCTTGATTGGCCATTTCTTGACCGCATACCAAAGATATATTAAACGACCTATATGTTCACTATCAGTTACTCACCTATTCGGAACAGTCTACTGTTCATCAGATGGAACATGGCACAGAACAGCATAGCCACATGTCTGGTGGTAGACAGCATCATCCACACGGCCACCGTCAAGTCGAAGAGGAACACGAACCAGTGCACCACCAGGTAGTCTGTCTGAGGGACCGTCAGGAAGTATCTGTGGATAAAAACGCGTTCAATAAAACTTTCACTAATTATTATTATGCTACATTGGTCTCAGGAGCCCGTGGCTAAGTAAGCTACGCTTGCCGCGGTTGGTCCGTAGATGGTGACCATCTTTACATACCGCGACCGTCCGTACCTCGAAAGCATGTTTCACATATGTAAGTCAAATAATAATGATTACGTACGACAAGACCATAATTTTGTATTTGTAATTTGAAACAACGATTTTTTTGGTTTGACGATAGTTAGCGCCGTTTTTGACGTATTCGTGTGCGTCAAGTGGACGTGAAACAATCCGCCCTAAGCCGTTGGTCCCGGCTGTCATTCGTGGATCTTTGACAGTCGTTACAGGTAGTCAGTAGTCTGAAAGTCTGAGAACCAGTCTTACCAAGGGATATCGTAATATAGGTAGGTATACGATATCCCTTTGATAAGACTGGTTGTCAGACTGCCTATCTGACCTCCCCCAGTTACCCTAGTAACTGTGGGAGCTCAGATAGGCAGTCGCTCCATGTAAAATATTGGTACTGAGCTGTTGCATCCGGTTAGACTGGACGCCGTACCCAACATAGTTGGAAAAAGGCTAGGCAGATAATTGTTTGTTTTTATTGAGTCTGCTTCGCGATCAAGCAATGGAACGACTACCTATATACTGCAGTGTGGCAGGCATTATCGATCTTCCAGACTACGTACCTAACCCACGGAGTTTTAACGTTTAAAAAGCATTCAGTAAGAATTTGTAAAACTGTTGATTTTCCAACACTTCGTCGTCACCTCGTGTGCCGTCAGCATGAGCTTAAACTTCTAAAATATTTCATGAAGTTTTGTAGTGTTGAAAAGACTTTAAACTATGCTATGGCCTGATATAGGCAAAAAGGTCCAACACGTGGAGGCACTTACTTAAAAGGGTCAAACACCCAATGCTCGCTAAGGTTCTGCACTGAATACCCGGTCAGCCACTCCGCCGTGCCCTTCTTCATGCCAGCCATGAAGTATAGTATGAAGAACTGGTACTTCAGTATGAAGTAGTTCCAGTACGCCACTGTCGACTTCTTCTTGCTAGGGTCGAGGTAAGTGGCCAGTGACCTGGGAATAGAGGCTGATTAAGAGTCTTCTGAACATATCATCTAAGATAATAAAAACAGTTTTACCGTCATGTTACTATTAGTGATTATAATCATTTATACAGGTCAATTTATATTAGCTAGTGAACCTTCGCGGAGGTGATGATTATCGATATATCTATATATAGATGTTTTTTTTTTGTATCGATATCTAAAGACATCATGTTTAGATATTTATTTATTTAATCTTTTCGCACACAATAAGGTACAAAGGCGGACTTAATGCCTTAGGAATTCTCTACCAGTAAACCAAGGGTGGTGAAGAGATTAGATGGCAGGTGCTTTGGTTGAGTCGAACAGTTATAAATAAAAAAACGTACACAAATACATAAAGGTTAAAAACCTATAATATACATAAATACTATTTACTATAATATATATTTATAATATATACATATACATGTATACAAATTAAAAGGTGAGAGGTGTTGAGATGACTCTACACTATTCGTTTTGAAAATAACTCTGCAATTTCCGTTTAAATGCATACAGACTTGGGGCCGTCCTGATATCAAGAGGAAGCGCATTCCAAAGAAGAATGGACTGAATATGAAAGGAAGAATTAACAAAGCCAGAAGTATGAGAAGCACCCTAATTGCGTAACACACTATTACTCTCAATTTGAATCATTTTGAAGCGTATTGCTAATCCATTGCTCCATATGCTCGAAAAATGTGTCTGCTCAACAACGTAAATAACGCAATGAATGTTGTTGAACTGTCAAAATGAAACCCATTGCTACTGATAGTGTGTTACGCAATTACCTTGCTGGACAAAGTAAGAGAAGAGTGTTAGAAGAACGCAGATTCTTAGCGTGAGAAGATATTGAAATATAATAGACATATCAATACCCATCACGTCCGTGGAGCTTCGCTAAACTTTGACGATGTTTTTTCGGAGGAATCATCGACCGCATTTAAAGTACAGTCACTTAAAATACAACGTGTAACGTTAAATGCGCAAAACCTCAGACACCCCAACTGATTTTTAATTCAATTGACCTATTTCAGAGAGAAAATAAGTCATTAAAAAAATTTTAATGGTTTTGTGTGCTTTCTTGCGTCTGCGACGGCGCTTTATCGAGGGAGGAGTAGTCACCAGGCCGCTGCGCCGCCGTGCTGACATTGGGTTGCTTGACCTATTAATAAATAGACACGGCAACGTTTTAATGAAGATTTTTTGAAAAATGTGACCTATATTAAAAAGTGGTTCAATTAATTCTGCTTGTTATTCTGATTAAACTATTTTCAGGTTTTGCGCATTTAACGTTACACGTTGTATAATTTTAAAGAATCAGTTTTTTTTTTTTGTAAAATCTTTACAGGCGTGATGGCTATTAATATCTCAACAGGGTAAAACAAAATAAAATATATTTCCTCAACTCATGGTTTCAGTAACAAGACGGTCAGTGGGCCGTCCTAGAGACTACAAGCGGTCGTTGACCCTCAAAAATAAAAACCATCAAATCTTTTTTGTTTTTGTTTTATCTTGTTTAGATGTACTGTCCATCACGTTTGCAGAGTTTCGTTTCCTAGTTTAATTTGACCCTGTATTGAATGGCTATCATCACATCAGCATTAGTATTCTCTCATTCTCACAGTCACAAAAAATAGTTACAAAATTACAATATTATAATTGTTAAATAATTACGAATTCCCTATGGGTTTCAGTATTAGGTAAGTTGGTACCTATTAACGTAAAAATTTCGTGACCTGATTTTTTTTTTTTTATACTTACCTTTTTCGAAAGAAAGAAATTCTGGACAACACTAAAACTACGTCCAGAACCAAAATACTCACCAATAACAATCAGCTTGTGTACAGCTTAGCAGCAGAGCGACGAGTCCGAACAAATAGCTGTGGTTGTTCCAGAAGCTCTTCTCTATCAGGAACAGATACCAGTAGCAGGCGGTGAACACGGGCGCTGCGACGCGGAACTTGTAGCCTAGCATTATGCACAGCGCTCCTGGATGATAAATTGACTGAATTTGACGGCACGGTTAGCGCAGTGGTCAAGCGATTTACTGCTGCGCTGCGTGTCGCGGGTTCAATTCCCGCACGGAACAAATATTTGTATGACCTACAAGTAGTTGTTCTGGGTCTGGCTGTTTGTGTATGTGAATTTAAATGTTTGTAAACGCACCCACGATACAGGAGAAATTCCTAGAGTGGGGCAACGTTTTTTTTTTTTTTTTTAAGAAATGAAGTATTAACCCTTTACTGCATGATATATTAAATAAGTGACAATTTTTTTTTTAAGTTAATGTCTTTATTGAAGCTTCAGAATTAATTATAGTGCTTTTTTTATTTTTTTATTATTTTTTTTTTTTGTATGTCCAAGTGGTATGTGATGATAGACAAAATAGTGTTTTATTATTGCTAATGATATGAAAAACAAACCCCATTAGGATTTATACGCTAGTTTTTTAATTTTTTTAGAGTAAATAAACTGTAAACATGTCAAACCATATATGGTTTCCTATGCGGTAAAGGGTTAAGTAAAACCTATTACGTCAAACGAATTTTAGACGTTACCTAGCGATGACGACCTCTACTGTTAAAAAAATATTCGGACTCGCGTTAGTTTTTTTAACCGACTTCAAAAAAAGGAGGAGGTTATCAATTCGACTGTATTTTTTTTTTTTTTTTTTTTTTTTTTTTTTTTTTTTTTTTTTTTTTTTATGTTTGTTACCTCATAATAACCGACTGGGTGAACCGATTTTCGTGTGCGTTCGCGCAGCGGAATGTTGATGAATTTAAAGATTTTAATTATGCAGATATTTAGTGTATGACGTCGTATAAATGTGTATGGTAAAAAAAAATTTGTGCACGCAGCCATTGTGGAGAAATTCACCAAAAACTGATTCCGCTGGGCGAACGTTGTCCTGGCGGAACTTTTTTTAATCCATAGACTTTAGAAGAAAAGAGATGTGTCCAAAAATTAGTGTGTATTTGTGTGTAATTGTGTATGTATGAATAAAATTAGTGCATGCATAAACTTCGGAGAAATTCAAGTTTTCGCTGCGCGAACGTTTGGCCATTAGCTAGTTTTTATATAAAGCGCTTACATAGAGAGCTGTAGATTTTTACATACGTTGTTTTGAATTTGTTTATATTTGTTTAAAAAACAGATTTAGAAAAAATCGTAGGGCTTAAAAGATAAAAATATAAACGTAAAATACGCTTATTAGGTCTTAGTTCTTAAAGTATGCACTTTGGGGTCTAGATTTTCACGTTTATACAAACCTTGTAAGTGTCTGCAACATGTTGCCAAGTATCAATGATGTTCCGTTAGTAATTAAAGAGTTATAGGACAATTTACCATGAATAGATCACTGTTTACAAAGCAGTCAAATATCACGACGTTCTAAAGGAATTGCATGGTAAAATGTATGCTAATAATTAGTGTATTCATTCAACTATTCACATGCAAAATTTCATGTCATTAAATTCAGTAATTAAAGAAAAACAATTATAATACTGACGAAGCATCGAAAACCTACATAACCCGACCAAGTTCGGATGGCTACAAAAAAGCGGCCGTGCAATATATTTAGGTAACATCCCAAAATTTACAGTATAATACCGGTATTGAATTGGTATAGGTGATAACACAATTGTTGTTTCGATATAATTTATAGGTCATTTATTTTTGTACACCTACTTTTTAAAATGTATTTGACTATGACATAAAGTAGGTACTATTTACGTAGGTACTTTATTTAAGTATGCGCTTGAGACTTGAGATATAATCTAGATATATTATTTAAGACAAATAAAATTCATACAGCTAATTTCTATTGAAGATTTCACGGATCAGGATTCTAACTATAGACCCCTTAGGGAAGTTAAATAATTACCACATGTAAGTACTACTGTTTAGGTAAATATTTATCATATTGTAGCTTATTACACTATTTAACCAATGGACTAGGCATGCACGAGCGTTCCCCTTTGCAACTTTAGTGGATCAAACAATCTAATAACTTAAAAAAAACTACTTCTTGAATCGATTTTTTAATTGATGTAAGCCGTTGTACTGGTAGTGACTTATGTATGTGAGCGTGTTCCCCCGCACCCCACCAAAATATGCAGAATTATTTTGTTCGAAGCGGTACACTTAAGGCTAGTCCTTTGGTTAAATAGTCTTAAGTATTGTAGTTATGAATTGATCAAAAATATTCTAGTGTGAAAAAATAGACAACGCGCTGCGCGCAACGAGCGATAGGCGGCTTCCCGCTTGAAACGGTACTTCCATCCTTGAAGAAAAGAGAGGGCAATATGATTTCAGTAGCCGCGGCCCGCGCGTATTCGTTTGCTGTTGAACTTGAACCTGATTTTGTTTTATTCCCAGTCACAAACAAATGTGCAGTCAAGGACAATGTGCGTATGCGCTGTTGTTTTGCTATGCATCGCCAATTCTCTGTAATAATAATATTGACAAAGTGTGTTATTAATGTTATAGTGTAACAGTGAAGCTTAACATAATTATGTAGTAGGTATATTGAGTGAGTGATAGTGAGAAGCTGATAACAGATATAATAATAATAATAATAATAATATTCCACAACTTTCACACAACGCCATCTAGTCCCAAACTAAGCAGAGCTTGTGCTATGTGTACTAGACAACTGATAAAAGGACAACTGATATAAGGTAAGATTTTATAATAAATTAATAGCTATACACTTATTCATTTACGTAGTTTATTAGGCAGATAAATTATAATAATTATGTTAACATTGGACAGACACCATAAACCCAAGTTTAATATCTACGGATTGATCTAATCCTATATCTATTTACTTAAATTCGTAATAATAAATTATTATACTACACATATCACTACATAGTATAAAACAAAGTCGCTTCCCTGTCTGTCTGTCCCTAGATCTTTAAAACTGCGCAACGGATTTTGATGCGTTTTTTTTAATAGATAGAGTGATTCAAGAGGAAGGTTTTTATGTATAATACATGCATAATGTAGTAGAGAAACACTGATAATTTTAGAGGTTTCTAATGTGATGTCGTAAATAAACACATTTTTTTGCGCTTACATTGTAAACGCTGGCTGAACCCGTCGAGATAGATCAAAATAATGTACTACAGTATTGTACACCTTAAAAAGGTCTACAAAAAAGTCCGCGATGGTATATGTCTATCTCTTAGGGATAACCCACAATAAACATTTTTTATCCTATACTTTTTACGAGAAATAATGGCTCTAAAATTTATCAGTGTTTCTCCATTGCACCCGTGCGAAGCCGGGGCGGGTCGCTAGTATTATAATAAAATCGTAACAAAGTAGATGTTTTTCCTGGTTAAAGACAAACTACTAAATAGAAAATTACAGAATAACTACTGAATTAACTAAACGACTAACCAGATTGTAACGAAATGTTGAAAAGAAATATTGTTATTAAATAATCACCTTATATTTATTACCTATATGTAATGATATACGTATAAGGCAGATTTTTATTAGCTACTTTCTTTTTGTGGGAATATGTGTAGAGATGGCAATAACGGCTGTTTTTCAATAATTAATTATGCATATGATTCTATATCACTAAGACATACTCCCCTTAAAAGGAAAGCAACTAATAAAGTAAAGTAAAGTAAGTTATTATTCAAAAAATATTTTTCATTCAAGAAATGCAATTGTTTTATTTTTTCCTAACGCTTGTGTACGCAACTGTATCATATTAATAAATACTATATTGGAAGGTTAAGAACGTTTCTTAGATATATGGCACGGCCGCTTTTTTGTAGCCATCCGAACTTGGTCGGGTTATGTAGGTTTTCGATGCTTCGTCAGTATTATAATTGTTTTTCTTTAATTACTGAATTTAATGACATGAAATTTTGCATGTGAATAGTTGAATGAATACACTAATTATTAGCATACATTTTACCATGCAATTCCTTTAGAACGTCGTGATATTTGACTGCTTTGTAAACAGTGATCTATTCATGGTAAATTGTCCTATAACTCTTTAATTACTAACGGAACATCATTGATACTTGGCAACATGTTGCAGACACTTACAAGGTTTGTATAAACGTGAAAATCTAGACTCCAAAGTGCATACTTTAAGAACTAAGACCTAATAAGCGTATTTTACGTTTATATTTTTATCTTTTAAGCCCTACGATTTTTTCTAAATCTGTTTTTTAAACAAATATAAACAAATTCAAAACAACGTATGTAAAAATCTACAGCTCTCTATGTAAGCGCTTTATATAAAAACTAGCTAATGGCCAAACGTTCGCGCAGCGGAAACTTGAATTTCTCCGAAGTTTATGCATGCACTAATTTTATTCATACATACACAATTACACACAAATACACACTAATTTTTGGACACATCTCTTTTCTTCTAAAGTCTATGGATTAAAAAAAGTTCCGCTAGGACAACGTTCGCCCAGCGGAATCAGTTTTTGGTGAATTTCTCCACAATGGCTGCGTGCACAAATTTTTTTTACCATACACAATTATACGACGTCATACACTAAATATCTGCATAGTTAAAATCTTTAAATTCAACAACATTCCGCTGCGCGAACGCACACCCGATTTTCATGATTCTTTTTTTATTTGAAAGCTGGTGCTTCCCGTGTGGTCCCATTGTCACCATTTCAATATCTGATGATGGGATCTTGTAGAAATCGGGGGAACTCTTCAATAAATAACAGCAGATTAACCGCGATTGTTGCTATAGCATATCTAAGCATTGTTTACACCATCACACAACATAATATCACGCCTGTACTCACTACAAAGGTTATAATTTTTTTTTATGATAATAATAATTACGCAATCGCACAACATAACATCACGTCTGTACCCTATAAACGCAGATGCAGCTTCCTGTCACTGATATTTACATAGCAAGTAGTGTTTATATGAATTTGATTGGGGTAGATATAACTAAAAAGTGAAAAATAAAAAATTTTATATGTAAAAAAAACAACCGACTTCCAAAAAACACTACAAAGTGTAAAATAATTTTAATTTCGGAAGTCGGTGTCAAAAAACCAAAATGCGGAACCAACGACACCGACTTCCAAAATTAAAATTATTTTACACTTTGTAGTGTTTTTTGGAAGTCGGTTGTTTTTTTTACATATAAAATTTTTTTTACTCAGCAGTTATCTAATCTTTTAAAAAAGACAGCGAAGATTTCTAATTACTTATAGACTGAGTTGGGTCTTCAGCACTACATACACAGTATATTATGCTGAAGTATAGTGAAGGCCGGACGTTTTGGGGGACTATCTTATGTAATTTTAACGTTCAAAAAGTGCTGATTCATAGACTAGTTTAGTTTGAATAAATTACTATTGATTTTGATATTTAATGCAACGAAAAAGAATGCAAGTAAAAGAGGACAAGACTGCTGAGGACATGAGTCCTCAGCAGTCTAGTTAGTTAGTTGATCTAGGTGTAACACGTACCAAGCCACAGTGCAGCATACACAAGCGCCATGTAAGGCATGCCAATAGACGTCATTATTGGGAGCAGCGGGAAGTGACAGGTATTGGGGTCTCCCCATCGCTTCACCATGGAGGCTCCGCCACGCTCGTCCGGGATGTCGAACAGCATTGCTAGACCTGGTGGATCATCAAGGTGGAACGGATGTACTTTAACTGACTGTGATAGTAAAATCACCATATACCCATAAAGGTGTGGTCGTACACTCCGACGGATAGGGTGAGTTTCCACAGAAGCGGAGCTGCGCGGAGCGGAGCGGAGACGTGTAGGAATCGTCCAATCACAGACGAGACGAGTGACGCGATGAGGACTTCAACCATTGTGATTAGTCGATTCCTGCACGTCTCTGCTCCGCTTCGCCCAGCTCCGCTTCTGTGGAAACGCACCCTTATGTAAGGAGAAAGTCCAAGCATACGCCGAGGTACGCTCGAGCGTTTTTCCCTCGGCGATTTTTTTTTTCACGCACTTGATTTTCAACGCGCTGTTCAGTGCCGAGAGTTTAAATCCAAGTGATTTTTTGACGCACTGGAATGCGATCTGTTAGATTCTCAATGCTCAGCTTAACACCGAGAGTTGAAAATCCAGTGCGCGATAAAATCCCGCCGCAATATTTTTACGTCCGTGCAAATGTGGGTTTGCGAGGACATTTCAATAAAATTTAGAAAATCCAAATGTGCACGATTCATAATGCTCATTTGATCGTATAAAAAAAACCATACATATAGATATTATATTAGTTATTTTTTATTAATTATAATTAGACTACTTTGAATAAATGAGCCATTTTCAATAGGGTTCCTCCTATGGGTGAAACGAATCTATTAAAAAAAAATGACTCAATTAATTATAAATACTTACTTGCTAACGTTTTGCCTAGTTTAGGAGACAGCAGGCTATGTATACGTCTGTTGTTTTTTTGGAAAAATGTTGATGTTATTTTCGATTTTACTGCATTAAATAAATTTTTGGATGAATCTCCATTAAATTATTTATACAATGGTGTATAAATGAAGTAGGTTCTGTGTACTAGCAGGAGTAATAGAAACAGCCGTGCGATTCTGTAACTATCTCACCGTGATAACTTGGGTGAAGTGAGAGTGGAGTGAGTCGCCAATAGTGTCAATCCCTAGCAACAGCATGACTCACAGCTCACTCTAAGTTCACTTCACCTTAGTTATCACGGTGAGATTTTTCCAGAATCGACCGGGCTGTTCCAGAAAGGAGGCAAATTGTTTTTTTTCGATTGTAATGCACTCATGAGTCGTGCAATAGTAGCATTGTATGGAAAATTAGATTTAAATCTTACTGGAATGACTTACCGAACAAAATCCTCGTGACTGCCAAGCTGGACGAATCCTTTGGGGCGTGCATGTAGTCGACTACTTTATTAAAAGTTGCCTCTTTGACTTTGAACCCAAATTGCTGACTAAACTTTTCATCCACTTTCTGGTACAGCGCTTGGATGGTCTCCTTTGTCTTCATATTTTGATTGTGTCTGTAACCTAGGTAGGTACTTGGACATTATTAATCAAACTATTTATCGAAATAGTGGTTCTTGGAGTCATTAGGTAGGTAGCCTTACATTAAACATTAAACCTCATGGTGCTAGAAGTGGGTTCACGTCATAGAGCAACAACATGCGTTCGAACTCACGTCCTCTCCCTAGCTAGTTCATGCTTTAAAACCCATGGTTGTGGTCTCCTTCAGCTCCTTGTCACTTTTAACAAAAGCTTGAAAAATTATTAATAAAAAGTCTCTTATCTTCAACTATCGTCCTCATCTTGCTCATCCGAAATTCAGAACTCAAGTTATCTGCATCACGAGTTCATGACCAAGACTTGTTATTGTCAATCATATTAACATTAGTAGATACAGTTTTTGACACTTCACTATGAATGACGCATTACATAACTGCGTACCTACATCGCAAGTTTGTTTAATTTTTTTGCACTTAAATGCTAAACTGTTGAAGTGATTTTGGATATGTATGGATGTCTAATGTATTATTTATATCCGTATTGAAAATTACACTCAGCGTCATCATCTGACTAACCTTTTCCCGTATAGATACGGGTTAGCTAAACTATGTTAAGATCGGCTTCCAGGCTAACTGGATGCAGCTGAATACCAACTAGTATGTTACATGGAGCGACTGGCCTATCTGCTATGCCCAACCCAGTTTCTACCCCTTTGTAGTAAGACTGTCAGACTTTCGGCTCAAATCTTTTAACCCTACAATGCATAGTGTCCCACATATGGGACATACCGAAAAATGTCTTATATTTTAAAAATCGATCCAAGTAGCGTGATCTAGTGTTGACAAGATTAACTATTATGTATTTGAGTTTCGAATTTAGTACCATTATTTTGGATAGATCTGTAGATAAACATTTATTTATGTTTTCTATTTGTTTTTTGTTTTTTATTTGTGTTTGTTGTTTTATTTTTGTTTTATGTTTTTGTTTGTTTTCTTCAAATCGGTAGGTACTTTGAATACGATTAACGAGCGGCGTATAATAATCGCAAAAAAATGATAAAATTAAAATGACAGAATTTTCAGGGTCGAAATAATTAGTAGAGGTAAGTTCATGTTCATATTTGTCATTTTACGTGTAATCGTGTAATTTCATTGTAACTACGTAACACATAATATTAACATTAGTTACAAAGCATGATGTGTCATGCACAAAAACATACGTTTCTATTGAGTTATGATTTTTCTAAATATTTTTTCGAGAAATGGCATCATATTTGCAGGCTAATGTATTTTTTTTAAGCCGATAAGAAAAATCATGCACTGTAGGGTTAAGCATTTTTTGCATGAAACATCATTCCATTCTGTATCTAAAGAAGGGCGTCGTTATCTGCGCTACAGTTTATACTTGTGCAGCTATCATTGTTTTACTTGTAGTTAGTCTTATGTTAATGTTCCGAAATAAACTTTTTATTATTTTTATTCGTTCTGACTACCTGACTGCCAAAAATCTACACATGGCAGCTGGGACCAAGGACTTGCTAAGATGCAAGGTTGCTAGAGAACAGAGAAGAACAAGTAAAGACACTTACCTACAAGTTTTCTTACAAATAATTTCAACCACCGCAGAGAAAGCTTTCTCAACGAAATCAAAATCCCGACTGAACATAAACAGTGGATCACAAAAGAAGTAGTTTACTGAACAATATTCTGAGCACACGCTCCAATTATTTAATGAATTATGTCAAATTAATTATGAATACCCGAATAGAGATGAGTTAAATGATGTGTGAACGTGTGTGGGTTCGATTATGTAAATTTTGTTTAGAAATGTAACTTACCAGGTAAACATGCAGAGGCAGTGGTAGGGACTCGAGTATTTTCTATTAATTACTAGCGACCCGCCCCGGCTTCGCACGGGTGCAATGCTGATCACTATCACTACATAGTATAAAACAAAGTCGCTTCCCGCTGTCTGTCTGTCTCTATGTATGCTTAGAACTTTAAAAATAAGCAACGGATTTTGATGCGGTTTTTTTTAATAGATAGAGTGATTCAAGAGGAAGGTTTATATGCATATAATACATGCATAATATAGTAGAGAAACACTGATAATTTTAGAGCCATTATTTCTCTTAAAAAGTATAGGATAAAAAATGGTTATTGTGGGTTATCCCTAAGAGATAGACATATGCCATCGCGGACTTTTTTGTAGACCTTTTTAAGGTGTACAATACTGTATTACATTATTTTGATCTATCTCGTAGGGTTAAGCCAGCGTTTGCAATGTAAGCGCAAAAAAATGTGTTTATTTACGACATCACATTAGAAACATCTAAAATTATCAGTGTTTCTCTACTCTATTATGCATGTATTATACATATAAACCTTCCTCTTGAATTACTCTATCTATTAAATCAAACCGCATCAAAATCCGTTGCGTAGTTTTAAAGATTTAAGCATATATAGGGACAGACAGCGGGAAGCGACTTTGTTTTATACTATGTAGTGATGATTATTTTTTGGAGTGCTGAGAGTAATCCAAGGTATTATCATACTCGGTACTGAGATACTCAGCCTATACAGACACAGGCCTCCTCTTTGTGAGAGGGAGCCAGTGATCCACCACGCGGGCCCAGTGCGGGTTGGTAAATTTCCCATGTCTTCGAATTTTTTCCTCACGATGTTTTCCTTCATCGTTTTGAGAGCATCATCATCTGCCTAGCCTTTTTCCCAACTATGTTGGGGTCGGCTTCCAGTCTAACCGGATGCAGCTGAATACCAGTATTTTACATGGAGCGACTGCCTATCTGACCTCCACAACCCAGTTACTGGGTAATACGATACCTCTAGGTAAGACTGGTTGTCAGACTTTCGGGCTTCTGACTATCCGTAACGACTGTCAAAGATCTACGAATGAGAGCCGGGACCAACGGCTTAACGTGCTTTCCGAGGCACGGAGGGGTCTCGGTATGTAAAGATGGTCACCCATCCACAGACCAACCGCGGCAAGCGTAGCTTAACCTGATCGATCGACCTGTGCGGCTGTTATTATTTAGCCACGGGCCCCTCCATCCCATCGTTCCATCGTTTTGAGAGCTGTGGTGATGATATTATTTACACAAAGTAAATCGCCTGCCTGGGTTCGAATCCACCTACAACTCGTAAGTCGCGGCCGTCACCACTGGGTCACCATTGCTCTGCCAAGTTATACTGTTTGCCAGAGCCGTCTTTACCAGGCGGTGCAAGGGGTGCGTGGCGCCCGGGCGCAGGGTTTTAGGGGGCGCAAGCCAATCGTCTTATACCATGAGTAATCTTAATCCGTTTTAAAAATTACTGAACAGATATTCATTACACCTTTAAAGATGTAGGCACCAATATTGTTTATACAAGGTGTAACTTAAATAACGCACAACCTCTTAAGGGGTCATTGTACTCATCATTATGAACAACTTTTACTATGAGACCAAACCTGAAATCGCGAAAAAAAAAATCAGCTGTTCCCTACATTTTGACGAGTTATGCGAACATAAATGTAGGGAACAGCTGATTTTTTTTTCGCGATTTCAGGTTTGGTCCGATAGTAAAAGTTGTTCATAATGATGAGTACAATGACCCCTTAAGAGCGCGCCTAAAGCCAGTAAAATTTTAGAATTCACCCGCGCTCTCCTGCCCGCTCCTCGCATCGAACACGATCGCGCGTGTAGGTACCTACGCGCTCGCTCGACGCGTATCTTCTGTAGTATACGTATAATAATCAGATGAAACAACTGTATTCAAAGTATGACTGCGTTATAGAATATTACGAAATGTTATGTGTACACGAATAATACGTAAATAGTAAGTTAGTAGGAGGTGACTATACCACTGATACTGAACACGAATCAATAAAAATCAATACCAAAAAATAATATAATATTTATTTCAAATAATTATTTTTAAACCATCGCGTCTTTCTTATCAATATTCCGTAAATGATACAATATTTTCTTGTAATAAAGGGCTACAGGGTCCAGCTGCAAAACTATTTGAATTAACGAGATCTCGGTCTCCTTCAATTATAAATCTTTCAGAAGCAGTACTGCTCGGACCGGGTTGGTCACGTGATATTTTTAAGGGCCCACTACATATCTTCTCGTCAGTTAACCGTTTTTTAGAGCTTTTCCGCGTCATACAAGGAACATGTCTCAGTGGCATGTTCCTTGTATGACGTGGATCTATCAATTCTGGTAATATATGATCCATATAAAAGTCAGTGAGCTTAGAAATCATTTTTTTTTCCCAAAAGTCTTCGTCACGTTGTATTTTTTCGACGGCCATCGCTTGTCTTTCACCGAGCCATACAGCAAAGAGACAAACATTTCTTTTGGTAATATGAAGCTGGCCCTGTATTTGGTAATACCAAGTATCGTTGGTGTTGACAACCATAGTCTCGTCTTTGATGTTCCAAAACTTAATTTTTCTTTTTTCAACAGCTTCTTTAATAGGCATATTAAAAGCTGACATTGGGCATTTGATCTCTACGATTGTATCATTTCCCACGAGACCATCTGGAGTAGCAGCTAAAAAAGGTATTCCACTATCTATGAATAGGCCACAAGGTCTTATTTCCACTCCTTCCTGTGCCGCTAGCTGGTTGAGTGCAATAGTCTCATTGTCCACACCGTGTTTTATTGAAGCTACGTTCGAGATATCGCTTTTATACAGCATAGCTTTTATGATACTTGCGCTGGTGGTTGGACGGCGTTTTATTATTTTTCCAAAGTTGGACGCTGTAAGTAAATTCCTACGAAGTTCCAACCACTCACTACTATCTCTTTGCAAAATAGTTGCACGTTCGATAAGCAACCTTTCCTGGTTCGACTTTTCTAAACTTTTCAAGAAACTTTCTTTTGCTATCCTATAAATATCTTCTTCCATGTCGGGTTTATGGCAGCTGTCTGTTCCATAATGTTTGTCTGTGGTTGTCAATTTTTCATTATAATTAATCCTTCTGACTCGGGTCAACTTTCTTCTTAGCTTGTTCTTTTGTATTTTTTTCTCTTCAAACGTTTTACTTTTTGATTTGGGGCTTTTGCCCAGCAAAGATTTTTGTATATTATACAATGGCCTTTTGGTATTGAATGCCACCACTGCAGCTGCACATCTAGATTGATATGTTTGCCGTTGTACTAAATTTGTTCTTTTGCCGCCTACGAATTTAGCAATTATGCTATTAAATTGTTCGACGGCATTGCTATCACAATCATTAATTAGGCTTCGAGAATGTGCGGCAACTATGCCTACAATGTATTGGATTTTGGCCCAAAATGCAGAGTTTTTAACTCTTAGAACGAGATCTTCATTTTTCTTTTCACTGCTACAGTAGTGATCAAGACATTCGATGTGATGTCCAAATGCATAATTGCACGAATTAGAAATATCAGTATAGAGTTTATTTATTCTTTCTCCCAATTCCAAAGTTTCTGCTTTATGTTTTTTTATAGCACAACAAATGACTTTTCTAATAGCGAGAATTCTCTGCGTAGTTAGCATTTTTCTCATAGGCAGTGGGTATTTTGTGTCTTTGCTGACAGAAACTAATTTGTTGCACAGATTCCGTAAAATATGATTCCTGCATTCGATTTTTTCCACTGTAACATCTTTGTATGGCCTTTCTTCGAGAATCTTCGAGTAGGTGCTTGAATCGCCATCTGCGATCAGTCTTCCGTAGATAATGTTGTACATCTCTACTGATTTTCTGAAACCCTCTGCTATTATTTCGGCCTCCATGCCAGATGAGCTACCAGTATAATTTTTGAAACATTTATGTTTGCTTGGAGCTATGCCTTTATTCTGAGCACGGGCACAGATACAACAGTACTTGTTCCTAACTCCTAAGAAAAGAACTTCTCCAAACTTTCTACCGACTATGGCTGCTGCTCCAGAAAGCGCAGCATAGTTGCTCTTGTACGAGCGCTTAGACCAGCAGCCATCAGCAATGACATCAATGACTGCTACTCCGTTTTTCACCTTTCCTTCTTCTATTGCAGCTAGTCTTTCACGTTCTGCTGCAGCCTCCATAACTTTATGTGCTGTTTTTTCCCATTGATCACAAATTTCTGTGTGTTTTTTCCGGTACATTTGTTGTGTCAATGTGGTAAGATTCATGGCTATACACAAGCCTTGGAATTGCTCCAAGCCAATACCTGCACTAGTAATACCAGAAACTGCTGCTGTATTAATGTCTAGGTTCTGGGTTGGCTGTGGATCTGACGTATTGATTATAAATTCTCCTCTGCACATATTACAGGACAGTTTTAATTTAGAACGTAAACCTAATTTAGTTTCCCCTATAATGTTTAAGTTAGATAGTGTGCAGCCAAATTGCGGAGCATGATTCGATATAATTTTTAATTTTTCAAAAAAGTACACCTTATCTATTATCACTCTCTCTGCTGCATCATACAAATTTTCATCTTGAATTGTACTCTGTGTTTGTGGTCGGCTCTTTTGAATGGCTTGTGGCTTCAATGAACTGTAATGAAAAAAATAAACTTAGTTATAATTACCAAGTATTAGTAGGTCAAAGCTGTGACTACACAACGTACAAGCCGAACGAGTAAACAACCAGCGGTGCCACAAAATCGGCTTCGATAAAACTCGGGTTTTGTTATTTTGATTGTACTTTACGAACTGGATCAGGTACCTTTCTTGAGCATTCTCTTCATTCCAGGCATAATAATTATGGTGAGTATTTTGTTCTGCCTGAGAATAGTCCGTACGTATACTTTGTCCATTAGGGTCCACATTTTCCAAATTCGATGTTGTTCTGTAAAATTAGTTAATATTTCAGACATCATCACCTTTATTCATCTGTCTAAACGAACTGTATTTCAAGATCGAAGTGCGAGTGCGGATACTATATAAATAAACATACACAGGGTGACAATCGGCTATAACTTCGTTTCGATCACATTCTCCAGGTTGTACAATATTTTGAGACGCAGCAATTCTGAAAATAAAATATTATTTCAAAACAAATTCCTTGTTATACAATCATGTCCACAATAAATTGGTCAAAACAAACAAAAAAAGACAAAACTAGGTTTTAAATACCTAATGGACATACATATATACATAGCTTCGAAATCGACATAAATACTCGTATATTTCATCGAACAAACACAGATACCAACTAAAAACTTGTGTTTATTTTGCATATACTATACTGCCCGCGTTACCTACGAATGATAATAGAAATATTAAATAAGGAGAAATGGTAAAGGTAGATATTTTTATAGAATACTCGCAAGATCATTATTGTTGTCGATACGTCTATCTAGACTTTTGGAAGATCTCATAACTACACTAAAGGAAAATAATCAGAAAATTTTATTGTGAAGAATAAAAATATAACAAAATAGCAAAGTAAATAGCTACCTATTATGAATCTAATTTATTACCTTCTATCCTAATAATCTCATAAAGTAACTACTATGAATTTTTTGATATCGTCGCGTCATATCTAGGTAGTTACTTACTCGGCCCGCGAAAGTGGGAGTAGGTAAACGAATTTAGATCCGGTTTCTTTCAAAATAAAATCTAAAATCGCCCGCACAAACTTTCTCGTACGTATAAAATGTTTAATTTTTCATATAAAACAAACAGGTAACTTACAAACTTACCTTCGACAATTAGCCATCCTGTCCATTTGTAACTTTTTTAGTTCTCGTTTCGGAAGTCTTTTAAATGTATGTTTCTTGTTACCCATTTCACTATTTATTTCGAACAACAACAACAATTTCGATTGAATTGATAATAACTCGGCGCAACTAAACACTTGAGCGTAGTCCTCTCGTCTCAACGGAGCGGTAGCGACTGATGTCTGAAATAGAAATATGTTTGAAGCTCTCGCAACGTGCGACCGACGATGATTTCTTGCGCGGAATAAAAACGTAGTATGCGCCAAAACATTTGTATCGTAATAAATCCAAAACTAAAAGGAATTACATAAAATGTCTAAGCACAGCCTTTACTCTTGTATAAATATAATTAATTATCAAATTTTTGTCGCAATAGGCATTACCGTATTGAGTACAAAACGGAAAAATATGAGAATTAGAGGTTACTTCGTGATTTTTTTGTATCGAGGAAATGTTATTATTTCATGTTTTTTATCAAAGTGAACCCTTGGAAATATCATGTAGTTATTCATACATTTTTATTTTAAGATTTTGTCCGGAATTTTTCATGTAAAATCAAATATAAGATCGGTAATTTTGCTTTATACGCGCTCTTAAGAGGTTGTGCGTTATTTAAGTTACACCTTGTATATGCCTCATGCAGCTTTCGGCATATTCGCTTTGCGACTTACGACGTGCAAGAACCTTATTACTAATGGCATCGGACCGTTTTATTGTTGTGAACGCCATTAAAAAAAAAAAAAAAAAAGTTGGCGCCGGTGGATTATCGCACCCCGGCGCCCAATATGCTTAAGCCGGCTCTGGTGTTTGCTAAAACATTTCAAGTAGCGTCCTTAAATTCCTACATATTATTCGTTCTTGAAAGCATTGCCGTTAGGTACTTAGGATTTGCTGTCCACCAAATTGTCTCAGATTATTGCATTAAAATTAGTGAAGCTCTGAACCGTTACTACTACGCAAGGGGTGTTTGATTTGCCGGTAGAAATTGGATTTTGATTTCATTGTCATTGAAATGTCTTTAGATTTTTTCTAAGTAATCAAACGATGATAAAGTCATCGCAAAATCGTACAAAACAATGCATAGTAGATAGTAAAAACAACTTGCGGGCAGCACAAGTTGGACGGGTCATTCTGGGCATGCTTGCGGGACATGCGGGAGGCCCAAATCCAAGAGTGGCGGCTACATAGTAAGTAAAGCATGAATTTGTTTCTCATCACAAATGTTGTTGTGGACACGAAGTACTCAATCTAAGAAAATACAGGCTTAACATGTGTGAGAGACTGGTGCCCGAAAAAAGCATAAAATACCTGTGTTACGGGTCACCAGGCCCCCAAGACTTACATAATGTACGAGTATACATACCTAGGTACTGGACCTCAGTCCAGCCGTACTATTCTGCAAAATAAATTTCACCGTGAAAATTAAGGTGAAGTGAGCTGTCAATAGTGTAAATCCCTAGCATCTACGTTTTCTTATGTGAGATTTTTACAGAATAGACGCTAACCTACTACCATGGATTCAGTACATGCCTCTGAACTTGTCTGAACCGCCCTGAGATGAAATTATTCGTCGGTTATTAAAAAAAAATGGATGTACAGACGCCAGCACATCAAGCTATCCGAAACTATCAAATTTTCCCAATCAACTTTGAACTTTATGCTTTAGCAATAAAGTTGAAAATCTATTAAAGAAATTTGACAGATTGTAGTAGCTTGACGTGCTGGTGTCTGTACCATACATTTTAACCGCGTAGGTATTACACTTTTACTTTACACTAAATTTTCTACGCTACGTCTAGAATCATGTACTGAATTCATGATAAATTAACTATATATCATGAATTCAGTTATATATTTCTTTTAAACCAGATGAGGTCGGCGTTTCCTATCTGACTACTCTGAGAAGAAAGGCCGAAACAAACTCAGAGGTCTCAGTCTCTTTTAAAGTCCAGACATAATCTTGGTCAGATAATGTGAAGACCATGTAGATTGGTGTCTGAAATGGTCTTTTGAGTAAAGAACCACACAGATTGAGCGGACCTGTCCAGTCAGTGCACGCATTTGTCAAAAATCGTGCAGCTCAACTCAGAACTTGAGGAGCATCACGATTCGACGAACAATACCAATGAAAGGACATTTGGGTAGGCCGCGTAAATTACTCAAACTGCCAGATCATGATTAAAACTAACTAAGCAGGAAAACAGAAAAAAGAAATGACCCACATAGTCCTCACATTCACAATAATAATAAATAGAGATACCTATTTACTTTATAATGTAAATATTCATGTCATTATACAACGTGTAACGTTAAATGCGCAAAACCTCAGACACCTCAACTGATTTTTAATTCAATTGACCTATTTCAGAGAGAAAATAAGTCATTAACAAAATTGTAAAGGTTTTATGTGCTGTTTTAGTTTTACTGGCCATTCTGATCGTTTCTTGCGTCTGCGACGACGCTTTACCGAGGGAGGAGTCGTCACCGGGCCCCTGCACCGCGCTGACATTGGCTTGCTTGACCTATTAATAAATAGACACGGCAACGTTTTTAATGAAGATTTTTTGAAAAATGTGACCTATGTTAAAAAGTGGTTCAATTAATTCTGCTCGTTATTCTGAGCAAACTATTTTCAGGGTTTGCGCATTTAACGTTACACGTTGTATATATAATAAATTCGTCAATGTCAATGTTTATATAAAAATCCGGACATAATCTTTGAGGACCATGTAGATTGGTGTCTGAAATGGTCTCAGTTTGCGCGTCGATGTCCCACTCTGTCTAGTCACCACCAGATAACTCTTCGGCATCATCGGCCATCCTTTCAACAACCTACTGATACCAGGCTTAGTCGAATCTCTATATTTCAGGAATTCTTTATATCAGTGTCAACAGACTGCTGTTTTGCTAAAAACTATTCAAATAAAACAATCACAATTTCCTGAAATATTTATTTCTCCATTACAATATTCGTTACAGGCTTTCGGTTCCTAATAGACATTTATTATTGTCAATCATAATATTCATTACATGTCGTCCATAATTTTCAACAAACAACTAATTTCTAGAAGTAATTTCTTCATCAACATTTATCTAAATATGTAGGACATAATAATTTATGGTTGTTAACTCAAGAACTAACAAGCGAGTTTTCGAGTAATTTCGGGCGAAGTGAAGTAATCGACGCGAGTACAATACCTAAGCGTTGTTTGGAACAAATCTACTTATATAAGTACTGAATATTCGAGATAAATTCCTTTTGGTTGACGTCAATCCCACGTCTCAAAATGCGCTAACCAATTAACAGCATTCAGATAATCGTTAGGTACACGTAGAGGATATTGATGTTGCCATTTTTAATATCAGATAGTGATGTAAATGCGAGCTAGAATTATATAAATAGAAAAGAACGCATATTAGGTACTTTATCCTTCAAAATTAATGATTACAGATGATGCGTTGGTAGACAAAAGGTGTCTAAAAGCACGAGAAACATATCAAACCTGATTAGATTGGTAGAACAGACACCGACAACGATATCATTAAAATCTAGATAATATCGTCATGATAATTAATTCTGGATAAATAAATAATGAGTAATTAATATAGGTGATAAAACAAAATAAAATAAAAAAGATAAAAATCAAAATAAAATGTTTATTCAAAATAAAATCAAATTAACAAAGGAACATTAAATAATAATATTTTTAAATAATTTGGTGAAACTTAAATGATTTGATGAGAATTTTAGACTACACTATTTTTACAATAGATTGGTTAAACGCATAAATTAATGAAACAATGACACATAAGCTTATTGCTAACAACACGATCATTACAATGTGAATCATAAAATATACATGAATGTCTCTTCAGGTGGACAGAATAGTGATATTTAGGTACTTGTTAAGTGCAAAAGAGTATATAATAGATTTAAAAAAAATTGATGATAATGTGCACATACTCAACTTTTGGTTTTTATAAACTGCAACAACTACTACTACCTTTTTACTACTATTTTTTAGTGATCTAGGAACTAAATTCATAACTCTGAAGAGACTAAACTTATATCATTACGTAGGAACTTCTACACACACCAAGAAACATCTCGTTAGTAATTTCGTTTATAAAATTAATCTCATCACTGTAACATACATCACAGTTCGAACTAAAGTATATTTTTACAATAACACACGCATTTAATGTATAGACATCTAAACATTTAGCTCAATACCATATTAACTGCGTAAAAGTATTTTTTTTAAGCATGTGGAAGTTGTCTTTCAATAAATGCTCTAAATTTTAACCAGTGTAGAATTTCAATTATTTCATAGTTCCGAAGAATTGATAGTGTTTTGTTTTGTATCATATATTACAATGTTTTCCATTCATGTATGTGTAACCGGAACTATTGAAAAGAAAATAAAAAATCTTTTATTTCTATTATTTATACCGTTAGTGACTCTTACAAGCGTCATACAAAAATAATAATATTTTACATAGAATACTGACTACACGTCGCATACAATCTAAAGTAATAACATTAAAAACAGATATAATTTAACGAAAAATGTATCGTTCTTATGACACGAGAGATCACTATCCGTTCACACTGATTATATTAATTAAATAATTTTATAATGACATCACATGTTCCACAATATGACGAACATATTTTTCACACTGACAATACTGAACTATTGGTATCTTTTACTAGCAGATAAAACCAGAAAGAGATGGAAGAACTTTAGAAGTGTCAAACTAGGTTATCAAGTTTAGACAGAATAAAAATTGCTGTCATTTCTAGTTTCTTTCGTATATTTTAAATATCAGTAAAGATAACAATAATTTAAGTTTAATTAAGTCGATGCGCACCTCACACTTATGTTCGAATGTCATATTGCAAGAAAATGATACAATTAATGAAAATCTATGCGTTACCAAATAATATTTGGCATGAGATATGTATAATCAATGAAAATCTCCTCTAAAACGTAATAACGACCAAAAAGTCTAAAAAACGGAATGTTATTACACATAAAACGATTATATCAAACAGTATAATGGTTATCTTAAAGTAAAATTAAGATCTACAATAGTATTCAACAATCTAATGTACGTCATATATACGTAGGTTTTACACGAGTAACAATTCTTTTGTTCACTCGGCTTTGCTGCATATATTATGTTGTATAAATAAAACTGTTGCTGAAAATCTCTCAACACTATGATTTTTTTTTTAATAATAAAGTCTTCATAGCCAACTACAATGCAGATTAAATATTATTGTCGCTACTCTCGGTATCAGAAATAAATAATTTAATTTTAAATAGTCGTCATATTACATAATATGACAATACGTTTATGGAACTTTATGATAATAACATTGATATTGTAATTTAAACTTTACTAAGTTATAAATAAGATCTAGTTTTATTAACGCTGGTAACGAATCGTCTATACAGCGGCCCTAGTCTCGCCCTAATGATCTAGAAACGCTATTATTTTGTTTCGATTCTTTGGCGACTGCGGAATCGAGACTTGAAGTCAATGTAAAAATATAGCAAAGCCATTTTATTTATTTGATTATGTAACTTAACTAAAATTATACACAAACTAAAATATAGCGTCGAAAAATTCATGCGCATCGCTGTCGACTGGCAACGTGGTAATGCTTAGCCTCTGGCCAAGGTAAAAGCCAGCCCTTGGGTCACGGGAAGTGTCAAACAGTCGTTTCGAAATTTCCTTAAAAAGACCATGAGCACTTGGACCCCCGACCCGAGGGTTTCAACCCCAAACTGCTCGAAAATATAACTTCCGATAAGGTTATTATACTTTCGCCGCTTGAGGTTTTCCGTAGCCGCAGCAGCAGCGTGAGCACAGCACGCCGAGCCAGGAAGATGGGACGGCGCAAGAGTATCGACGCACGTTGCGGCCCACACTTTAGCATGGAACGCAACGTAGGCCTTTAGGCCTTCCCACCTTCCATTCAAATAAAGACATACCGTTCGGTCTCTTGCCATCGTCGAGTGCCCAGCTATTGGGTTCTAATACAGTTGGAACGCCGACGGTGACAAGAGCTCGTCGGATGATGTCATTAATGTTCGCGTGCCGCGCTAAGCGAGCCGCACTTCGGCTGCACGCCAGGCCGCGGAGTCCGACGCTGTTGACATCTTCGCCACAGTGACAGCGATGAGGAGAACAGCAAGGATCTCCTAGTCGCAGGGCGGAAAGTAGTGAATATGTTACAGAAATCAATCTGAGTTATTTTCATATAAATAGCTCAACAATTTGCTTCCCTACAGCCGCAGAATCATCACAAAATGGACGCGAATACAAAGTGACATATCACTGTCACAAAACGTTGTGCTAACCTAAATAACTGCTATACACAATGCCCCATAGCATCATCAACAAACCCTTCATTTATACAATCACATTTTTCACTAGCTTTTTCCGCCCTTTGTCCATGGGCCATTGTGTACAGTAGCAGTAATACATGGGCGCCACAGTGTGCGGCGTGGTGCTCAGTGGTCGTAGATGACGCCGCCGCTTCCCGGGAGAGTGGACCTGCCTGATAGGTAGATGTCCACCGCTCTGGCTGCCTGTCGGCCTTCTGATATCGCCCATACAACCAGGGACTGGCCGCGGCGACAATCTGTGGACGAAGTTTGGATAAATAAAAAAATCGCAATTTGTATCAGTTAAGTCCCAATTCTTCTTCTCTTTTAAGAGAGCATTGAACGTCTGGCTTGCTTTTAACCAGTCGCATTGTTTTTAGTCAGTCTATAAATATTTTTTTGTACGGTCAATTGATTATAATATAACAGATCTTTTATTATATTAAGATACACGATAAAAAATATTGTCTTTATTTCATACCCGGCTTCTACTTAAGTTCGGTTTACAGTACTTAATAGAAGTTTTTTTAATTGTTTATATTGTACATACCACCAGCAGCGAAGACATTGCTAACGGGAGTTTTGTAAATGTCCTTCTTCTCGGTTTCCACGTTGCTGCGAGCGTCCAGGGGGAGGTCTGTAAAAACAATAACGTTAAAGTCATCAAACCTGGAGCAAATGTTGACTAAAAAGAAACAAAATTCACAAATCTATCTTCTATCTATCGTGGTATAAAGTAATACTCACCCAGCTGGTTGGCCACATATCGCTCGGGTCCTAAGAAGCCCATAGCCAGTAGCACCAGTTCTGCTTTAAACACCTTGTTGGTGCCGGGTATCTCCTTCATCTCCCACCGGCCTCCCGCGCCACGCGTCCATTCTACTTCTACAGCAGATACGCCGCATACGTTGCCTTCACCTGTAGAAGAGATTGTTATTTTAGTGAGCTTATAATAGAGAATGTTGTTAGGATACATTAAAACAAAATTATATAAGAATATTGCATGGTTACAGATTAGAGTAGTGGTGGCACAGTGGTCACATCCGCGACTTACGAGTTGTAGGTCGTGAGTTCGAACCCAGACAGGTACTTTACTTTGTGTAAACAGCTGATTTTTATTTCGTGTAATCAGAGTTGGTTCCATAGTGAAAGTTGTTTATATTCATGGGTAGAACACCCTGTAAAAATTTGGAGACAGTAAAAAAAAATCATGCTATACAGCGTGTAACGGAAGGGGGGTATCAACCCTGAAGGAGGTGAATGTGCTCATGAAACTCAACAACTTTCCCCAAAGAACATAGGTCGAAATATGAAAAAAAAATTTGGCCCTCCCATAGTAAATCAATCAGCTGGTAGTCAGTTTTGTAAGAGAGGGCCAAATTTTTTTTTCATATTTCGACCTATGTTCTTTGGGGAAAGTTGTTGAGTTTCATGAGCACATTCACCTCCTTCAGGGTTGATACCCCCCTTCCGTTACACGCTGTATATCATCACCACTGCTCTCAAAACGGTGAAGGAAAACATCTTGTGAAAACCGGCATGTCCTAGAACCAAAAATTCGAAGACATGTGACATCCACCAACCCGCACTGGGCCCGCGTGGTAGACTACGGCCCACCCCCTCTCACAGAGAGGAGGCCTGTGTCCCATAAGTGGGAACATTATAGACTGAGTATGGCAGATTACAGTTATTCAAATGTTGCAAAACAGATTAGTACTATTGATCAAAGAATGGTCACTGAATAAAATGCTTACCATCATCCAAGAATTCCTTTGTAAGTGTGGAGAACTTCCTTGGGTCGTTTCCGAACTTAACTTTCACTTCTTCATGTCCGTAGTCCACCCTACAAGTAAGGAGGATAATTATTATCATTAGGGCCAGCGCAGACGACGGACAATTGTCCGCGGACTTTTTTGTCCGCCAATATAGAGCGCTTAGAACTGCATCAAGTAACGCACACGAGGCGGACTTTTTGTCCGTGGTATTTTTAGTCCCTCGTGTGCGTTACTTGATGCAGTTGTAAGCGCTCTATTTTGGCGGACGAAAAAGTCCGCGGACAAATGCCCGTCGTCTGTGCTGGCTCTTATTATAACAGACTGGTACTGGTCTGCCTACGACATTGTCCGCGTGAGAGTGAACCAAAAAATCCCCTATTTTTCGCCCCTTTTGTGGACCTCATGAATTTGGTCCAAAAGTGCTTTGAATAATAGCCGGTGATCGGAATAGGCTGAGTATATTTAGGTACCTAAAGTTTAAAGAATAGAGACGGAAATCGGAGATTTCCTTATGACTACATTTTTTTTAACGATAAATTTACCGGAACTTAAATTATGTAACTTTCAATATCTTATTTAATCATTAAATAAAATGTATCATCAAAATCGTTACCTGAGAAATGATGCAACATATGTGTATTTTTAATTTAGTTGAAAATAAAAAAATATATGTGCAAAATGTTCTAAGGAAGAATGTTTAGCTAATAGAAGCTTTAATAATAATTTGATGTATGTACGCAAAATACGCGCATTGACGTGGAGTTGCGGACACCAGCCCGTGTTACCTATTACCTAATAATTTGATGTAAAAATTCACACTCTTTCTTGTTGGACGTCCCACCCGTCGCATCGCATTGCCTGACCGCGCTTTTACTTCGATTTCGCTGAGTGTCCTGTCTTACTTTTTTCTTTTTGCCTCAACAATAATCAAATGCATAATCATTTTTCAAATCCGACTGGTAGTTCCAGAGAGAGTTACAAACAAACAAACAAACTCTTTAGTTCTATTAGTAGTACAAATTAGACAACAGGATACTTCAGGGCAACGATACTGGTTGCGTGATTACTTAAGTATTTTATAAAATATCTGTACCTAAATATTAAGCACTGCGCAATTGTTTGTTATCCTGAAGAAATAAAATAAAATAAATGAACGCAGTGTACGTAAGGGCTTGTTTCTCTACTTTTAATGTGTCATATTTATATTTATTTTGACCGGCGTAGTATAAGTTGTAACGATTTGTTTTTACTAACCTGAATACTCTGGGCCACTGCGGCCAAGGGTTGTCTTGTCCCCTGGTCGGCTTGGGCTTGGGCAAGATTTCAAATGTTGTGATGCTCTTCGCACCTTGACGCAGCGATGTGGCTATGCAGTCACAACTGGAGACAAAAAAATCGCATTTATTTAAACTAAGTCCATGTGCAGTAAGCGGAATCAGAATCAGAATTTTATTTGCTCTAAATGTAGGTATGTACAGTATAAGATTAATAAACATAAATAAATGAGATCAGCTACATTTTACCTTACGGCGTGCAAATCATTACATTAATTATACAATTTTTAAAAAATGTTAATAATACAAATACAATTAATAATGACATAAAAAAAACATAGTCAGGAAATTATAAGAAGCTAATAATTTATTTCATGTCAGCTAATAAATTCGGAATAATATGTACTAGGTAATTATAATAGTCATTTTCTATAAAGTCACATCATTTAAAAAGTCTTTTACTGATTTTGAGTAGTAAAATTTTCTTAAAAGTAGTGCAGTTACCTTACATTTAAAAATGTAAGCAGAATAATCTTTAAAACCATGAGGTATTTAAACGGTTTTATTTAGCTCACCCCGTTTGTTTTATTTATTTATTCTTGGGTGATATTTAGTAATTCAAATTTCACCCTCTTCCTGTCAACCGATTAATCTGAAATTTTGTATACACTTTGGATTTTGGTGACAATACAATTATGTTTATTCATTATCATTATAAATTCAAGATGGCCGCCGCTACAAAATGGCGGATAATTTATGTTTTATTAATCCCATCAATATGGGTATCAAATGAAAGGGCTCAACAAGCAGAATACAATATACTATAAAAAATTGAAATCCAAGATGGCGGCCGCTACAAAATGGCGGATAACGTAGGTTTTATCAATCCCATCAATATGGGTATCAAATGAAAGGTCTCAACAAGTAGAATACAATTTACTATGCAAAATTGAAATCTAAGATGGCCGCGCTACCAAATGGCTGATAACAATTTTTTATCAATCCCACCAATATGGGTATCAAATAAAAGGGCTTGACAAGAAGAATACAGTGCACTATACAAACTCAATATTTAAGATGGGCGCAGCCACCAATGGCGTATAATAATAAGATTTAAATTTAGAAATTGAATCTGTAATTTAGGTATCTGATTAATCCAGCCTGAATCCACCACCCAAGTCAAGATTTTGTATCGTGTTGAGGACTGTGTGGCGTTAGGGTGGCTAAAAATGATACGTCGTTAGCGGTACACCACCCAAGTTAAGGTGAAAGGTTAAAACGCGCCGAGAACTGTATGGCATTAGGGTGGATAAAAATGATATGTCGTTAGCGTTTTCCCCTCAAGACTCAGGCGGATCTTGTTGTACATAGCCTTGCCCCTTTGGAAATAAAAACTAAAAACTAGAAAATAAAAATAGGTAAAAAAACTTTTTAAGTTAAACGGTTTTATGTTAAACATACATTGCAATGTTTAAGATAAATGTACTAAAAACCAAAAAATAATAAAATAGATACAGTCGTGGGAATTATAAACATATGCATAGACTAGACTAAAATAAAACCGTGGGGCACGTCAATTGTCTACAAATTATCGACTTAATGTGCGATAGAAGAATCGTTTAATTCGTCGTTAAAATAGGCAGTTGGCCCGCAGACGGTGAGGAAATTACTTACTATTTTCTTGCTCATGGAAATTCCAATAGTTATACACTCCATGTAAATAAAAGAGATGTTTCAACTAGTTTATCGTTGGACATTCACACTGCTGGCTGGCGAGGTATCGTTTCACTGCTCGTAGTTTGTCTTTAATCGACAAAACATATGATAAAAGTACTACTCGCTCACCACTATGAAACCCTAAAACTCGCTTATAATCGAGCTTGCTAGCTTGTTTCCACATTCTAGCCCTACTTATCACACGTCCATCGTTGTCGGTTGAACAACTGCCTAATTATAGTGTAACATTACAAAACAAACATTTTAATCAACGATTGTAGACAATTGACGTGCCCCACGGTTTTATTTTAGTCTAGTCTATGCATATGTTTATAATTCCCACGACTGTATCTATTTTATTATTTTTTGGTTTTTAGTACATTTATCTTAAACATTGCAATGTATGTTTAACATAAAACCGTTTAACTTAAAAAGTTTTTTTACCTATTTTTTATTATAAATGACCCATTGACATAATATTTTTTCCTATCAGTGCTGTTTTGTAATTATCTGACTGCAACTTGGACGTGTTCTTTTATAAGCGAGTGACAAAAATAAGTTTAGTTTTTACAAAAATTGCCATCTCCAATATTTACAAACATGGAAAAGTCAGTATCTTCAGAGACCGAAACACAGGTTCACAGCTGTCTGTACATTTAAGACTTGACATAGATCTTATACACCGTTTCTGAGCTTTAGAAATCTCCTCCCTCTCACTGTAGTCACCCCAAAATATGACACCATACCTTAATACTGACGCAACTAACCCGTGGGTCAAGCAATAAAAAAAAAAAACAAACACTAATAGAATCATCCATATAATTTCAAATTATTTTTCAGAAAATAAATAACGGATATCCAATTTCCCTAGAGGAGTCCATTGCGAATTGGGTCTAGTAATTCTATGACCCAACAAAGCTTTTGTGACACTCAGATGGAGGAATCATTACTAACAGGCCATTATCTATTGAGTATGATTCGGATGAAGCTTTGCTGGTGCCAAAGTACTGAATCTGCCAGTATTAAACTCATTCTCTGTCGCTTCTTAGGGTTCCGTAATTCAAAAACTTCAAAAGGAAAAAACCAAGTCCACGTAAAACAAAAAACGGAACAATCAAAAATCAATCAAAAATCAAAAGTCATTTATTCAAACTAGGCTGAGAATCAGCACTTTTCGAACGTCAAAATTACAAAAGACAGTCCCCCAAAACGCCCGCCCTTCACCACTTCCTAGTGCTTTCGCTGGGAAGAAGAAGTGGCGCAACAAACTCCCCAGCAGCACAGCTGTCTGTTCAGTTAGAAAATACTTGACTGAATACAATACAAGGTATGCAAAGCAATTAACATTACAAGACACAGGACACTAAATTCAATTATCTGCCATATGTCAGCTAGCAACGCCAATATACCAAGAAATACAATAAAAAACTATACGTAGGTACTCAAGCAAAAATTAATAAATGAAAATTAAATAAAAGCCTCCAGGTATGAAGGGCGTGACCGCTAACATATTTATGCAATGCTGGGTTCTGTTTACATAGCTGTCGCTTGAAGTCACAAATGATAAACTAGGACCATCGAAGGAAACTAAATAAACAAGTTATTACTAATTATAACAATAATAAAACCATGGTCAGCAAGACGACCAGTCACCACAAGCAGCACCCGTTCACGAGCATAACGCAAAGATCAGCCATTACCCCCCTCGCCATATTTGAGGGAAGGAGGCAACCCGACCCCCGACGCTACCGCAAGCAGTGACATCTGAGGGAGCATGACGAACTTGCTGCCGGTTGCTCAGGTAAGAATAATATGATCAATCGTCGAGGTCACTAGCTAACCACATATTGCAATCAACTCATTAGAAAACATTTAAATGGGTTGATTATGTCAATAATATAATAAAAATAAAACTAAACTGATTTGACTTATACAGCCCAATAAAAACAATTGTATAATGAGCTCATAGTATAATAACCTATCAGTAATCTAATTCTGGAGAAAGAACATAAACATTGTCTTGAGTTAATCAGGGCGACCAACTATTCTTATCGTTTAAGTAGTCGTTGATGGAGTAGTATGCCTTTGAACAAAGGTTGGATTTTACTTGAGCTTTAAATGCATTAAAAGGCAAATCTAGCAAAGAAGAGGGTAGCTTGTTATAAAAGGCTATACCAAGCCCAACAAATGAGTTATGAACCTTATGAAGCCGGTGAAAGGGAGCACGTAGTTTGTCCTTATTTCTGGTGTTAACATTGTGAACATCACTGTTTTTAGTATACAAGTGTATATTTTGCCTAATATATATGATGTTGGCAAATATGAATTGTGATGCAACCGTGAGAATACCAATATCTTTAAATAAATCTCTTAGAGAAACTCTAGCACCTAGCTGGTAAATAGCTCGAACAGCTCGTTTTTGAAGGACGAATATATTTTGTATATCAGCTGCTTTGCCCCACAGCAGAATACCGTAGGACATAACGCTATGAAAATAACTAAAATATACTAAACGAGCTGTATCAACGTCAGTGTATTGTCTTACTTTCCTGACGGCGTAGGCAGCCGAACTGAGCCTTCCTGCTAGGCTCGATATATGTGGTCCCCACTGAAGTTTGGCATCTACTGTTATTCCCAGAAAAACTGCTGAGCTCACAGTCTCAAGCGCCTCTTTATCTAAGACGATGTTGGGTCCTAGATTTCTAACATTGGGTAAGGCGAACTTTACACATTTCGTTTTCTTGGCATTGAGAACTAGGTTATTTGACGTAAACCAATCCGTAACTATTGAGAGTGCACTGTTTACCTCGTCAAAATCTAGTCTATTCCTGTCTACTTTAAAAATAAGAGATGTATCATCAGCAAACAGTACAACGTCACATATTCCCTTTAAATGGAATGGTAAATCATTGATATAAACTAAGAACAAGAATGGGCCCAGTATTGAGCCTTGCGGCACACCTAACTGAACTGGTAGCGCGGAAGATTTCACACCATTAACATCTACACATTGGAACCTATTATGTAAATAAGAATTTATTACGTTGAGAGCTTCGTTTTGGACACCGTAATGACGTAGTTTACGCAAAAGCGTGTCATGGTGCACGCAATCAAAGGCTTTGGAAAGATCACAGAAAACTCCGATAGCATTTTGCGAGCTCTCTCATGCGTTAAATATGTGTTTCAGCAAAGCAACACCCGCATCTGTAGTCGAACGACTTTTTGTAAAGCCATACTGTTCATTATGAAGGAGGCTATTTAAATTAAAATGTCTTAGCAACTGCTTGAGTATTAATTTTTCAAATATTTTGCTAAATGCAGGTAAGATGGAAATAGGCCTAAAATTGCCAACATCGTTTTTATTACCTGATTTAAATAAAGGTATGACTTTACTATTCTTCATGAGGTCAGGAAAAATTCCTAAATCAACACATTTATTAAAAGTAACAGCTAGATAGGGGGCTACGATGTCTATTATATTACTTAAAAGTTTAATGGAGATGCCCCAGTAGTCACCGGTGTTTTTAGACTTAAGTAGGTTAAAAACATTAACTACATCATGTGGGGTTACATGTTCGAAACTAAATAAACGACTACATTGAGGTACACTACTATGCAAAAGGTTTTCAGCTTTAGACGGGGACGAATTTAAGGAGCGAGTCGTAGTTATGGGTATGTTGGCAAAAAACTCATTAAAAGCTTCAGCTACGTCAGCGGCTTTATTAACTAATTTATTATCGACCATAATCTCAAGTACTTTTTCTTGTTTAACCGATTTACCCGTTTCATTGTTAATAATTTTCCAAGTTGTTTTTACTTTATTATTAGAATTTTTAATAGCATCGCTTAAAAATCGAACCCTTATAGGATCACTTTGTTGTCCGTCTGTCTGTCTGTCTGTCAAGACTCTTTATCTCCGGAACGCGTGGAGTTCGAGTAGTATCGAGTTGAAATTAAAACCATATACTCAGGTCTACAGTCCCTTGAAGCTGTGAAAAAATCAAACTTCTAAGTTAACGCAAAAAAAAAGATACGGCCGAAAAAACCTATATTTCGACACTGTCACGGGAATCAAAATTTATAGGGTACTTCCCGTTGACCTAGAATCATGAATTTTGGCAAGAAGCAATGTCATGTAGCACAAGTAAAGGAAGAAATCCAAAAACCGTATATTTATAGTTACATACCTACAAATTTTTACGGAAGTCTCGGTGCGCGAGTCCGAAGCGCACTTAGCCGGTTTTTTTCTCGTTTCGTGTCTGGGATTCCTTTTTTTATTTTTCGTAAACATAGGACTAAAAAGATACATACCCAGTATCACCTCCTCCGATAACCAGCACATTCTTGTCCTTAGCCATCAGCTCTGGGTTATCTTTAGCCTGGTGATGATGGGTGGCTCCCATCTGCTTCTTCTGCCAGTTCTCTAGAAACTCCATGGCGTAGTGGATGCCGTTCAGTTGCCGACCCTTGAGGGGTAGGTCGCGAGGCCAGGTCGCACCCATGCAGAGGACTAGGGCGTTGTACCTAAGGGAAAAAACAAATATAAAGATCGAGTGATAGAGTTTTTAGGGAACATAAATAATCATAACGTAGTCCATATCACAAGAGGAGTACATACACAGCTTGTAATTGAGTCATTCTTTAGAAAAAAGAAAAAAAATGGGCGTATTCTGGGTCCGCTCGTTCCATCATAGATTCCACATTCAGCAACAAAAAAAAACGTATAAAATACTTACTCGTTAGCCAGATCACTGGCAGATATGTCTCGTCCGACGTCCACGTTGCACTTGAAGGAGATGCCCTCAGCAGTCATCAGCTTGATGCGTCGTGCGACTACCTCCTTGCTGAGCTTCATTGTGGGAATGCCGTACTGCAGGAGACCGCCTGGACGGTCGTTGCGCTCGAATACTGTTACCGTGTAGCCCGCCTGAAACATGAAAAGGTTTTTTTTTAAAGATCGCACTTTTTAGTCTTCTTAGCAATCAATAAGTGGCTACAACTATCGCTTCCTTATAAAACTTAACGGTATACGCGCGTGGAGTTGCAGACATCAGCCCGTATTAATGACCTATTACCTAACAAAATGATGTCATAATGTTGTGTACCTTATTCAACTGATGTGCGCACGCTAAGCCAGCGGGCCCGGAGCCGACAATAGCCACTGTCTTTCCGTTCCTGTGTGAGGGAATCTGTAAATAAACAAATAAATAACGTGAAATTATAACCCGACCGTCTATTATTCCACTTCAGCACTATTTTGATATATTCCACATGACAGTATACTAGCTCGCTAAGCTTTAGCAAAGTAGCAGTAGTTTGTGAGAGCCTGGTGTCTGCACTAGGAATACCTGTATAGCAGATCATCAGAGTCCCACCACAGGGTATATGAAAATAGTTATTTATAATAATAAATAAAATTAGTTTAATTGAAGTAAGACTCATATACAAAAAGACACAAATTAAAAGGCTACAGACAGGATAACAAGCACAGACAAAGACTAACACTCACAAGGTAACAATATGTCTACTGTAACATTGGCGATCATCGCCAGGAGGATGATTTATGTTATGACTGTATACGTACGTCAGGTGTAATCCATCCGCTCTCGAAGGCGTGGTCGATGATGGCGCATTCGATGTTCTTGATAGTTACGGGCGGTTCGGAGATGCCCAACACGCACGCGCCCTCGCACGGGGCGGGACACACGCGGCCCGTGAACTCTGCGATATACATAGAGTTGTGTGTGAATAATATGACTGCAATGATAGTGGGACATGGCATACCGTACAACCAAAATAAATGTTTTCTTGTAAATAGGGTGGTTGGTCCCGACTGTCATTCGTGGATCTTTGACAGTTATTACGGGTCGTCAGAAGCCCGAAAGTCTAACAACCAGTCTTACCAAGGGGTATCGTATTACCCTAGTAGCTGGGTTGTGGAGGTCAGATAGGCAGTCGCTCCATGTAAAACACTGGTATTTAGCTGCATCCGGTTAGACTGGAAGCCGACCCCAACATAGTTGGGAAAAGGCTGGGCAGGTGATGATGATGACGGTTGTGAGGTTTACTGACATGTTGATATTCAATAATGTTGAATTAAAAACATACAATAGTTATTGAAACTAGAACTGGCTTTAGTTGAGTCTCAACTTATGGCTAGGGAAATAAAAATGTATTGCTTCACAACATCGGTGTAGTAGCGCACTTGTCGAGGGCTTTATGTGACCATATATCAATAATGGTGTCGCTGGATTTATGAATACAATGAATTTTTTGTCGGGGAACAGTAATTTTCGATTCATTCTTGAACTCTTTCTATCAGAAAGTGTTTTACACCGAGAAACAAACATACCTGGGAAATTATTAGTCTGCAGCAGCTGATTGAGCGCCTGATGCCAGTCTCCCTTGAAGATGAGATCGTTCCACTTGGGAATGATGTTCCCGAGCGGACAGCCGTGCGCGGACTGGCAGAAGGGCACGCCGCACTCCATGCAGCGCGCCGCCTGCGCGCGCAGGCCGCGCCGCACGTGCGCGTGGCAGTAGATCTCGTCCCAGTCGCGCAGGCGCTTCTCCGCCGGACGGTACATTGTGGTTTCGCGAGGGTATTTTATGAAGCCCCTAGAACAAGAAGGTTTATGTGATGTAAGCTTTATTTACCAATCTTTATGGTCGTTATTCATCTAACGCCTGAGTAAAATCGCCTCATAATGATTAAAAATCGGACTTTTGAAGTCTTTGAGACGTGAGATGAGTTAGAGCACTTACAGCCAATATGTACTCCGCCGTGTGACCAAATTTTCATCTTCCACAGGGTTAAAAATGCCATTTGTAGACTAATACTGGACAGGTAGATGGGAAACTAGTGTGAAAGCTGGTTATCGGTAGTGTAAATTCTGTGTAAATGTAAACAAAATAGCGCGCTCGCGCATAAACTAAATATTAAAAAAAAATTGATCTCCCCGATATATTATTCATAAGAACCAACTAGAACGGTTTCAAAGAAAATTTGTTAACCACCTTAATTATCGCCTCCGTAAACCACCGATGACCTATGAAAATAGTGGTCGAACATATGGTCTACCAACACTCGATGAAAGGCGTCAAAGTTATGGATATATGTTTGCTTTATGACAAACTCAATGGACGCCTCGATTGCCCCGAGTTGGTCACACAGGTAACTTTTAACACTTCCCTACGGCGCACTCGACACACGACAATGCTACACTGCTACACGTGCCTCGGCACTCGACTAATTACACCAAAAATTGTCTATTGACCCGTATTGCTCGAATTTATAACAGGTTTCTCACAAGTGGATATATTTAACTGTAACCAACCTACATAAAAAAAAAATAATAATAATAAAAACCATAAACGAAGGCAAATTGATAAATAACTAATATTTTATTAATTATTTACCCTTTTTTTTCTCTATATTTTATACTTAACTAAAAAAACTAACTAAAATAGAAATAAAATAACTAAATAAATAAAAACTTACATTTTTATTTATTTATTTATTTTATTTTTATTCAAGAGGAACAACAAACAGCCACAATATAAAACATAGAAATAAGAAATACACAAAACATCTAGACGATATTGCAGCCCACAACGCTGTTCACAGATTATCGATAAGATATACAGTGAAAATAATAATCGCTAGGGTTAGGGGTAAATTTTCATTTATAATTTACATGTTTTATATGTCTAAAACTCAAACTTTTGTATCTAAATATTTCTTTGTCTGTAGTCCGTTCGCATGTTTTATACATATTCTAGTTATACAGGGGAACCTATTATAAGCCATGCAATACTGTAATTTACGTACTCTGTTACATACGATTTGTATCGCTGTTGGTTGCCTAAATAAGGAAAAAATAATTTAAAGATTTCAGACAAGCATCGAAAGAAATCTTGGTAAATTAATAATTGTTGAAAGACATGCTTCCAAAAATCTACTATCAGTATACACAAATATCAACCTGGTCTTATCCAGAATCTTCTCCAAATTCTTAGTTTCCAACTCCACATCTCGTACAGTCTCCTCAATATCCAGTACTCCGTTCTCCGCCTTTCCATTGGCCTCCAACTTGGGTTGGCTCGGCTGTTTCACTGCCATAGACTTCAGAGCGCGTTGGTATTCGTATGGGAACACTTTGATGAACTTCTTAGCTGGCTCGGGCCATGTCTTCAGGAACTCTTCGGCGATTAATGAGCTGGAAGGAAACAAATATTTTAAATGAAAAAGGACTGTGATGAAGGAATATGATGGTTAGTAAAATATAAGATATGATAAAAGGGGCAGGTACGTGCTTGTTTCAATTGACAAGTAGACATGAAGAGCATGGCATTGCGTGCATTTGAAGAGTTTTCTAAACATATATTTTTACTTGTTTTTAAGTCTCTCAACAAGATTGACATTCTAAAAACATAAGCATTTTTCACATTTTGAATAAAAAGTTTTGTATTAATGATATGCGGTACGAAGCTTGGCCAGATTATTTTAAAACTCAAACCATTTATTTCAATTAAACCAATTACAGGCACTTTAGAACTGTCAAGGGTTGCTTAGTCAGAAAGACGGAGCTAGTTGCCCATTCCAAAGTGTACAAAGTCCCTATGGAGAATAACAGGTAAAGAAACTCAAGGGACACTTTTTTAAAACAAAATATTGTTATAAAATATTAGTAACATAATTCTTGTTGAAATTATAGATATGCGAACGATGTAGAAAGACGTGCTTGTTACAAGCGTCCGTAATAAAATTATTAAAAATTTAAGATAAATACAAGACCCTGTAAACAAAAGTTTATCAACGAACCCAGTGTACTGGTGGAACTCTTCCAGCAGCTGCTGCACATAGTCCAGGTCTTCTTGTAGCTCCAGAGGTAACAATTCCACCATCTCGTGGTTGCACTTGCCGGAGAATGAGCCATCGATGTCGTACACGTATGCAATGCCACCTGCAAATAGCAATGGACATTCATTGTCATATGGAGCAGCTAATAAATCAGGATAAGAGCAGGGGGATGATAACGACATTCTCGGTTGATTCGACACCAGAGACACTCGTGAGACACTCATGATATTCTCACTCGGAGAAGAAACATCGAAATAAAGGTTCTTTTGAAGTTCAGACGTTGTCTTGGTTATATCATTATCTAATCATATGAGGACCATTCGTGTCTGAGCTGGTCTTTATTACAAGAACATCGATGCAGACAACTTAATTACCAACAAGACTACGCTTGAGGACGCCGTCAAGCGTAGTCTTGTAGGTACTTAAATACAACAATTTTTTTTGCAGATTTTTAAATCCATAAAATAAAAATACAGGATGGCAGCACTATCTGACCTCCACACCCCAGTTACTGGGCCCTTTGTAAGACTGGTTGTCAGACTTTAGGGCTTCTGACTACCCATAACGACTGTCAAAGATCCACGAATGGCAGCCGGGACCAACGGCTTAGCGTGCTTTCCAAGGCACGGAGGGGTCTCAGTATGTAAAGATGGTCACCCATCCACATATCAACCGCGGCAAGCGTAGCTTAACCTGATCGATCGCCCTGTGCGACTATTTAGCTACGGGTCCCTCAACTGTGAAAGGAGGGTACTTTATAAAAATAAAAAATAAAATATTGCGTACCGCTCATGCCAGCCGCGAAGTTCCGTCCAGTAAGTCCGAGGATGAGCGCAGTACCGGCCGTCATGTACTCGCAACCGTGATCACCTACTCCTTCTACGACTGCAATACAACCGCTGTTGCGCACGCAGAAACGCTCTGAAGCTATGCCTCTGCAGGAAATAAATAAATGTTTATTTATTTATAAAACTGAAGATCATTCACAAGGAAATTATTTTCCTCGTAAATCTTAAACCGTAATGGCAACCCACTACATTTTTTGGTCGATCTTTTTATATATACGGAGACTGATTGCCACTTGTATGCAGTGAGTGGCTTGTGTGCATTATTTAAAACACTGTTAGGTAGTAAAGTACTTAATATTACTAGGGACTAAAGTGCGAATGGTTTTTACTAACCTGAAATAAGCGCGTCCAGATGTGGCTCCGTATAAGCACACATTTCCTACAATGACGTTGAGGTGCGACTCGAATGGTGACGCCTTTGGTGGGTAGATGATGACCTTGCCGCCTGATAAGCCCTTGCCTGAAACAAAAAATTAATAAATAAATAGGAACAACAAACAGCTACATTATACAATATTATAAACAAAAAGACGTAAATTACTTAAGTAATAACCCACAGCGCTGTTCACGGATTACCATTAATAAATAAAACATTAATCACTAGGAGTTGAACTGTTCATGCATGACAGTTACGCTAATATTATAGAAACAATAAAAATTCGAATAAGCAATAATTATTTTAGTTTGAACTGTTTCTTTGGCGTGAACCTCGTCATTCCTTATCCGTGGGTTTGATGGCGCTGCTTGCTGATGTACAGGCTATAAACCTAGTTCGGCAGCAGATGCTAATAGTGAGACACAATATTGTTGTTAGGGCTACCATGTAATCGGTCTGTAGACAAGCAAATTGTGTAAACCTGTTTTCATCTCTTGTCTAATAATAATAATAATTATTATTATTTCAATTTTAGCTTAGCATCCTTCTGTGCTCTATGCCACAGACCTTCAAAGCCCTTTATTATATTTACTTTATTGTGAAACATGATCTAATTTCTTAGCTCTTACATCTATGTTATTTATAATAATTACTATGTTTACGGGTTGTTTACTCACCGACATAATCGTTAGCATCGCCTTCCAGCGTTACAGTGATGCCCTTAGACAGGAATGCACAGAAGCTCTGGCCAGCTGATCCTTTTAGTGAAATATTCACGGTCTTGCCGTCTGGAAGGCCGTCGTCGCCGTATTTCCTGTTTATATAAATACAAGTAGTTATTAATTATTTTTAAGAATGCGCAAAATGTTTGTGACAAGGAAAATATTGTTGGCGGTTATAAGCGTACTCGTTGTACGGAAGGTTAAGTTGCCATTGATTCGAGTTTTTAGATTAAATGATTTTTTCGCAGTAATTCGCTGGATGCGAACAACTTTCTCTATTTTAGGACCGCTGTGTCGATTCTATTTGCAGCAATAGACTACTTTCGGCTGAGATGTTGATGAATGAAAAACAGTATTTCACGTAAGAGCAATTTAGCTTGCACGCATAAATATTATTCCATCAGGTATTTTTCAGTTTTGCGTAATGAATTGCCTATAATAACTTACATAGCGATATGATACGATAGCGTGGATGTGAAAGCTCTATCCTCGTTGGTGATCCTCATATTGATATCCACATGGTTTTCAGATCCGTCCCAGATGCTGCTACATTGAGCGATCAACTGGTTGTCCAGACGCTTCTCTAGTTGGAAGTCCTGAAAACATTTTTGTTTGTGTTTTAACATAATTATAGTAGTTTATGTGGCGCTACCTGTTGGTCGAGTAGTGAACAAGAATATTGTGAGACCTTTGTCGACATGTCAGAATAACTTTTGCGAGAAGCATTGAATATGACACCATATTATCGATGCATTGTATGATTTATTGGGTTTTTCCATCTGTGTCAATTTCTCAATGGCAGCCCGGAGTGTGGCTTTGTTTCCGGCTGATAGTACTAGACTCACCCTTCATTGCATGGGAGGACTTTACATAACTGACGAAATGTGGGTGTACTAGCTACCCCGTGCCTCGACCCTTCCGAGATTACAGTATTTTTATCTCACGAAGCGACACGCGCTTCATTTATTTATTTAACACTTCAAGCACATAAATGTACTGAGGCGGACTTAATGCCACAGGCATTTTCTACCAGTCAACCTTTGGGTGATGCAGAGACAAACAGTAGTAGGTGCAATCATGAAAATTGAGGAATAAATATTTTAAATATAAAGATACGCATAAACCTATTAAAACTATAAATATAATATACAAGGTGTAACTTAAATAAAGCACAACCTCATAAGGGGTCATTGTACTCATCATTATGAGCAACTTTTACTGTGGTACCAAACCTGAAATCGTGAAAAAAAAAAATCAGCTGTTCCCTACATTTATGTTCGCATAACTCGTCAAAATGTAGGGAACAGCTGATTTTTTTTTTCGCGATTTCTGTTTTGGTCCCATAGTAAAAGTTGTTCATAATGTTGAGTACAATGACCCCTTATGAGGTTGTGCGTTATTTAAGTTACAACTTGTATATACCTAATTACATACAGCATGATTTTTTTTACCGTCTCCAAATTTTTACAGAGTGTTCTACCCATAAATATGAACAACTTTCACTATGGGACCAACTCAGACCACGAAAAAAAACAAAATCTGCTGTTTCGTACATTTTGGTCAAGTAGGTATTGAACTTTTGTATTACAGCATATTATTTTTTTTTTGTGATTCTTGAGTTGGTCCCATAGTGAAAGTTGTTCATATTCATGGGTGGAACACCCTGCAAAAATTTGGAGGCTGTAAAAAAATCACCCAGTAAGTGTACAAACACGCTGAGAATGTGTACGTGAAGGCGAGTAGCGTCAGCACATAACTCACACACACACACTTCCGACTTCGCCATTGTCTCGGAGCGTACCGAGAACTCCTGCGCTTACACAGACATTCGCAGCGTGTTTGTACACTTGGTAAACACAAATAAAGCGCGTGTCGCTTCGTGAGATAAAAATACTATACGGGGGTAGTGTCACAGATTACTAAATAGTTACTACCAGATACTTCACTCAGTAGAAAATTTTCAATAACTACTGCTATAAATAGCCTACTACGTCGCGTCGCCAACCGCTGCATGCTAAAATGTGCCTATGTACGAATGAATTTAACGATTAAAATTGAACAACGTGCGTGCGCTTCGCTTGGGAAAACCGCATTGAATCTGGTCCGCAAACGGCCTGAGACCGCTCGGCCGGGCGGTAGGTAATTATAGCGCGCAAGTACATGGAGTGACGGAGACCTGGTAGTGTTTTATTATGTTATATGTTATACCATATTTTTAGGTTCTGTAGCTTATCTTACCTGTGATTTGGATCCTCCAATGATATTGACGCCGGGTCTCATATGCAGCGCGTTCTTGAGTATGAGGCTGAGGTTCAACATCCTCGCCTTGGGGTTCTCGTTGTTCTCTCGCACTTTGAGTAAATCTGTGCGACCGATTAGGTCTTGGAAGCGACGGACTCCGACTTCGGCCATGTGTGTGCGGACCTAGGAAGGAGAAATGTCTTGTAAAACAATGGAGAAGGGGCAGATATGTGCTTTTATTATTCAGTGGCACCATCATAATGACTTCATGCTTCTCGATGTAATAAAGAACCAAGCTAAATGAAATTATTGTACACACGACGACATATTAAATTATAATTTTCCAGTTTTAGCTGGCCTCGCATTGTATAGGCTTTTCGTACAGTGAGAAGTCAGTTTATACTGGAAATTGTAGCTTGATATATCGTCGTGCGTACAAGATAAATTTCAAAACTTTCATGTTTGAGAGGTAGAATGCACTCTATGTGCTAGTCCATTGTTTTGACGGCACACGCTCTTTTGTCGCTAATAGAGCTGAAGCAGTAATTATCAAGTGCTTCTAAAAATCTGTAGGTTATTGTAATCATTACTTTTTTTAGGGTTCCGTACTAATATGGCAAAAAGGAACCCTTATGGTGCGACTCAGCCTGTCTGTCTGTCCGACTGTCACAGCTGGATGTTTCAAGAACTACTAATGCTATCAACTTGAAATTGGGATTAGTTTTAGATGACGTTTGCCCAACTATTTTGTAAATAAGAAAGAAATAAAAATATATTTATTTTTTGCAACAGGGACTGAAAGGGCCTTAAAAATTCGAAGTGGGGCTAACTAGGGCATCTTTTTTTAGGCCGCATAGTTTTCGACTTTTGATGACAGATGTAAAAAAAAATACCGTTCCCCCTTATCTCCGAAGTTTGCATAGAGAAAAATGTTAAATTATTCTGTAACAGAAGTTTATGTAAAGATCACACGAAAAATAAAACGATGTCTCTAAGACAGCAGTGTTAAAAAAAAAAAAAAAAACATAATGGTACGGAACCCTCAGTGCGTGAGTCCGACTCGCTCTTGGCCGGTTTTTTTTTAGTTCTGTACTGTTACCTGGGTGACACCGCTACTTGTTATATAAGGTAAATACTAGTAAATAGCTAACAACAATTGAAAGGTAAGTAACACTTACCTCTTCGGCCAACATGAACAGATAGTTGATGACATGTTCTGGTTTGCCGGCGAACTTCTTGCGCAGTACGGGGTCCTGAGTAGCAATGCCGACGGGGCATGTGTTCAAGTGGCATTTTCTCATCATTGTGCAACCTGGACGAGAAACAAACATAATATTATAAAGCATCACAAAATCATCAATTAACCCGTGAGAAGGCGCGCCTAATTTTCTTACACGAGTAGGCGCGTGCGAGCAAATTGCTCACCCTATCATAAATGTTTATATTTTTAGTGTTTCTATACAATGTGTTGCTTTGCATCCTCGTCAAATTCAAGGAGGTAACTATGCTAATGATTCTCGACACGAATCAATAATAAAATGAGCAGGTATTTTTTTTTGTATTTTTCTAATTTTCGGAAATCGGCATGTGTGGGACACGCATGTTAAAACGCGGCCCGTGTGATACCGCACTGCAACTGCCCTTTCACACACACACACACATAAAAACACGGCCGTAGAAACAATACCATACTTTTACCTACCCCTGCGCGCACGCACCACAACCCTACTACCTCCCTAACCCCACCCGGCCACGTCCAGACACCAACTAGTGTGATTGATGTCGCCGTCGTGAGCACGTCTTTCTTATACGCAATAAGTGGAGACAGCCTTCGTCGAGCTGTGCAGATGTTCGCAGAAATGTTTCCCAATCGGCCACCACCGTCCCAAAACGTCATCCTCGCTGCTACTCAGAGACTGCGGGATTAACGCCACTTAGACGTCCCTTGGGCACGCTCAAGTTCGCGGCAGCGTTGGTCTGCCTGTCGCCTTGCAGCGAGAACCACGGGCGAGCACGCGAGATGCTGGTCAGCAGTTTGGAGTGCACCACTACAAAGCATGTCGTCTATTGAAGAGGGAACATCAACACCCATTCCTGGACCTGTGGCCTGGCCTCCCCGTTCTCCGGACTTAACGCCCCGTACTTTTATTTGTGGTGAGACATTAAAAAACTAGTGTACACAGACGAAATAACAAGTGTTAGAGAATGAAGGGAAAAAGTGGTTAGTACTTTCGACACTGTAAAAACGAATGTGTTTGTGTTGCGAAAGCTGAAGGAAAACCAGCAACGTCGCGCTAGACTGTGTCTAGAACGTGAAGGTGGACATTTCGAACAATACTTCCGGCTAGCTTAGGTAATTTATTTATTAGTACATAGACAATAATTTGTAAATACGTAGTTAGTTGATGAAAATAAGTTGATTTCAATTTTTTAACTACGCCAAAAATACCTAAAATTCCTGCTCACAGCAGTTCTCCTAAACAAAATTAGCTCTTAAACCTTAACCCATGCTTAACTAGCGAAGCTTTCCATTTTTGAAAGTAAAAACCATTTTAGATTTAGTAGATATGTACACGAAGTGAAGTATTTTTGGCGGTCCTAAGGCCCGTTAAATAGGACGGAAAATTTCAAATCAACCAATTTCATGCACAGATAATAAATTAATGACTTTCAATTGACTAACTGCAGGCCCTCTGGTTTTTATTACTTACTTTTATTATGTATCAAAACACCGCGCGCCGAGGGCGCCGTTTTTATTAGTAAGATCTAAGATTTACAATTTCATTGTTTACTGTTCGTTTATTTATCCAAAATAAAATAAATTGTATACTTAATGCAAAACTAACACTTTATTAATCAGCTGATAACTACGTACCTCCTCTTACAGGTTTTTATTATTACCTATTTATTTTGAAACCGGCCACTAACGAACACATAAATTCTCTAAAACCGGACAGGAAGAAAACAATAAAAGTAAAACCAGTAAATCATCCAATTTCTAATTTTAACAGACAGTGCTAGTCCTCATCAGCTGGCGACCATAAAAAGGCCCGGGGGAATGCCCAAACGCAATTTTAAAACAATGGTAAAATTTTACAAAGACAAGGGGTAGCACTGCCGGTCATCGACATGCACGCACACAGCGACACTAATAAGCAAACGGGGCGAAAGGGGCGATTCTGTTCTTTGAAAGTGGTTTATTCTGAAATACTGTCAAACTTAAATAACTAAAAAACAAGTATGTATTCATTATTGAACAGGCATCGTAATTTAATTTGACTATTTATGTCTTTCCTAACAGCCTCCTGAAATTTGACGAGGATGCAAAACTGCACCTTGTATTTATTGGCTTATAATGTATTTAAATAAATAACACAAGGTTTAGTAAGTAAGAAAACAAGTATTTTAATCAAAACTATTAAACATAATAGCAACTTCTAACGCAAATAACAAAACAACCTAGTATTAATTAATTTTTTTGGCACGTTTCATAAAAATCACAATAAAAACTGTTCCATAACAAAAACTAAAAAGTGTTATTCATCCATTAAATCTACACTAATGTGCCTCTCGAAACACACTGAACACATGTATTTTACATGTTCGGTGCAAAGTAATTGCTGGGCGCGTGATGAGCAAATTGCCGCACGTTGGTACACGGCCTCCACAAACGCCTTGCTGCGCGGTCGCAACGCCACTGAGCGGATCGAGAATTGTGTCATGGGGGAGGGGGTGAATATTTAGGAAGGTACTTAAGTGCTTGAATTGGTGTGGCATGGGAAAGACAAAAAATTTTTGAATTAGATTTTTGTGTGAGCAAATTGCTCATAGCGCGCCTTCTCACGGGTTAAAAGGAATTTTCGTAAAAGTCAAGAAACGTAATAATTCTGTTTAAGAAAACAAAGCTAGTAGAACCATATGATTAAGGATGCTTCTCAGTAGAGATTAATATTGATAGGCTGTTTATCCAATTTCGTCTCAAAACACTTACCAAGAGCAATGAGTGGTGCTGTACTGAATCCGAACTCGTCAGCACCGAGTAGTGCGGCGACCATAACGTCAAAACCTGTCCTGATCTGACCATCAGCTTGTACCACCACCCTGAAACACAATGATAATATAAAATAAGATTGAAGCAACCTTCCTCTTTTTCCCCAGTATTACAGCTGCATTTTTACAGTCATAAAAATTATTTGGTATACAGGTAGCTAACTTGCAACTACTTTTAAAGACTTAGGGAGTGTGCTGAGTAGTCAATTCTTTTACGTGATAAAAAAAAAGACTTAAAATAATTGTATTCTCTCAAGTGTACCATCATCGTCATAAATTTGCCTTTTCCCAATTAAATTGGTATCGCCCTGGCTTCTAGTCTAACCGAATGCAGCTGAATCCCAATATTTTACATGGAACGATTGCTTATCTGATCTCCATAACCCAGGAAATGGGTAGTACGATATTCCTTGGTAAGATTGGTTGTCAGACTGGAGATTCTTACTACCCATAACGACTGTCAAAGATCTCCAAATGACAGCCGGAACTGACTGCTTTACATGTTTTCCGAGGCACAGAGGGGCATGGATATGTAATGGATGGTTACCCATCCACAGGTCGACCTCGGCAAGGGTTGCTTAACCTTGAAGATCGACCTGTGCGGCTGATACTATTTAGTCACGAGTCCCTTATCTGGTTTATCAACGAAATAATCAGTGAATAAGCGCATACCTAGATCGAAGGTCGTTGAGCACCAGTACTTGGTGTGTCTCGGCGACTCCCAGCTCCCAGGGCAGGCCGGCGCTCTTGATGCCGGTCCACGAGCTGGCGCCGGTGCCGCCGTCGTGGCCCGAGATCACTATGTGTTCTGCTTTGCCCTGCAAATGAAAAATACAAAATTAAGCTTTTAGTATAATAATAATAACAAACGATGCTTTATGCTTTCTTAAAGAACTTCAGAATCTTACGAAGGTAGCTGAGGTGGTAGGTTGGTGCTACATCATTCCAGCAACCAATATAATAATCTCCCATGAGCTTTGTTGATGAGAAAATTAAAAAAAAAAATGCAGTATTCGATTTGATCAATGATTGGTCAAATTTGGTAGACCAGAATTCTATTTCTAACAAGGCTCACTGTTTCTGTACAGAGCACATTTATGTGCTTTCAATAAGTACGTCTGGACGGTTGTATTGTCATTTTCAAAGTACCTTAGCCACACCGGAAGCGACAACTCCGACACCGACTTCCGACACCAGTTTGACAGAGATCCGGGCTTTAGGATTAGCAGCTTTCAAGTCATAGATGAGTTCAGCCAAGTCTTCAATGGAGTAGATGTCGTGATGAGGAGGCGGCGAGATCAGACCCACGCCGGCCACGGAACAACGCGTCTTGGCTATGTCTTCTGTTACTTTGTAACCTGTAAATAAAGGTAAAGTTTTAAAATCCTGATTACTAAGTTCCTGTTTTACTATTTCCTTTTAAAACCCCACAAAATAGTAATGCTTTCACAACTAAAATACTAGTGTTGAAATTATATAAAATGGCCAAGAGAATTAGCATAAAATATTATTAAAATCTCGATTATGATTGTAAATGTATGCTTGGTCAATCCCTAGTATCAGGTGGGATGACACTGACAGCTCATTCCACGCTCACTTCACCTAAGCTTTCACGGTGAGATGGTTACAGAATCGCACTGCAGTATTCGATAAATAGCGTGGACAACTATACAGAGTGAGTTTTTTTACATACGTGGGCGCTGATAGAGATCAAATTTTGCAAAGAAATGTTATGAAGTATTCAAGTCCATTTTCTCCAAAATATCGTACCAGGTAACTCCCCGCCCTCTCCCGGCTTGGCTCCCTGCGCCATCTTGATCTGCAAGTCATCTGCGTGTGCGAGGTAGGAGGCAGTCACACCAAACCGACCCGACGCGACCTGCTTGATCGCTGAGCGACGGTTGAACTCGGGGTCCTGAAATTATCATGTAAATTAGTGGAATAATAATAATTATGATTAGGATCGCGTTAAGCTGCCATCTATGACAAACAACTTTTGTCAGACTGTCACGACATTCATGAAAACAATAGAGTTTTGTACAGTTTTGTGAGTTACATTTTTTTTTAAATTACCCACACGTTCTATGTTTCCACTACCTGCATTCAACTATATACATAGGTGTCAGCGCCATGAATGTTAGAACAAAATGTATGATATTTAATGTTGTATCATATTCTCCAGCAAAAGGAATTCCACGCACCCACGTGGAATTCCTTAAGTTTAACCACCGTAGCAAATTACTTCATACAGGTTTCAAGAAACTTACACAAACATAAACAAAAGGTGTTAAAAGATTACCTGGTTTAGATATCTATCAGCATTTTCTCCACCCTCACCAGTGTTGGATTTTCCACCGATACGGTTCATTGCGATCGCAAGTGTTGTGTGAGCCTCCAGGGATATCGAACCGAAAGACATCGCACCTAAAAGAATACACAAACTAAGGATTAAAGTCAAGCAAGTTTTGACAGCGGGTACATTTCCATATTATTGCATCTCAGCCGATGGTAACACCATGTGGTCAGAGGTTTCTGTACATTCGTGAAAAGATGATTTGGGTTGATATATATCACTATCGAGCCGCACGGGTCGATCGATCAGGTTAAGCTACGCTTGCCGCGGTTGGTCCGTGGATGGATGACAATCTTTACATATCAAGACTATTCAAGACCCCTCGGTGTTTAGGAAAGCACGTTAAGCTGTTGGATCCGGCTGTCATACATGGATCTTTGGCACTCCTTAAGGGTCGTCAGTAGCCCGAAAGTCTGACAACCAGTCTCACCAAGGGGTATTACACAATAAGGTCAGTTGATGACGTTTTTATAAAAAATAAAACGTAATTAAGAAATGATTTCTTACCTGTAGCGAATCGCTTGACGATTTCAGCAGCAGATTCTACTTCACTCAGAGGGATAGGCTCATCCAGTTTCACAAGCTCCAACTGACCACGCAGAGTGCACGCCCTGATTGACTCCAAAGCACTCTCTCTGTTGAATAACGTGGGTATTTATAAATATTGTTGAGCAGGGTAATTTTTGAAAAGAAAAAAAAAACTTTAACAAAACATTAAACCAATGAAAAAGAAAACCTTTTTGTCTAACTTTTGAAGAAGCACCAAACCAACAATCAATGGAGATCAATCAAGCTGTCACCATTTTACGCGTTGTGAATATTGAAATATTCTATATTAGAAATGTAGTTTGAGAATTTACACAAATAGCATTCTAATATATAAAACCTCAGTGTATAACGACCCAAAAGTGTTATGGATTCATTTTGAAAAGTCCAGCTTCAACCAAGTGTTCGTAAAGTTATTTATGTATTACCTGTATTTATCATAAGCAGACGAGCTCTTATTGAGAGCGGCTTCTTGCAAGTTGGCGATGGACATCGGATCGTTGATGTGTTTCTCACCGCCTGCGCGCCAGTGGTAGTTACCGGGGTTCCTAAAAACATTAAATTATAATAATGGGAATTTTTGTTTATTTAAAGTAATCTTTATTGTAGATTATTGCGTATCTTATTTATATAATAATAATAAACGTTTACTTCAAGTTCACAGAAAAAACTCATAGTTGTTAGTAAAACTTAAAACCTAAGTGTTAGTAACATTTTTAATTATTATTATTTGATTTTTGTTGCTGCGACATGCATGCCGCAGCATCTCCGTATGTACGGACAGTCTATCCTGCTCGCAATCATTGCCAGCACGATGTTGGAACTTGCCCGCACCCTGCGCACTAGAGACGTGCAACGCTTTCGCATTGTTGTATAGAAACAATCAGTTCGTGCTTCTGCGAACATGGCTGAGGCACTGCAGTACCGGGGCAGTCCCAACATCGACCTGAACGCGTTATTGAACTGGACGCGGAGGGCATTGTATGATTTTAAAGTAAAGGTAGTCCATAGGCTGCAGGTGTAAATACAGGTGTAAATGCAGGTGTAAATGCAATAAACTTTAAATAGCGCAATTTTAGCTTCAAAGGAGCAGCGTGCAAATCTATGTGCTATCATGTTAGCTCGCACTGACAATGCCAAAATTTATGACTGTATTCGATATTTACCTCAAAACCAGTGCGTCCTTGACATCACCATAAGTTAACGCATGCCTGTCAAATATTTCCTTTGACAGAATCTCAAAGTTGACACCACCTGAAAATAAACAAAAATAATATAAATAAGCAAAACTAAATGAAAGAAGAATAATTTACAAAATGTTTGTTGTAATTTCGTTAACATACATTATTTACAAAATTAAGTTTATTTAAACGCACACGATGTTGACAAACGGCTTGCAAATTTTTTGTAGTTGCTAAAAAAGAGGCTCGCAAGATTTTTATTCTGACGCCAACGTTGACTTCCTATACGTATACGAAATATATACAAGCTGTAACTTAAATAACGCATAACCTCATAAGGGGTCATTGTACTCATCATTATGAACAACTTTTACTATGGGACCAAACCTGACCAAACCGGAAAAAAAAAATCAGCTGTTCCCTACATTTATGTACTTTTTCTTTGCAATTTTGGTAGATACTGATTTTACGTAAGATTGAAAGGGGCGGCGGGGGTTCATCCAAGTCTTATTTTTCCTTACGTAGGGGTCCATCTCCCTACAGAAAGTGGTCAAAATTGTCTTACTTAATAAATGAACAGTCCCAAAGCACTTATCAATAACTTCTTCACCCAATCTGACTGCCTCAAAGATCTGCGCGCTCTTATAGTACTGTAGGGTTCTGATGCCCACCCATCTTAGCCAATCTCTATAGCACCCCGGTACACATTATCAAGCTTACCAATCCTAGACTGTGTGCCTCTAAAGCACTTATCGATTACTTCTTCGCATAAGCCAACTGCCTCAAAGATCTGCGCGCTCTTGTAAGACTGTAGAGTACTGATGCCCATCTTAGCCATGACCTTAGCCAGACCAGTTTCGATAGCTCCCTGGTACGCTTGGTAGATGTCTTCGTCTGTTAAGTTCGGGTCCAGAATGTTGTCTGTGCGAAGGGAGAATGCGAGCTCGAAGGCTAGGTAGGGGCAGATTGCGTCGGCACCGTAACCTGCGAAAGAAGCACACGATTTATAGTTAACGCATACACTTATTTATACAACATTATTATTAGTATATTTAACATTATTATTAATATACTTATTTATACAAACCTGAATATAGTTTGTTCAGAATAAGTAACTGAATCGATTCCAATAATTTTTACACCATGTTATATTTTGTCCCAAAAATATTTAAAAAAGCTAACAAGTTGTACACCGAGCGACACTAAGTAAATATCCGCAATCATGATCGTACAACACCGGTCACAGCCGGTCGGCCGGCGGTGCGTGGTACGTGGTAACGAACTTTTTGTACGGACATCCAGGTAACATAAAAAGCTTATAACTTCGTGATTTTTCATGATACAGTTTTAAAATTTTGTACATAGATTCTTTGCATAAAAATAATAGACCCGTGTTTCGGGTTGCCCATACTAAAAATACTTTATAGTACAGACGCCAGCACATCAAGCTACCCGAAACTGTCAATTTTCCAAATCAACTTTGAACCTTATACTTTAGCAATAAAGTTGAAAATCTATTTAAAAAATCTGACAGTTTGTATTAGCTTGATGTGCTGGTGTCTGTACAACAGAAAATACATAACAAAAAAAAATTACAATTGTTACTAAAAAACATACAATGGGCGGCCTTATCATCATGCGTTGTTTCCCCGAAAGGTTGGGCAGAGGTGTACCTATAGTAGATACACCTACATTTAGCCAGATATGTTTAAGTCCCATGTAATAGGGGGCGCATCTATTGTTTACTGAGATATTCCAGATACAAAAACCCAATAAAACTTTGTCCACCTGGGTATGTAATCCAGGACCTCATGCTCAGCAGTATAGCTTACGCCCACATCTCCATCTATTTAAAGGTTTGCTTAAATAATAGGTATGTAACACAACACCTGCCGTGCGATTCTGTAACCATCTCACCGTGAAAGCTTGGGTGAAGTGAGCGTGAAGTGAGCTGTCATTAGCTAGGGATTAACCCTATTAAGTGCTCACTTCACGTATGATTTCACGGTGAGATTTTTACAGAATCGACCAGCTGGAAAACGATTTTTCCTTACCTAACAGAACACACATGTGGTGCACTTCTCTCGCTTCAGCGGTCTCTAGAATGAGGCCGACCTTCATGCGCTGACGAGTCTCGATCAGGTGATGGTGGACGGCTCCTGTAAGGCATTTTAATGTTCATTAGTATAACATAACATAATCGGCCCGTATCAGTTCGACAGCTGGAATACAAGCTACTTCTCTGTGAGGGTTAATTTGTGTATTTTTTGTTATGTATTTTATTTATTTATTATCTATTTATTTATTTGAACTTTTCGCACCAAAGGTACAAAGGCGGATTTAATGCCTTGGGCATTCTCTACCAGTCAACTAAGGGCGGTGAAGAGATTAGACGGCAGGTGCTTTGGTTGAGAGGATGATGATAAAAATAAAAATTAAAACTATTAAAACTAGTCAAACACATAAAGTTTATAAACATACGATTTACATAACATATATAAATATATACAAATTCAAGGAAGAGAGGTGTTGAGATGACTACGGTATTTATTTTGAAAATAACTGTAATTTCCGCTTATATACCGACTACTGACCACCCTGATGTCAAGAGGAAGCGCCTTCCAAAGAAGAATGGACTGAACATGAAAGGAAAAAATTGAAAAACAGGCGTAAGAGTCTAACGAGTAAACATAAGTTTTCAACATTATCTAAATCACTACATAGTATAAAACAAAGTCGCTTCCCTGTCTGTCTGTCCCTATATATGCTTAGATCTTTAAAACTCCGCAACGGATTTTGAAGCGTTTTTTAATAGATAAAGTGATTCAAGAGGAAGGTTTATATATATAATACATGCATAATATAGTAGAGAAACACTGATAATTTTATAGGTTTCTAATGTGATGTCGTAAATAAACACATTTTTTTGCGCTTACATTGTAAACGCTGGCTGAACCATTCAAGATAAATCAAAATAATGTACTACAGTATTGTACACCTTAAAAAGTTCTACAAAAAAGTCCGCCATGGTATATGTCTATCTCTTAGGGATAACCCACAATAACCATTTTTTATCCTAACTTTTTACGAGAAATAATGGCTTATTTAAGAAGCAATTTTAGGCAATACAGCATTAATCCTTATCCAATTAAGTACCTTAAAAACATTGTGCATTTCATATAGATCATTATGGCTCTTTACAGCATGTAATTTAAATGAATATTTTCGAAGATATTACAGTTTTAAAATGCGGGGGTTCCGGCCGGGCAGTCGGCCGCTGGCGCTTGAAACTACCCAATGGATTTTCAACTTTATCACTAAAGTATAAGGTTCAAAGTTGATTGGTAAATTTCGACAGTTTCGGGTAGCTTGATGTGCTGGCGTCTGTGCAGTATTGTACACCTTAAAAAGGTCTAAAAAAAAAAATCCACAATGGTATATACTATACTATGCCTGTATTATACATATAAACCTTCCTCTTGAATCACTCTTTATCTATAAAAAAAAAACCGCATCAAAATCCGTAGCGTAGTTTTCAAGATCTAAGCATACATAGAGACAGACAGACTACTATGTAGTGATCAGCATTGCACCCGTGCGAAGCCGGGGCGGGTCGCTAGTTAATTATATTTTATAAAATGTTATTGGTTACAAACTACTCCATTGCTTGGTGAAAGCTGTTTTTTTTTTAATCAGAATAATGACAATAAACATTTTGCTCTCCTCAGTTAAATATCATACTTCTTCAAATAATTATCGATATACGTTTATACAACGTGTAACGTTAAATGCGCAAAACCTGAAAATAGTTTGATCAGAATAACGAGCAGAATTAATTGAACCACTTTTTAATATAGGTCACATTTAAAAAAAAAAATCATTAAAAACGTTGCCGTGTCTATTTATTAGTAGGTCAAGCAAGCCAATGTCAGCGCGGCGCAGCGGCCCGGTGATGACTCATCCCTCGACAAAGCGTCGTCGAAGACGCAAGAAACGATCAGAATGGCCAGCAAAACTAAAACAGCACATAAAACCTTTACAATTTTTTTAATGACTTATTTTCTCTCTGAAATAGGTCAATAGAGAACATGCAATATTTTTATTTTTGCCTTCATTTGAAGGAATTTCATGTAGAATATACCAAGAGTATAATAAAACATTTAAATACTATAATTTACTGAAAAAAATTGCGGTTTCAAACTGACAGTTTAAATTTTCGCGCGAAAACGATCTACAGTTACGATGACGTCACTCCGGTCTGTCACTGGCCATATTTGTTCGTCGCTGGCTTTCATAGTTGCGTAATTTTCAACTTTCGAGATATTTTTTGAATAAATACTCGTAAGATACTGTAAATTATAAAAAAATGGACTAAGTATCCATAAACCTCAGCAAGGTAATTGCGTAACACACTATCAGTAGCAATGGGTTTCATTTTGACAGTTGAAGAACATTTTGCGTTTTTTACCTTGTTGACCAAACACATTTTTCGAACATTTGAAGCAATAGATTAGCAATATAAGCATATTCCTAATCTATTGCTTCATATGTTCGAAAAATGTGTTCAAAATGATTCAAACTGACATTAATATTGTGTACAGGCTGTCATAACAATGCCACAAATATCCCGAGAATAAGCCGAGTTGATTCGTGTTTTGTGAAAATGTGTCCATCGACTTCAACTAAGTTTCCAAATAAAATATTTTTAACTGGACCTTCTGACCCGAAGTTGAGAAAAAAGTGGTTCCAAGCTGCGAAGAGGGATGACAATTTATTCTTTAGACTGTCATTCGATGCTGTGAATAAATAATAAATAATTTCCGCAATAAAAGTTGTTTACGTTCACAACTATAACCTTAAATAATAATCAATATAAACTAAAATAAAAACGATGCAGTGGTCCTTCTTTTATGTTTTTTTTAACATTTTAGTCACAAAATATTGATAAATAGTATATCTGCATCTTCCCTATTGAATTAAAAATCAATTGGGGGTCTGAGGTTTTGCGCATTTAACGTTACACGTTGTATAGTTTTTTTTTTTTTTAAACTAGATTACCTAGTGCAAGCAGTGTGCTAACAGGCACCCTGTTAGGTCCGGACGCCCGGTCACTCAGCACGATGAGCTGGTACCCGCTGGAGGCGGCCGCGTGAGCTTCTCCCGAGATGCGACCTAGCGCTGGCTCCATGCCCGAGGGGCCTTCGAGGTAGTCGAAAGAGCAGTCGATCACCTTTGTCTGGGGAGAAAAGGAAAATATGGATATACTTATTTGTTATTACTTAAGTACCTTTTTTATATTCCATGACGGTATACAAAAAACTACAGAATGCAACCTGCTACGATCCTTACATATACCTCTTCTTATCTTCGTAAAGTTTATACATCTGAAGGCCAATTCTCATATTTTTAAGCGTTCAAAATCTAGTCGCAGCCTCATCTTGGCGACAAACAATTGTCAAAAACTTGACAAAAATGTAAGGAAATTAGAGGTATTTTTGATAGATTCAGACTGAGATCAGGCAGTGAACATTCTTAAAATTACGAGAATTGACTTCAGCTCATACACGCACGGTTGCAAGTATTGCGCAGCTAACCTTTCTGAAGAATATCACCAGGTCAGTATGTCTTTCTAGGTCGTCCCCTCCCGGTGTTTCTTATACTGCATGATTTTTTTACCGTCTCCAAATTTATACAGGCTGTTCTACCAATGAATATGAACAACTTTCACTATAGGACCAACTCTAATATCACGAAAAAAAAATCAACTGTTTCATACATTTTGGTAAAGTAGGTATTGAACTTTTCTATTAAACAGCAGATTTTTTTTCGTGATTTCAGAGTTAGACCCATAGTGAAAGTTGTTCATACGAGTATTCTTGGGTAGAACACCCTGTAAAAATTTGGAGACTGTTAAAAAAATCATCCAGTATTTCTTATATTCGGAAACGCCGGAATCAAACTAAGAAATCGTAGTCTCTGGATAACGTCGTGGGACAACATCATAAATGATTTCTTTTCTTCAATGAATACCAAGTCAGGTGTATAAGTTTACCTTCCATCCCCGATGAGTGGTATGCTTCAGAGCATGTAGATCAGGCAGAGACAGAATAGGCTGCGGTAGGAACAGACGGTGAACGAACTCCGCGCTTGGCTGCAGAATGTTGGGTGCGGGACCAATCGGGCATAGAAGCGACATAACGATCTTCTCCCTGTAATTAAATATTGATTAATTATGTAATTTTAAGACGTGACCTGGCTGGGTGACTTCGATACAATATTCAAGTTTTTTTTTTTTTTTTTTTTTAATTAATTTACATTGTCCACTTTATACAACAATTTATTTATACTGATGCATGTCGTCTCCTCCATAGAGTTCCAAAACTTTCCCTCTCTCTAGTCTATGTAAGCCCATTTTTTTACTTCTCTTTTGTTTATTGGTAATACAATAGTCAGCTGCTGACTCTCTTGTCCATAACAAATAAACGGTAATAACTATTGAATTTGAATGGTGTGTTTTTTAAACTAAGATATCGAATCCATTTTTATGTTTGGGATAGACATATAGGTTAAAAAAAAAACAAAGACCTGAGTCAGACCCTACCTGAATGGATCAATAGGTGGATTGGTGACTTGCGCGAACAGCTGTTTGAAGTATTCGTAAGGCAACGGCTGGAACTGAGAGAGGCACGCCAGTGGCGCATCGTTACCCATGCTGCCCAGAGCTTCTTTCCTGCAATCAAGACAGAACATTCAGATAGAGGGTTTTGAATGATATCTACATTCAAAATATTCGACTTAACTAACCGAAAAGGCAAGGCGAAGATGGCGATAACCTTATTTGTTAGGTATGTTTGGTCCACCTTTTTCAGTGTTTGGAGCACTTTGGAGGCATTGATAACAGGTCCCGGCGCGGTAATCGAGACACAATAGATGTTTTATTGTTATGACAGCTATAGCCGTGAGGGGCTTATGGCTAAGTAATAACAGCCGCACGGGTCGATCGATCAGGTTAAGCTACGCTTGCCGCGGCTAGTCCGTGGATGGGTGACCATCTTCACATACCAAGACCCCGCCGGGCCTCGGAAAGCACGTTAAGACGTTGGTCCCGGCTGTCATTCGTGGATCTTTGACAGTCGTTAGTGGTAGTCAGAAGCCTGAAAATCTAACAACCAGTCTTACCAAGTGTTATCATATTACCCAGTAAGTAGGTTGTGGAGGTCAGATAGGCAGTCGCTCTCACCTGCATCCGGTTAGACTGGAAGCCGACCCCAACATAGTTGGGAAAAGGCTAGGCAGATGATGATGACGGCTATAGCCGTATAGTGTCCTTTTTTATTTTTTCTTTGGTGGGAAATTATCAAATAACTTCTCCCGCTTTGGGCGGAGCGGGAGGGCGTGTCAGACTTTTACTGACTAAAACCCACCCATGTTCCTTCAGTTGCCTGTGCCAAGGGCCACGGTAACTCTTTCGAAGAACACGCGACCCGAAGTCGTATAGTGCCCTTGAAAGTGACAAGTGCCTCCATCATTGCGAAACTGCTCAAGCCACTCTCAAGCTTTGTGAAAGACACTTATAATACGTCACTAGCCACAATGCATCCCATGACAATTCCACTAAGCCCCACTGAAAAGTCATAGGAATGCAAACGACGCAATTTCGTTTACTTTAATTTTTACCAGTCATTTTGGTATAAAAACCAAGGTACTAAACCGATTATGATGAAATTTCTATGGGACCAGTCTGAAAGTATATATTTTCAAATAAAAAGAATTTTGGAAATCAGCTAGTAAATAACGGAGTTCTGAGGTAAATAACATTAAAAAAAAAAATCAAATGACTTGATAACCTCCTCCTTTTTCTGAAGTCGGTTATAAATAAACATCATTGTGATTTTGACAGACTTGGCTATGGCAGCAAGCCAATAGCAACTTTATTGCCACGACAGTAAAGATCACTGTCATTTTAACAGTGACGCAAAATCAGAGGTTAAATGTGTGAAATCTGTGAACGGGCGAGTTGAAACTTACTTGTTCTGAATCATAGGAAGTAGAAGCATGTGGATAGACTCGATAGTGTATCCAAACAATGGCAGCCTCCTGTCCGCGAGTCCCGTGATGATGCTGGCGTTGGTGCCGTTTGTGCCGTTCGATACGACGGCAGGCGTGCCGTTCTCTGTAGCCACCGACTTGTGGATGTCTTCCATTGTTATCTAGAATTGTTAGTTAAAGTATTGTGTTAAACAGGATCACTATTTAAATACACCAACAGCAGACTATGAAAACTTATTGGGAAAACAATTTACATAAAAGGGTTTTGATCGAGAAACAGTATATGAAAGCTGCCGAATAATAATTAATTTACAGAATACAACATTTAGTTTTGAAATAATCAACTGAATGTTCAAACAGCAAAATAGGTGGTATCTGCAGACAAGGTATGGGGCCCTGTCTGTGTCCACGTCTTTTTACAATGGAGATTTGTCCTACAAACTCTTCCTTTTTGCTGTGTGTACAAAGTTCTCTAGTTTTTATAGTCTGCAGTCAGTTAGTTACAACATCTAATAATTGCTAGAAAGCTTTAAAAAAAATCTTCTGAAAACGTCTAAAGCTGTAAACACGACGCCGTAATGGTCCTCACGCTACATAAAGCTTTACACCAATACGAAAAACAGTAACTCGGTATGTTAGAAGAAGCGGTCCTTTGAGGAGTTAAGAACATGCATGTAGCTATCACAGGACTAAAGACGTGATTTACTCGCATGTTTTACGTTATGGACATTAAGGAGAATTTCTCCTCAATCCTCTTTAAAATATTTTGATGCGCCAGGAGTAGCTAGTTAATTCATGAAAACAAAGCCTATTAATTCTGTACATTGATATCCAAAAGATGGAATTTAAAACCATGAACTCTTAAGTTATATTTAATTTACGAGCACTTACACGGAATAATAATTAAAAGTACGTTTTAATAGTTTATAAAACTCTTAGTTTTGATGCTAATCCGTTTTTTTAATAATTACAAAGATCAGACAAAAAATCGTGCGAATAAATCTACACCTATCCATCCCGCATGGTTTGTACGGCAAAAATAAAGATAGGGCGCGCCACCCCTCTTCCTGTACAGTTCTCAATAGCAATTTAGAAATTCGTCACTCCCCATGCGTCTAAGCAAACTCACCATCTGATTAAATGTATAAATGTATTTTCCCCACGTACGGTAATGCATAGAAAAGAGAAACAAATGTTAAGAATGTAGCTGTGATGTTGAATGTATTTTATATTAGTTGATAAACATAATGTGAAACATACATAATATGAAGTATGAAGAAACCTTTAGTAACCAATTTTGGGATATACAAGAATAGAATAGATATTTTATGGAAAAACAAAAACAATTTTAATGCTAGTTTATACCTTATCTTGCAGCCACTCAGAGTGAGGCCGGCTGCGAGCGATTTCAATCTTGAGTTCAGCATCCTGAACCATTTTCTTTTCCAGAGTATCCACCAGCAACATACGACCGGGTTTTAGACGACTCTGGAACATGGAAAAATTCATTAGTATACCTATTTTGTTAACACAAATCATCATTAGTGTGTGTAGTGTGAGGGGTCGTGGGTTATGGGGGTCAGATACGATATGGAGGTCCCACCATGTAAAATATTCAGCTGCATCTGGTTAGACTGGAAGCTGACCCCGAGATAGCTGGGGAAGGGCGTTTCATTACAGATTAGACTAGCACTAACATTTAATCTAATCGGTAATTATATTTTAGCTAAAGTAAGATCTAAGAGGTCTAGGAGTCACAAACTCGACTAACCCAGGATGACTTAAGCATCAGCACGACCCAGTGTAGCCTATCTATCGAAGTCATCGGTAAGTAGAAACTTCTTAATAGCACGCAATCGAAAGAAAAGTGCAGAAAGTTTTTTATCTCACCTTGAGTATGACCTTGTCGGGATCCACGTCATAGACACCAACCTCAGAAGCCATTACAAGTACATTCTCACTCGTCACATAGAAACGAGAGGGTCGCAAACCGTTCCTGTCCAAAATGGCACCTGGAAACATTTTATAAATATAGTTTAAATTAAAAATGAAACACCAACTCGATGTTCCAGACTATAACCAGTATCATTGTTGAAAAACTGTCGGAAAAAAATTATCATCCTTAGAATCTGGACATCAGGGCCACTTGCAGGTCTTTTGGCAGCGTGAAAGTACCATATTTGTGAAAATTTTCTAGAAAGTTCCACATCACTTACCAATGTACCGTCCATCAGTGAAGGAGACCAAGGCTGGTCCGTCCCAAGGCTCCATGCACGAAGAAGCCCACTGGTAGTAGTCTCTTTTCTCTTTAGGCATGGTGACGTCATTCTGCCATGCTTCAGGTACCATGGTCATCACGGCTTCTGGCAAGGAACGCTGGCCAGCGTGCACGAGGAATTCGAGGACGCAATCAGCTGAACCAGAGTCGGACAGGTTCGGTTCCACGACTGGGTAGAGTTTCTTTAGATCTGGAGACAAGTGTTTGTATTAAGAAGGTTTAAGTGTTTGATGGAAGGAGCAAAAACATTACTATTCCACCGGCAACGTCTAGAGACGGCAGTATTTATAAAATTTCTAGCGCCGAGACAGAGTTGAGTATTGCTTAGCCCAAAACAGTTTTATTTAACAGCAAAGCGAGCAATATACAGAAAAGGGGAGATTGGTATCGGTAGGATTTCTGATCGCAGTTACGCCACAAATGTACTGAACATAAGGATCGGGAAAGGCAAGTAACACAGCATTGGCTTACCTTCTCCGAACAGTTCGCTCTTCATGACACCCTCGCGAGCCTTCATGAGGTTGACATTACCCCGCAGCGTATTGATCTCGCCATTGTGAGCGAGGACTCTGGAAAACAATCCCAAGCAGAAGATTAATAAGTTTATCCTTCAGTTCCGTTATCAGGTCCTAGTCCAAACAGGAATAAGGGGTGATTTTAGTCCAAGTAGTTCAAATACTTCATTCTATGTGTCTCCAGCAGTGGATGTCTTTCGGCTGAAGTGGTGCTACTGCTATGAAAAATATACAAACCGCAGAGGATGTGCCCTTTCCCAGCTGGGGAAGGTGTTGGTAGAGAATCTGGTGTGTACCAGCGCCAAATACGTGGTGAAGGCTGGGTTGGTCAAATCCTTGAAGTACTCCTGCATAGAACATAATAGTATGATTAGTTTATAAATAAGCTCATTATCATCGAAACTAAATAGGTAATCGTTATAGTCATAGCCGCATTTTAAGCAGTCAAACATTTTTTTAGGACAGACATCCTATGCCCTACCGCGCTATGCAGCAACCTAAAAGATGTTTTTCTTAAGAGTTTCATCATGGTGTCCCTTCTATTACTGATTAAACATCTGATCCCACTGGCTTGCGAACCGATGGGTCTACAAAATAAGGATATAAGGAATTAATTTCCCACTCACCCATAGCTGCTGCGAAGTCAACAATCCCTTGTAAACGACGGTCTTCAACGCAAGACTGCAGATATAGAACCTAGCGCCAGGCACCACCAGTTCATGGGATGCACGCTTGCGCAGCACGAATATCTGAAAATACGCGCACACACTCCAGATACGGAAAATACAGCACACGGTGGGATGCCTGTACGGAAAAGATGGTTCAGATTGGTACACATAAAAATAGTTATTACAAAGATTGACAAATAAACCCGTGAAATAAACGTATGAATGTTGACGTGTGATTAAGTTTCTAAGTCGTACATGTCGTGATGTGATAATTAATAAATTGATACATATGACATTAATAATTCAGACTATTTTGCTAGTGTCTTTTCAGTGAATTTTACACCTACGTGTACGACCAACTTTTAAATACAAGCATCCCGTAGGGATTATGAAAGGGTATGTAAAATTTACGTTTGGCACGAAGTGGTCGCGTCCGGCCGGCCAGTGTGCACGCAACGATCTGAAAAAACACCTATAAGAGTTCCTTACGTCCTAGTACCGCGCTTACTACCACTTATTTCAAGAGGATGAATTTGTAACGGGTAATGTTGCAAGTTCATACTCCCCATACCCTCTCTCACTCTTGTGCGTAGCTCCGTCTCGTTCTTACCTGTCTGGCTAGTTGTTCGTCGTCGGTATCTCCGGTAACAAACACTTGACGCATAAATGGCTCCGAATTACGAGCCACCTGACCTGAAAGCGAGCCAAAACAGCCCATTACTAACTTCACCAAGGGAATGTGTCAACTTTATACTAGCAGATTTACCTATATCCTATTTTATAAGGTAAGTTTTTAGAACACTTTAATGGCAGAGAAATGTCATAAATGTTTAATGCATTTATACTGTATGTAATTTTAACTGAAAAGATGGCTGACATTTATGACAAACTTGAATGATGGTAGACATGACAACATCACCATTTAAGCGTTATGGCTGCTTTTGTTGAGACTTATTCCAATATTTAACTCAAGATTCAACAAAAACTGAATGATGCAAGCTTAATTTAAACAAATAACACATATCTAAGTATAATTTATATGTAATGAATCTTAAGTTAAAGTTACAAGTTTTTTTTTAATCACAATTCTTTTGGTTTAAACAACTGTGCAGTACGGCCAAAGCATCAAAATCATATTATTATTTTTTTACTTTTCATAGCTATTTCCAAAGATTAATTACTTTATATGTTCCGATGCTTGTGACAGTACGTAGGTATAATAATTATTTGCAATAATTTTCCAAGCGTATCCACATATTTGCAATGCAAATTATAATATTGTATCCATGCAAAATCATAGCCTTTATAATTAATGAAGACATTCTAAAAGCGAACGTAGTGGATACGTTATGGAAAATTGTATAAGAACCGGCTACTTATGCGTAATAGAATCACTCAAAACATATAAAAAGTTACTAAAACAATGCTGTAACACAAATTGTATGTGCCTCGTTTAGGAAAGCAATTTGCACTATTGCTTTTAGTGGTTCTAAAACGCATAGTACCGAATCTGATGTCAAATCGCACAAACCGTTTGGTCAAGCTTCGCATGACCGCATTCAGCCGCGTTTTAACGACCCGACATTACTACGACCTGCAATGATAGTCGCAAACAAAAATCGCAACGTCGAAACTGGCCTTATATCGAGCGACAACATCGGTGGACATGTCGTCAGTGAGTGACAGACAGGACAATATAAATGATAATGTCTTTTGAGCCTATGACAGCTTTACTGAGAATCTGAGAGCCTTTTTATCATTTTCCAATAATAGCATGAAGCAAGTGCTTCTTTTTAATTCATTCAATGTTGATATAAGGGATGAAATAGAATCCTACTAATATTATAAACCCGAAAGTTTGTGAGGATGGATGGATGGATGTTTGTTACTCTTTCACGCAAATATTACTCAACGGATTTTGATGAAACTTTACTGTAATATAGCTTATACCTACATCAGAATAACACACAAGATACTTTTTATCCCGATATTACCACGGGATCGACACTTATGCGGGTGAAACCGCAGGGCGCAGCTAGTAAATACATAGTGAATGATGGCGTGAAGGTTGTCGGGGCAGAATTTAAGAAGAAAAAAACGTGTTGCGCCGACCCCAAGTGACATTGGACAAGAGCAGAAAAATGATAAAACAGAGCGCATTTTAAACTGAAATGTTTAAATATCCCATCTAGTAAATATAATATGCTTATAACAAAATCAGTACGAGCCGCTACGTCGCCGCCCAGCCAATCGGTCCAATAAATTTTAAATTAAAACACCGATTCAACTCAACTAGTCAACCACTCCCATTGGCTGTGATTAGTCCCGCGCCATATTTGTTTACTAGGCAGGGTCCTGACTCTGTGTTCTAATAGATAAACGTTTTGATGTTGTGTGTGAGCTAATCAAAAAAGGCTCTCAGTTCTTCTTTCAACGTGTTATGGTTCCCTGTTCTGAGATCCAATTTGTAAGTATGTCTTCTGCATAATAAAATAATCTTCATAATGCACTTATTGATTGATAAAAGTCACATTTAACGAATGTTCAGAAATTATATTAACTGAATTAAAGAAGGTTTGTTCATTTCTATAGATCTAAGTATATAGAAAGTCATAACTTTCGAAATACGTTAGTTAATTTAATTATAAATCATAATCATAATCATTTAAAAAAAAAAAAAAAAATAATAAAGTATACTTTTTATAAAGTTATCCAGTTACAGTTATTCAGTTACTTGCCTTAATTTTATAAAAAGTCAAGGTACTTAAAGGTTTAGCTGGAAGCTAAGTACTCAATTTCAAATCTGATTAATTAAAACTTCGAAATAAAACTTCAGCATAATATGTAGAGAAGTTCTTGGTTAACATTGGTTAAATGTGGACTTGCTCAAAGAAACTTAAAGGGATTTTTTTTTACGAATTTTTGTTTCTTGTCTATAGCTTCAAGAGTTACCTCTTGGACACTCATGAAAATAACTAAGTAAATTATGATACTTGACAATCATGGTAGAAAATCGTCAAGTACCTCTATAGTTGTTCAAAAAAATTGGACATCAAATAGCAATATAATGAGCATGCAGAATGACAGTCCCTGTCACAGAATACCTTCACAAATCAATGATTTTGAACCTGTCCTGCCATATCCATGCATAAATGAACCTTTTTATATTATGACAAATGATTCCTATGAATGTTACAACATAGAACATACAAGTAACTGACAATGAACTGCCTGATTTAAAATGGCTTCCTTTCAATAATTCTAAAATACATAATATGAGCCCTACCCTACCAAATTATACATTTTTGTAATTTTCAGGTGTCTTACCGATGGTGGAATTATTGGTAGGTACGGTGCGCCAGCACAACACAGTCAGACCGAGGCTCACAGCAAGTTCTCCGAACTTCTTCTCTATGTCCTGGTGGTGGAGCTTGTCCAGGAAGAAGATGCCGGTGGCATATCTGCCGAACGGAGGCAAATCGATCTGGTGCGTATCTCTGTGGAGAAAAGAAAAAGACAGTTATTGTTAGGTGTTTCCAGTCAAATACTACCCATCGAGAATCTATACATATATTAGAAATTAATGTCGCTTTTCGCGTCCGTCTGTGTGACCGCGTTGTTCTTCTAAACTACGCAACGGATTTTGATGCGGTTTTCACCAGAATTTAGAGAATGTATTTTGGAAGGTTTGCGGTTAATACATTAATATAGCAAGCGATAAGACCACCTATAATGACCACCGATAAGACCCATTGTGTCACGCCTTGTAAAATTTCTACATTTATATTCTGTAATATTTATTACCCTTTCCAACCGAGTTGAAGTGATCGTGAGTTTCGACTACAAAATTCTGAGCACGATCGAGCGACTATCAAATTATTCCTGAACCTCACGTATGTGAGGATCTGACTGCTGAAGACCAGGTTGCATGAGATTTTTTCCAGTATTTTTCCCAAGACCTCTGAACACTTTCCAAAGGATTAAAAAAGAAGTCAAAACAACAACAACACCTACATTTTCAATAACAAAATCTAATAAATAACAAACTCAAAGCAATTTAGGCACTATAATATCGCCTAACAACAACCTCCTAGATAAGTCATGATAAGCCCATGATTAGACCACCATGGAAGCTGCTACCACATGTGGTAATATCTGTTATCACGTAAAGGTCACAGGGACGACTGCGCGCGCACCTACGTCACGTTCAGGCCGCAGTATTGACCAACAAGCCGGCTAGCGGCTGCCGGCTGCGCGGTGAGAATTATATTATTTTGACATATCTGCGTCATATCATGTGCACTAATTTTTTATCGATAGTTTTGGGGTGCGTCATGTCAGTTGAGTTTTCATTGCTAACGTCGACTGATTCTGTGACGACGGCGCGGCGGCATCACAAAATCAGTCAGTCTTTCGGCAAAATACACACTACGTCTGTTGGTTTATTTATGTAGAAATAGAGTACTACCACGATGCTGGGGATAAAGCAGCAACATTTTCATCATCACCTGCCGAGCCTTTTCCCAACTATGTTGGGGTCGGCTTCCAGTCTAACCGGATGCAGCTGAATACCAGTATTTTACAGGGAGCGACTGCCTATTTGACCTCCACTACCCAGTTACTGGGTAATACGATGGTAAGACTAGTAGTCAGACTTTCGGGCTAATGACGACCCGTAACGACTGTCAAAGATCCACGAATGACAGCCGGGACCAACGAGACCCGGAGAGGTCTCGGTATGTGAAGATGGTCACCCATCCACGGACCAATCGCGGCAAGCGTAGCTTAACCTTATCGATCGACCCGTGCGGCTGTTATTACTAAGCCACAAGCCCCTCAAGCAGCATCTTCTTATGTTTAATTAATTCGCTTTTTTAATTTGTCTCCTCAAAACATTCTTTGAATAATCTGTTAGGAGGTTCATGTTCAACGAAATGAATGTTTAAAATAGTAATGGTTTGTTCTTCATAACAAAACAATTTAAATTGATTCCTAGACTTAACACAATCAGAAGAAAGTCTGTTTAATAAATGTCCTGTCAGTTTATTACACATTCCCATGCGTTCCAAAGGCTTCAGTGTTATGTTATTAAGTTATTATCTAAGTAACAAATGTCTTATGGAAGGATGTGTCATAATAATGCTCGTGAATAGATATACAATAATGATGACCTAAGCTTAACAGATTTAAAAAATTGTTCCACCTAAGTACATATAGAACATGGGCTGTAGTTTTTTAGTATATTATGGTGTCTTAAGACTTCCACGCGAACGCAGTCGCAGGCAGAAGCTAGGGATATAATATGTATATGCAAGAAAAAGTGCAATGGAATTTCCAACCAAAGTTGAGAAGGTCTAGCCTTCTCAACTTTGGTACGACTCAAACGAACGTAAGTAATAAAAAACCGGCCAAGCGCGAGTCGGATTTGCGCACGAAGGGTTCCGTACCATTTTATCTATAAAAACGGTAGTAAAATCATGTCTTTTGTATGGGAGCCCCCTTAAATATTTATTTTATTCTATTTTTTAGTATTTGTTGTTATAGCGGCAACAGAAATACATCATCTGTGAAAATTTCAACGGTCTAACTATCACGGTTCATGACAGCCTGGTTACAGACGGACGAACGGACGGACAGACGGACGAACAGCGGAGCGGGAGTAATAGGGTTCCTTTTTACCCTTTGGGTACGAAACCCAAAAAAGATATACAGTGTGTCCGGACATGGACTAGCGATATTCTAAATACTTAAATATAAGCTATTTTAAAGTACTATTACACTATAGGCTTGGGTCCAATACACTTCCCCGCTATGTGGCAGCCATTTTGTTTTTTTTGTTGAAATATGCTCTATGCGAGTACAAAAAAAATCATATATCTCAAAGTTTTAGTCATACTGAGATAAAAATAGGCTTATTCGGAAGGCAATAATATTGTCTACCGTCTGCATTACAAAGCAATGTGTTCACAATTCCATAACTTTTGAAAAAAAATGTGAAAGTCGAAAAAAAAATCAAAAAATTATGCAATTCAACCAATAATGGTTAATTACTACAAAAACAACCCCGAGAACTTTTTTATTTTTTATACTAGATCGACAGTTTTTGAGCTACGCTACAATGCAACATAAAATTCACAACTGTATGTTTAATACTTTAAGAGTTATTGTTGTTTGAACATAGCGTATGCGCAAGCACAAAACGTCTTTGTTAACCGCCAGAGTGTCATTTATGGCATTCACTGTATTCCATCTGAGAGCAGGCGAGAAATACTGTTCGTTACTACCGTGAGTAAGCGAGATAGAACGTATTAGTCCACTACCTGAAACAAAATCAGTTTTAAGGACAAATTATTAGTTGGGTTAGTTTAGTTGTCCCTCGCCCTGCGTTGTGATCGCTATCGCTACTTTCACTTACCGTCCGTGCTGTTTACGTGCTGCGTTAGTGTTTTGTATTTAAAAGTGTGATAAAGTATGGCACAGCGTCAATATTCATCGCAACATATTGCTGACATACACTTTGTGTATGGCTTTTGCAATGGAAGTGCAAATTTGGCTGTACAAGAATATCGACGAAGGTACCCTAACAGGCCTACACCGAGTCGCCAAACTTTTATCGACGTGCATTCAAGATTAGCGGAAAGAGGTATTCAAAGAGCTGTTAAGAGGGTTTATGCGTTAGAGCCATGCTGGAGTCAAAATTGATGATTTCCGACGGACAATAAAACCATAATATGTTTAATTTATAGATGAGATATTGACGTCATATTATTGGGAATTTTATAATCTAGTGCATGGCTGAAAAACATTTTCAATTTTTTGTTTAGTTTTCTCATCAGAACCGTTTTTATGCAAGCCTTTTTTAAAACTAGCGATCGACGGTCTAAGCAGATGCTAGATATTAGTAAAACCATATATGACAAACTTATTACAACATTACTTTATAAAAAATAAGAACATTTTTTAGTGCATGGCTGAAAAAAAAACACGATTACTGTAAGTTTTCATTCAAGAAAAGTATATTCAAAAGTGTCAATTGTAGCCACTTTTCGAGATATTAAACGTGTTAGTTTAGGATGAAATCTGAAATATTTATATTTTCTTTTAGACCTATTAAATTAAGACATTTATGTTCTAAAACATGGTTCAAATATTTTTTTAATAACTTATATGTTTATTTTACTATGAATTATTTAGTATTGCTATATAATCGGCGCGGATTCACGCCACCGCTCATTGCCGGCTGAGGCCTTTCAGAGGCAGGACGTGTGTCGCTCCCATCGCTGCGTGTCGCGTAAAATATTATCGTACTTTCGCGAGTTTTTAGCGCGACTGGGACACATTGATACTTTTTATTATAATATATTTTTATTATATTACAGAACTTTGGTGAGTACATATTTTAATGTAATGGTATTCAATTAACTTAAGAAGATTAAATTAGACTTCTTTATGTATGTTTCGATTTTACTTTTTTTTAGATATGGCTAACAAAAGGCGCTATACGGGAATAAAACGAAAAAAATATGAAAATTTAGCCAAGGCTAATGAAGCTAAAAGGTAAGTTACCGAGGAGCCACTTTTTAACTATGTAACAGGTTATAGCCAATTCATATTTTTCTTACACGGGGATAGAATTCGTAATAATTTGCGTTTATTCTGTCTTATAATCTCATAAACTGAATTGACCATTCTGGGGTTGTCAGTTTTGGATAGTTGAGAATATACCACTGAAACGAGGTGGGTTCTCTACTTATAAAAAAAATATCTATATTAGGTGTAATTAGTAAACCATAAGAAACAATATTATACTTACTACTTTCTGAAGTCAATATAATTTTTTCAAATTACTTTTTGTCTGGGTATTTTTATGAAACACAGTAGTAATAAGATAAAATTAATATCCGATTCGTTGTTATAGGCAGAAAAGAGAAGTTCAAAAATATTTCAAAATGCTGTTGTAAGTTTTATTTTTTTTTACTTCTTTATATGTTATGGCAATTTTTGAGATTTTATATCTAAACAGACACGTGTTTCCTTTATTTTGAATTAGCACCTATTAAACCTAAACTAAATAAGACATTTCTTCGTTATTTATTTATCTCAAGCCGACAATCGATCGCCTGTCGTGGTGCTTCTTATGGTTTGTGTCACTTCATATTATACTCTGCATATTATTTTCAGACTCAACAAAGAGAAAAAGTCACTGAAAAAACACTGGAAATTCAGGAAAACTTGCAGGCGTTAGAAACGGTTCCAACTCAAGATCCTGACGCAGGAAATCTTGTAAGAATGACTTGGACATTTGTAAACATATTTTAGCACAAATAAAACATTGTTGTGTCTCAAGCCGACAATCGGCCGCCGGACACGATGCTTACGGTTTGTGTCACTAACCGACACAAACCGACCAACATGTTATTTTCAGACTCAACAAAAAGAAAAACTCAGTGAAATAACACTGAAAATTCAGGAAAACTCGCAAGCATTAGAAACGGCTTCATCTCAAGATCCTGACGCAGGGAATCTTGTAAGAATTACTTGGTCGTTATATACATATTTTAGCACAAATAAAACATTGTTGTGTCTCAAGCCGACAATCGCCCGCCGGTGTCACTATGTTATACCTACCTGTTATTTTCAGACTCAACAAAAAGAAAAACTCAGTGAAATAACACTGAAAATTCAGGAAAACTCGAAAGCATTAGAAACGGCTTCATTCCACTATACATAGAGTACTCACGGAGGATTTATGTCTGGTCAATAAAAGTGCAGTGTGGGTGCCTCACACTCTGAACACGGATCAGAAGGAGTTTCGTTATGAAACTGCGCGTAGCCATTTATCGTGGTATCGCCGTAAGAAAAATATACTTAATAGATTCATACGCCTTGATGAAACTTGGGTCGAATTTTATACTCCTCGTCAAAGACATCAGTCACGATGTTGGGTGGAACCGGGCACTTCAGCTGAACATTTACCACGTGCAGAGCTACATGAACGAAAAATACTACTAATAGTACCTATGGATGTCAGAGGCATTGCTTTTTGGAGAACTTATGATGAAAATACAACTATGACTGGAGAGCGATATAAGTCATTTTTAGAAGAAAATATTCCTATTTGGGCAGACGAACATCATATAACGAGTCCTATAATTTTACATGATAACGCCAGACCGCACAAATCAAAAATAGTTCAGAATTTAATTGAAGGAAAGGATGGATTGAAATTATTCAGCCGCCATATTCCCCGGATATGAATCCTTGTGATTTCAATTGTTTTGGCCATGTGAAGAGGAAATTGTCGGGTACTCGATACAATAGCAAAAAGGAGTTAGATATTAAACTAAAGAGCATTATTGATGAATTAAATGAAAGTGGTACTTTAAATGGTGTTCAAGATTTGCCAGCAGTCTGGGAGCGAGTGATTAATAGTGGTGGAGATTATTGATTAGTGTCACAAGGTTATATAATATAGTAGTCAGTTTTTGTAAAATAATAATAATAAAAAAATATGACACCGGAAGTGGGATGACCTAATATAATATTAATCGTTGTAGGACTTTACATTTGTACTACATTTCTAACTTTTCACCCCTGATTAGTATATATATACTTTACTAGCGACCCGCCCCGGCTTCGCACGGGTGCAATGGAGAAACTGATAATTTTAGAGCCACTATTCCTCGTAAAAAGTATAGGATAAAAAATGGTTATTGTGGGTTATCCCTAAGAGATAGACATATACAATCGCGGACTTTTTTGTAGACCTTTTTAAGGTGTACAATACTGTAGTACATTATTTTGATCTATCTCGACGGGTTCAGCCAGCGTTTACAATGTAAGCGCAAAAAAATGTGTTTAATTACGACATCACATTAGAAACCTCTAAAATTATCAGTGTTTCTCTACTATATTATGCATGTATTATAGATACAAACCTTCCTCTTGAATCACTCTATCCATTTAAAAAGAACCGCATCAAAATCCGTTACGTAGTTTTATAGATCTAAGCATATATAGTGACAGACAGACAGGGAAGCGACTTTGTTTTATACTATGTAGTGATAAAGTATCCAAAACTGCCTATTTATTTCACAAGGTTGTAATAAAAATAAGAACAGTAAATAAAAATCAACTAACGGTTAAATAAGTATCATTATACATAACTCAACGGATCAACATGGGTTAGTTTGACTATAATGACAGAGAGCACATCAACTCTACGCACACAGACACGCGCGCATCTGTGTGAGTGCAAAGAGCACTGCAATTACCTAAACTTGGTGCCGCGGATTTGGCGTTAACGCTCTTAATGAACGCAATCGCTTGGTATCGCCCGAAGATGAAGAAGAAGTGCTTAGACTAATAACCAATGATCCTAGACTAAGCGTTAGACGGATTTCAGTGCAACTTCGAATGTCTAAGTGGCATGTATGGAGAATTTTGAAAAGAGAAGGGTTACACCCTTATCATTTTCGACGGGTTCAAGACGTGATCGAACCAGATTTTGCTGCGAGATCTGTGTTTTGTTCGTGGATAAATAGAAATTTGAGACAGAACTGTAATTTTTTACAAAGAATACTGTGGACTGATGAAGCCAAATTTACAAGAGCTGGGATTACAAACCACAGAAACGACCATCTCTGGTGCTCCGCAAATCCAAGGGCGGTGCGCCCAAGCTCATTTCAACATGAATTCTCAGTAAATGTGTGGGCCGGCATAATCAACGATAGGCTGATAGGGCCATTGGAATTGCCACCTACATTAAACGGCGCTAGATTTTTAGAATTCTTACAGACACAGTTTGCGGACAGCCTCATGGACCTACCTCTATCATACCGTCGGCGTATGTGGTTCCAGCTCGATGGTGCACCCGCGCATTTTTCTCGAGCAGTGAGAGAATATTTAAATAATAATCTACAGCCGTGGATCGGTCGTGGTGGTGTAGTAGCGTGGCCGCCTCGCTCACCCGATTTGACACCCTTGGATTATTTTTTGTGGGGTCATATGAAACAAAAAGTATACGCTACAGTTCCAAATACCAGGGAAGAACTCGTCGCAAAAATTATGGCAGCCGCCGAAGAAATTAGATCCGATTTGGATTTAATTAGGCGCTCATCAACCCAGGTGGCACAGAGAGCCGTAGTGTGTCTACAAGCTGGAGGTGGCCACTTTGAGCAACTGCTTTAGATATTTTAATCTTCATTTAATATTGGAAAAAACATTAAATAAAATTCAATATGAATGTTATGTTTTTTTAATGATTTCCTGTTTAGGGTTCCGACAAAGGCCTTTTGTGCTTGCGCATACGCTATGTTCATACAACAATAACTCTTAAAGTATTAGACATACAGTTGTGAATTTTATGTTGTATTGTAGCTTAGCTCAAAAACTGTCGATCTAGTATAAAAAATAAAAAAGCTCTCGGGGTTGTTTTTGTAGTAATTAACAATTACTGGTTGAATTGCATAATTTTTTGTTTTTTTTTTCGACTTTCACATTTTTTTTCAATAGTTATGGAATTGTGAACATATTGCTTTGTAGTGCAGACGGTAGACAATATTATTGCCTTTCGAATAAGCCTATTTTTATCTCAGTATGACTAAAACTTTGAGATATATGATTTTTTTTGTACTCGCATAGAGCATACTTCAACAAAAAAAACAAAATGGCTGCCACATAGCGGGGAAGTATATTGGACCTAAGCCTATAGTGTAATTGTACTTTAAAATAGCTTATATTTAAGTATTTAGAATATCGCTAGTCCATGTCCGGACACACTGTATTTAGAAAATACTCATTTCGAGACAATCATTCAAGTTTACTCGCGATTCCTCTTATCGTCAGGACAGCATTATAAAGTGGTCAATAAACATTGCACTAGTAATCAATTATTTAGTTTACCGATCGAATTCGTAATCAATTGCCTTTTACAATATAAACGGTTTCATTACTTATATCATTAAAATCACGATTAAAATCAAGAGTTTGTAAAGACGCGTGTTATTGTATTTTATTATCATCGCGATGAACTTTCTCTTTCACAGTCCATCAATCAGTCCGATTTAAAGTCATTGATTGTAATTGATAGCTATTTAAAGAACCATTAATAATAATAATAGCTTGGAGTGCAATGGCTTTTACAGAGTGGCAGCAAGATCGAAGCGCAACCTTTGACCTGATTCTGAAACCTACGTTGAAATTTTTGGCCGAAAAAATGCATGCTCCATAAAACGAAAAATTTCTGCGGGGTCTCTGGAATCATGTGCTGAATGCATAGTTACACTTTACGCGTCGATGTCCAAGTCACACTGTATACAAGTTGTAACTTAAATAACGCACAACCTCTTAAGGGGTCATTGTACTCATCATTATGAACAACTTTTACTATGGGACCAACAGGAAATCGCGAAAAAAAATCAGCTGTTCCCTACATTTATGTTCGCATAACTCGTCAAAATGTAGGGAACAGCTGATTTTTTTTTCGCGATTTTCGGTTTGGTCCTATAGTAAAAGTTGTTCATAATGATGAGTACAATGACCCCTTAAGAGGTTGTGCGTTATTTAAGTTACACCTTGTAGTTGTGGTAATGAAAGAAATGTGGTTCAGATTTCTTTCACAGCAATCATCAACAATATATTATATTCTAATAATAATAATAGGTTCGTTCAAGAAGAATTTTTTATTTGTCGTCGCAAGCGATATCAAGACGACAAAATAATCAAAATACTACTTCCGGTTGATTTCATAATATGTATTGGTCAAACCGGAACTTAATTCTCATTGGTTGATCGGTTAGTACAGTGAACGCCGTGAGGTGGCGCTATAACTTCGCGCCATTTTCTACACGTGGACAGAGCCGATTGGAGAGCGGCCGGCATTCGACTTGTGGAGCGCACGCCGGACGGTTGAGAGCATACCATCGGAACTGTCATGTTCACCGTACAAACCTTTGTTTCTTACTGCTCATAAAGTGATTGTAAATTACCGAATAAACGTGACTGTGATTTGTGCTTCAAACTACGTTTTACTGGTTGCCCGAGTACCCACCTTCCTCATGGAACCCGTACCAAGAAACTATGATGATGGCACTGTTACCGCTACGCCCACGCTCGCGCCGACATATTTATTAGTCTTCCTTACAACTATCATTACAGGTATCCCTAATGCGATAGCGCGGTCTTAAAACTATGAAAAGAAAAAATATATAAATCTAGTAAAACTTATAATAACATCTAATAATAATCTTAGCTTAGCCTAATCTACACTGTAACATAAAATAAACAACAGTCATTTTGCGAATTCACTCAAATAGCACGTAAATACATCGATCTTGACGTGCAGATCGTTAACCCGTGAGAAGGCGCGCCTAATTTTCTTACACGAGTAGGCGCGTGCGAGCAAATTGCTCACACTATCATAGATGTTTATATTTTTAGTGTTTCTATATTTATTGGCTTATAATGTATTTAAATAAATAACACAAGGTTTAGTAAGTAAGAAAACAAGTATTTTAATCAAAACTATTAAACATAATAGCAACTTCTAACGCAAATAACAAAACAACCTAGTATTAATTAATTTTTTGGCACGTTTCATAAAAATCACAATAAAAACTGTTCCATAACAAAAACTAAAAAGTGTTATTCATCCATTAAATCTACACTAATGTGCCTCTCGAAACACACTGAACACATGTATTTTACATGTTCGGTGCAAAGTAATTGCTGGGCGCGTGATGAGCAAATTGCCGCACGTTGGTACACGGCCTCCACAAACGCCTTGCTGCGCGGTCGCAACGCCACTGAGCGGATCGAGAATTGCGTCAGGGGAGAGGGGGTGAATATTTAGGAAGGTAATTAAGTGCTTGAATTGGTGTGGCATGGGAAAGACAAAAAAATTTTGAATTAGATTTTTGTGTGAGCAAATTGCTCATAGCGCGCCTTCTCACGGGTTAATAGCCCGAATTGCGCGGGTCAATGGTGTTTTCGCTAGAAGGTTGGTCCTGACAACCGGCACGGCCAGTAGCGGCGGGCGGCGCCGCCTCCGCACATAGCGGTCCGGTACACATAAACTCAGGCGCTGCAGCACTCCTTTTTTTTTTTTTTTTTTTTGTTTCGGGGTGGAAAATCCTCATGGATGTCCGCCGCCCTGGGGCGGGCGGCGGGGTCTGTCAGACTCTTACTGACTAAAAACCACCCCGGTGTTCCCTCTCTCACCTACGCCGGGGGTCGCGGGAACGAACGATACTTCCGCAACCCCCGGCTGGTGCTGGCCCGCTCCAGCGGGCCTCTCCTCGTGCCCCCGCCTCCGCAAATAGCGGTCCGGTACACATAAACTCAGGCGCTGCAGCACTCCTGGGTTATGCTCAATGCCACGAAGTAACCTAACCAAATACGAAACAAGCGTGAATTGTGTTAAGATGTGAAGGCAATGCTAGTGAAGCAATGTTAAATGATTTTCTTGCTGTCGTGAAAATTACGGGCTTTAGTAATAAGGCCATAGTAATCGATGGCCGTAGCCATCTGCTCGGCCGACTGGTCGCAGTCATTGCTAAGGTAACAAAGCCCGCAGCGGTGGCTAAGAGGTAACAAAGTCGTGGTCGTGTGATCTGAGCAGATCAACATCTCTAGTAACTTCTTCACGAACAAATTTAAGTTCATGTCATTCCGAAAGAGGTACAATGTGAATCCCACTCGTGGACATTTCCACTTCAGAGGTTCCAAGATCCCGTGAAAGACTGTCAGAGGCATGATCCCCCTTCACAGAATGCATCATTCATTATTCAGAGGAATTGTATAGCGTCAATAGTAATGATATGAATTTAATTGCTGAATCAATTGCATCAGCAATTAAAATGAAAGAAACTGCGTCGCAGATTTAATTTATTTCAAGGAGAGTACACATAGCCAATCATTCATTCATTTTATGAAACTATTTGTTGTTTGAAACTGACGTAAGATAATTTATGTCACGCTCACGCGCAGTGCAGTAATAAATTATTTTAAAAAAATCTTTCAGGTTTAAGACCGTTTTTATAATAACTTATAGAACACGCAATAGCTGCAACTTAACTTCACACAAAATTCCATAGTACTCGGAGTATACAGTGTGTCCGGACATGGACTAGCGATATTCTAAATACTTAAATATAAGCTATTTTAAAGTACAATTACACTATAGGCTTAGGTCCAATATACTTCCCCGCTATGTGGCAGCCATTTTGTTTTTTTTGTTGAAGTATGCTCTATGCGAGTACAAAAAAAATCATATATCTCAAAGTTTTAGTCATACTGAGATAAAAATAGGCTTATTCGAAAGGCAATAATATTGTCTACCGTCTGCACTACAAAGCAATATGTTCACAATTCCATAACTTTTGAAAAAAAATGTGAAAGTCGAAAAAAAAAACAAAAAATTATGCAATTCAACCAGTAATTGTTAATTACTACAAAAACAACCCCGAGAGCTTTTTTATTTTTTATACTAGATCGACAGTTTTTGAGCTAAGCTACAATACAACATAAAATTCACAACTGTATGTCTAATACTTTAAGAGTTATTGTTGTATGAACATAGCGTATGCGCAAGCACAAAAGGCCTTTGTCGGAACCCTAAACAGGAAATCATTAAAAAAACATAACATTCATATTGAATTTTATTTAATGTTTTTTCCAATATTAAATGAAGATTAAAATATCTAAAGCAGTTGCTCAAAGTGGCCACCTCCAGCTTGTAGACACACTACGGCTCTCTGTGCCACCTGGGTTGATGAGCGCCTAATTCAATCCAAATCGGATCTAATTTCTTCGGCGGCTGCCATAATTTTTGCGACGAGTTCTTCCCTGGTATTTGGAACTGTAGCGTATACTTTTTGTTTCATATGACCCCACAAAAAATAATCCAAGGGTGTCAAATCGGGTGAGCGAGGCGGCCACGCTACTACACCACCACGACCGATCCACGGCTGTAGATTATTATTTAAATATTCTCTCACTGCTCGAGAAAAATGCGCGGGTGCACCATCGAGCTGGAACCACATACGCCGACGGTATGATAGAGGTAGGTCCATGAGGCTGTCCGCAAACTGTGTCTGTAAGAATTCTAAAAATCTAGCGCCGTTTAATGTAGGTGGCAATTCCAATGGCCCTATCAGCCTATCGTTGATTATGCCGGCCCACACATTTACTGAGAATTCATGTTGAAATGAGCTTGGGCGCACCGCCCTTGGATTTGCGGAGCACCAGAGATGGTCGTTTCTGTGGTTTGTAATCCCAGCTCTTGTAAATTTGGCTTCATCAGTCCACAGTATTCTTTGTAAAAAATTACAGTTCTGTCTCAAATTTCTATTTATCCACGAACAAAACACAGATCTCGCAGCAAAATCTGGTTCGATCACGTCTTGAACCCGTCGAAAATGATAAGGGTGTAACCCTTCTCTTTTCAAAATTCTCCATACATGCCACTTAGACATTCGAAGTTGCACTGAAATCCGTCTAACGCTTAGTCTAGGATCATTGGTTATTAGTCTAAGCACTTCTTCTTCATCTTCGGGCGATACCAAGCGATTGCGTTCATTAACAGCTCTTTGAATACCTCTTTCCGCTAATCTTGAATGCACGTCGATAAAAGTTTGGCGACTCGGTGTAGGCCTGTTAGGGTACCTTCGTCGATATTCTTGTACAGCCAAATTTGCACTTCCATTGCAAAAGCCATACACAAAGTGTATGTCAGCAATATGTTGCGATGAATATTGACGCTGTGCCATACTTTATCACACTTTTAAATACAAAACACTAACGCAGCACGTAAACAGCACGGACGGTAAGTGAAAGTAGCGATAGCGATCACAACGCAGGGCGAGGGACAACTAAACTAACCCAACTAATAATTTGTCCTTAAAACTGATTTTGTTTCAGGTAGTGGACTAATACGTTCTATCTCGCTTACTCACGGTAGTAACGAACAGTATTTCTCGCCTGCTCTCAGATGGAATACAGTGAATGCCATAAATGACACTCTGGCGGTTAACAAAGACGTTTTGTGCTTGCGCATACGCTATGTTCAAACAACAATAACTCTTAAAGTATTAAACATACAGTTGTGAATTTTATGTTGCATTGTAGCGTAGCTCAAAAACTGTCGATCTAGTATAAAAAATAAAAAAGTTCTCGGGGTTGTTTTTGTAGTAATTAACCATTATTGGTTGAATTGCATAATTTTTTGATTTTTTTTTCGACTTTCACATTTTTTTTCAAAAGTTATGGAATTGTGAACACATTGCTTTGTAATGCAGACGGTAGACAATATTATTGCCTTCCGAATAAGCCTATTTTTATCTCAGTATGACTAAAACTTTGAGATATATGATTTTTTTTGTACTCGCATAGAGCATATTTCAACAAAAAAAACAAAATGGCTGCCACATAGCGGGGAAGTGTATTGGACCCAAGCCTATAGTGTAATAGTACTTTAAAATAGCTTATATTTAAGTATTTAGAATATCGCTAGTCCATGTCCGGACACACTGTATATCGGAAAGTCCCCAAGCCACAAAGTTTGGGAAGTTCCGAAAATAAGCGTGACATTCGGCGAATCGAGAGTATAACCACAACAGCTACTCGTTTCAGGTAAACGATGCTATAAAACAAGCCAAATCAATGTAACTTATGTGCATAATAAAAATAGCTGATGGCTAATAATAAACCACAAGTGTGAAGGAATCAATATGCGGTTTTTTTACTACGTTTGAATGCACCGAGGATTTAAGTATATGTATACCTACCTACCTAAGCTTGGTGTGGATGGAGTGTTGAAAAAAACGTAGTGAAGTTGTTCGTAATCCTGAGATAAATTGCATACGAGATTGGTATTGATCCTAAACATATATTCAATAACGTGACAGTGACGTGTGGGCCAATTTTTTTTATATTTTTTTCTAATTTTTCCTTTTTAAAAAAAATTTTTATTGAATTTTCCTAGGTCTTATTAATTAGCCAACAGACTTCTTCAGGCTGGCCCAAATCGCTTCCAATTGTCCCGTCATGGCACTCCCAGAATAATCCACTCAGCTACGGGTGTTAGTTTTTGCCAATTCATCAATTTTATCAATCTAAGACAGCCAGCAGGGGCGATCTCTAATCTGTATCTAACCATCCTAAATGTCCTAACTAAAAAAAACTTAATTATGCTAAGCTTACAAAGAATAAATGCACGAAGTTCTTGATAATATCCATACTAATATTACAAAATTTAAAACTAACTCTCTCTGCCTGTCCTTTTCACGCCTTAACGGCTGAATGGATTTTGATGAAATTTGGTACACAGATAGACCATGACCTAGGTTACACCTAGATACATGGGTTGACCTGGGGTTGTTTTGGCTAGGATACTTTTTAACCCGATAGTCCGTTCCCGTGGGATAATTTCCGACTTCCATGCGGACGAGTCGCGGGCCAAATACTAGTGTTTTAATATGTCCCAAAGGCCACGATGTTTTGGAATTTACAAGTTAGTTATGCGTATTTCGCGACCCAGTTCGCCGGCTGAACACTGAGCAGTCTGTATTTACGGCTCGCCAGGAATTCCGGCCGGAGTTCGCTGAATTCTTTCGGGAGCTGTTGTATGGCGACAGGAAGCGATATTACGTAGGTCTTGCAAGTTATTTGTCTGGAACATGACCGGAATGTAGAGTATTCTGACTCCACCAAGAATCGACCCGTACCTACTTTTTACACACACTCACACACACACACACTGATAAAAAGAAAATGTAGATTGCAGTTTTCTGATACTGTATCTGCAAGTCAATGCTCATTTAATTTTGACCTTTATTAATCCAGGAATATTACAATTTTGTAACCCCGCTGCACTTTCTCAGTTACGGAAATATAAATACAATCTTATACAAAAGGAGCACAACTATGAAGTGAGAATCAGCTAGACTAGAACAGCTTATTAGTAAATAAACAATACGCAACAATAAATAATGTAAATACAACGTGTAACGTTAAATGCGCAAAACCTCAGACACCACAACTGATTTTTAATTCAATTGCCATATTTCAGTGAGAAAATAAGTCATAAAAAAAATTGTAATGGTTTTATGTGCTGTTTTAGTTTTACTGGCCATTCTGATCGTTTCTTGCGTCTGCGACGACGCTTTACCGAGGGAGGAGTCGTCACCGGGCCGTTGCGCCGCGCTGACATTGGCTTGCTTGACCTATTAATAAATAGACACGGCAATGTTTTTAATGAAGATTTTTTGAAAAATGTGACCTATATTAGAAAGTGGTTCAATTAATTCTGCTCGTTATTCTGATCAAACTATTTTCAGGTTTTGCGCATTTAACGTTACACGCTGTATAATAAGACTGCCCATCATCTCTTACATTTTATTATATTCCGTTGAACTAGTCAACCAGCTATTGCACAATAATATCCCTTGTCTATCCTCGTAAGGCCCAAACTAAATGTCGATATACATTACGATCCAATGTACTAAATATAGGTGCAAGTAGTTGCGGCCCAGAACGTTGGATTAGTAAAATAAAAGTGCTTAAATGCAATGCTTTTGGCTAAATTCTTTTAAGGGGGATTTCGTATATCTAAAGTTACCTATTTCATGCAAAAAATATGTTGTAATTATTTGTCCTTTTTTTAGGTCACTGGGCCTTACGAGGCTATCTATACAAGGGATACTTGTATCAATGATTGTTTACAAAAAAATGTCTGTAGACACGCTTAGCCATGCCTTCTACCTAGTACCTATGTCATATAATGCAGGATAGAATTGCCAGCAGGAATAGCGTGGGTAGAATAAGAAAACATTGTTACAGAACATTATCTTTGATAGCTTTTCCCTTAAGTGTCATAAGGACAGGGCCCGTCCGCCCCAACGCTTATCTAAATGGACGCTCAAATTGCAAAGCCCGATGAAGTTGCGTTGAAGCATTTTGGGAAATGCTAACACAAAAACTAGACGAAGATAACTGATGCCCGTGCCGTGTCTTAATTTGCATACAACCTTTCAACCTCATCCCTTTAGATCCCGCTTTGTAGTGGGGTTTCAAATAACTTTTCTAAGTACATCTCTCTGCTCTACTGGAGCAGCTGACGCTCATATATCTTATGCACCAAGGGAAAACATTTTTTTTAAGCCAGTATGAAATAACTTGTTCAAAAGAACACGGTGGTTTTCTTTTGAATTATTTATTACCTACATTACATATCTTCCTTTCAAATTCCATGCATGCAACCTTCAGTGGTTTAGGTTGTGTGATGCCCATTAGGCCTCATTTACGGAGACGCGGGGCGTCTCGCGTCGCGTGTGGCGTGGCGTCTCGCGGCGCGTCGGACGTTTTTTCTGTTTACGGTGGGGCGGCGCGTGAAGCGGCACGCATCATCGCACGCGTAAACACAAACTTATAGCAATATACGACCATGTTCATAGAGAAGCGAGACGGGAAGCGTGGCGGTGCCCGCCGCGGCGCCCGCGGCGAATCCTCTAGCGTGTAGCAAAGCACGCGGCGGGCAGCGCGGCGGCGCACGCTCGCCTCGATCAAATCGACTAGTTTTATGTTGGCGAGAGATGGGAGCGCACGTGTCGCAACTTGCAGCATGAATGACGAAAAATCGAGAATTGCCGCTGCGTGCGCCGCCGCGATAAACGCCGCGTGGGACGCGTCGGTGCCATCCGCGGGCTCGGCCGCAAAAAACGCCCTAATTCAAACAAACGCGTCTAAAATCGCTTCTCCGTAAACGCACTCATACAACGCCATATATTTGAATTCAGTGCGGGCCGCGCCGCTCAACGCAACGCACGACGCCCCGCGTCTCCGTAAATGAGGCCTTAGTCAGCCGTCAGACGCGGAAATGGTTAAGATTATTCGTTAAGATTTCCCCATCTACATAATATGTATATTTGTATTAGAAACATCTATTTAAGTAGACATAAGGGGGTTTATATACAAGCTGTAACTTAAATAACGCACAACCTCATAAGGGGTCATTGTACTCATCATTATGATGATATACTGACGATATATTTTGTATTAGTGTACGTTTTTTTTTCATTTATAATTCAACAATTTTAATAGTTTTTTTTTTATCATTGTTCGGTTCAACCAAAGCACCTGCCATCTAATCTCTTCACCACCCTTGGTTGACTATTAAGTCCGCCTTTGTACCTTTTTTGTGTGCGAAAAGTTTAAATTAATAAATAATACTATGGGACCAAACTTGAAATCGCGAAAAAAAATCAGCTGTTCCCTACATTTTGACGAGTCATGACAACATACATGTAGGGATTATTTAATAATAAAATAGCTGATTTTTTATCGTGATTTCAAGTTTGGTCCCATAGTAAAAGTTGTTCATAGTGATGAGTACAATTACCCCTTTAATATAAGAGGTTTTGCTTTATTTAAGTCACACTTTGTATAAACGATGATTAAACTTAAGTGATGTTTAGACGTGAAAAATGTATGGTTACACAGTCGCTAATCGCTACATAACTTTAAGCAACGTTTATAAATAAAGGGGAAAATTGTTTGTAAGTCTGATAATTATCGAATATGAAACAAAGTAAATGTCATAATACTTACTATGTGCAGCTAGAGAACCAAGGTGATGCGTTATCATGGGTACGATTCGGCGACGAATGCCAACATCCGTTTGATAATAATGCACGCGTGGGTGAGAATAGATGACACGACATGATAAGGATGGAACAATGCTTTCTCGGTTCTACAACGTGTAACGTTAAATGCGCAAAACCTGAAAATAGTTTGATCAGAATAACGAGCAGAATGAATTGAACCACTTTTTAATATAGGTTACATTTTTTTAAAAATCTTCGTTAAAAACTTTGCCTTGTCTATTCAAGCCAATGTCAGCGCGGCGCAGCGGCCCGGTGACGACTCCTCACTCGGTAGAGCGTCGTCGCAGACGCAAGAAATGATCAGAATGGCCAGTAAAACTAAAACAGCACAAAAAAACATTTACAATTTTTTTTAATTACTTATTTTCTCTCTGTAATAGGTCAATTGAATTAAAAAACAGTTGGGGTGTCTGAGGTTTTGCGCATTTAACGTTACACGTTGTATATATTATTTAAGGCGTAGGTTAGGATAAATGGATCATCTTACAAAGAAAAATTTTAGATGGAGATAAGTGGGCAGCTATAAAGTTGGCTTAAAAAGATTTATGAAAACTCTTAGTCGGGACTGGATCCTTTGTGGTTTCACTAGAAATATTTTGTTACCTAGTGACAATGACAACTTTACCAGTCTTAAGAATTTTATTTTTAACGGTACATATTCAGCTGTTTCTGTAAATCTCGAATTGAGAATCATTCAACACTAAATAATATCTCAAGCGTTCAACGAAACATGCAAAACAGATCACATAGGTAGCTGTCGTGAACAATTGCATCACGTTACCACACAAACAACATTAAATCAACATCATGATATACGGAATCCAACCACGTGACTGCGCACATGGCGTGATCGATGTCCGCTATAGGAGACGCCACAGGAACGGTTGGAAAACTGCCAAGATGGCGGCCAAATCGGGATATTTACAATAGTACTTAGTGTCGCCGCGGACGCTGAACTTAGAGCAGTGATTGTGTGATTAATCGCCAAAGTTCGGCGGTTACATCATGAATATGTAAAAGAGCAGCTCTGGTTCTTCAAACGTTTAAAGGTGTCAGGGAAAATAGCGGCATTTTCTCTTTGCCAATGAATAAGGAAATATTAAAATAGGAGATTTATTGAGGAAAGAATAAGCACCGCCACAGCAAATACGAAATGGCTATATGAATGCGAAAACCAAATGAATCAGTTATCATCATGACCACGTTCTTGTGGAGCAATCTTGTATTGTTTTTACAATGGAAGATCAACAGAAATAAAAATAACGTAGCGTATAATAATTCCTCGTGAATTTATGAGATGAAGCATGGATGAAGCTTGCTCAATATTAATAAAAGTCAATCAATTCGCTGAAAATTTACGAGTACAGTACAAGTCTACAATAGAGTCTGGGGAAAAACAACAATCGAAGATATTTTATTTGAACAACTGCACGAACAAGAAAAATAATACGTCAGCTTCATAATTTGTTTTCATGAACATTGTTTGCAGTCATAACCTTCAAAGCAGATTGTTTTAAAATATTACGGATACTAGAAAAACTTCAGTGACAACGTTGATGATTAGGTGATGCTGCATTATTGCTTTTAGAAACAATTAAATTTTAAAATCTTTACATGTTATGTTGTTGACTTGCTTCGCGTTTTGGTGTTTACTGTAAGTGCAGCAAGCAATTGCTATAGAAATAAATAAATACATCTGCCTAGCCTTTTCCCAACTATGTTGGGGTCGGCTTCCAGTCTAACCGGATGCAGCTTAATACCAGTATTATTTTTGTTGAATACCAGTATTTTGTATTTTAAAATCTTTACATGCAACTCTTAATTGTCTTTCATAGAATCAACAGCGCATCCATCATCATCTGCCTAGCCTTTTCCCAACTATGTTGAGGTCGGCTTCCAGTCTAACCGCATGCAGCTGAATACCAGTATTTTACATGGAGCGACTGCCTATCTGACCTCCACAACCCAGTTACTGGATAATACGATACCCCTTGGAGAGACTGGTTGTCAGACTTTCGGGCTTTTGACTACCCGTAACGACTGTCAAAGATCCACGAATGACAGCCGGGACCAAGCAACGGCGCATTCAACAGCGCATCCATCTCTGTCTTAAGGGACACTATTATTGATAAAAGCTCCCACTTCACCTGTTTATGTAAAGATAACAACTACCGAGTGACTTTCAGTGACGCAACTGAAGTTCATGCGAGTCAATGAAATTGATACAACATTTTGTACAGGTTATCGCCGTCCGAGGAGCGTGAACGACCGACAGCTGACCCAGATTGGACCTATTCCATAATCAATATGAGAAAATATTTTATAATAACCGTAATCTCATGAGAAAGGAAAAGTGGTTTGCATTGAAAAATGTTGTCAAAAACTTGTAGGGCCGAAGGACGTTGAAAAGGAAAGGGTTTACGAAATCAAAAAAGTATATCTTGGGGGCAATGGATGAAAGTTCTATAGGCACTTTGAAAATCAGAGTTACTTGTGTGGGATGTATTCTTTTTCATAGAAAAACAAATTGAACCAACCAAATGAAAAGATAACTAAAGAAAAGCAAGCCAAGCTACTGAAGCGAGCATAAAGCGCAGGCCACACCGCCAGCTGGCGAGCAGGCGGCCGAGCCGAGCGAGCATCGTTTCACCTCTTTTCATACTGCGGGTTCACACCGCGAACTACAGAGATAAGCTACCGAAGTATGAAAAGAGGTGAAACGATACTCGCTCTGCTCGCCCGCCCGCTCGCCAGCTGGTGGTGTTGTCTATTAAAGCTTGTCCGAGCGCAAAATTACAAGTAAACGCTGAACATTTCATTAAATGTCACGGGAGAAAATAGGATCGTTTTCCAGGACGGTAAAGGTCAGAGTTGAATTGAAACGTGCCAAGATTGCGTGAGGAAAATTTTAAGATGCGGTATTAAATATGACGAGAGGTCTATATTAAATTAATGAAATATAGTATATTTTACAGGATATCTGGATAAAATTATGTTGGATAGTATAGGTGTCACTAGGGAGACTGTAGAATAATTATGGAAACAAGAAGTATATAAGGAAGAAGGCGTAAAGAAATATTCAAATTCAACACATATTGACGGGTTATATGGGATGGTAAGCAAATCACACTGCTGGGAATATGATAAAGATCCAAGGATTCGCAAACACGAAGTTGAAATTCCGTTGAAAACTTGACACCGCCTATACAGTTAGCTGAGACAACTCTAAATTAAACATGAAGCTGACGTGTTTAACTGCACAGATCTGCCACCTACGTGCAAACGGAAAATAGATTCCGCATTTTCTACCATTTACGAAAAGCTTCATAGAGAATGGACTAAACATATATTTATGTTTAGTCTATTCACTATGAAGCTCTAAAAAATCGTTGTACGTGATGAATGTAAGACTGTTATTGATCGTTTTATAAATAGTTCTTTAATATCAAATGTACTTAAGTAGATGTGGGACGAAGATCAATTATTTGATGCCACAAGAGGAGTTTCTTATTTCGCTTTTATGTTGAGTAGATTTTGTTCTACATAAATATTGACTGGCTCAACATTAAATCTACTTATTTTGCAATGTTATCATTTAGAGTTAGGTCAGAATTTAGATGCATAACCAATTCCACGGTAATTTCAAGCAAGTGAAAATTTATTATCAAAATTGCTTTGAATTTAAAATTGTAACTAAAGACAACAAGCTAATTAAAGAATAATTCTGTTTCAACAACGAACCTTCTGGAACCAACAAGCAGCGTTATTATGGTTTCAATTGTATACTGCTTTCACCTTTCAAGACTGAAATTGCTTTCATAACCGACAAGCGAGAACTGTTTGAAGTCTTTTTATAGAGCGTGGAAGAATTTAATACAAGCGTCGTTTCTTAGCGCTTCAGACTTCGCTAGTTATGTAAGGTAGTGTTTTCGGGATCAAAGTCCTAACAAGTAATTTGCACTGCATAGGTGCTGTCAGCAGTTTTTCTAGCGTACCGAACGAACTGTCATCGTCTTTTATGAACATACAATCACGGCTTTGGCCAACTACTCGTTTGATATTCATTTAGTTGACATTCAGTACACCTGCTGTTACTATCATGGTAAAATTAGTGGCATGGGCTCAAAGCGATAATGTATTCATTAACAATTTTAAAATGCATGCTGGCTAGCTTCCTAAAAAAAATATCACGAACATGACTGTATAAAGTTAACTGTACGGAATTTGTAAAACTATTAAACCACGTTACACGTTCATGTAATTTATCATTGTAGCTACTGCATTTCCTAACCACAGACACATCGTGCCACAGCTAACATCAAGATGGATGAAGGAAAATATTTTGCTGTGAATTTTTTGTATACAAGATTGATAATTAATCTAATGCAAATTCTTTCATTTCATTCAAGCATTTGCTACCAGAAATCTTGAATGAAGATACGGAACTGCTATTATTTTACTAATACTAGTGACGGTTGCCAAAAATACTTCGCGTTACTCAAGAGTTGTCATCCAAAACAGTTGCATTACTGTAAAATTCATTGACTATTTCTTGTTTCCTCTTTCTCATGAACGGAACGAAATCAAGGTCTTTATCTATTGCATATTCATTGTTTATTCAATTATCTTAAACTGCAATTAATCTTTTCTTTTGATGACATATTTTGGACTTCGTCTTTTTGGGTTTATCAGACATACGTTGTTTAATTTGAATAGTTATCTACTCCTTATTAATTACTTTCTTTATCTTGTATTTCGTCTACGTATTTTATCTGTCCTGCGTCTGTGTTTTTAGCAAAACGATGATATCAGCCTGTACAATAATAGCAACAACAATAAGACGCTATTGCGTAGTGAATTTTAATCAACGGATCATTACCTGTTTTTAGCCGTGCTCTTATTTTTGACATGAAAAATCTAGAATTCGTTATTTCGTTAGTATTACTTTTGACCACGATAATATATGTACAGAAATGACCAACAAAAGCATATTAAAATAATATTGTATTCACCATGCAAACGTGATACAATTTCAATGTTTGGGTTGGGAAACAATTCCAGCCGGTCGATTCTGTAAAAATCTCACCGTGAAATCATACGTGAAGTGAGCACTTAATAGTGTTAATTCCTAGGGAATGACAGCTCACTCCACGCTCACTTCACCCAAGCTTTCACGCTGAGATGGTTACAGAATCGCACGGCAGGAGTGGGTTTGGATTAATTCAGACTATGCCGTTAACGTTTCGTTCTTTTATTAAAATATTCAATGAACTCAGTACTAATATGAGAGCATTTTTTTTCCAGCGAATTTACAGCGCAATATCGATTACCTACTTGATTGTTTTGAATGGCAATCAGTCGTAACATCCACGATCCAGTGATCTCGAAACGATAACGATATACATATTATCTTATCGCAGAGTTCGTTAGTTTCCTATACAACTACTTGTAATTCCATCATAATGCGATATACAATATTGATAATCGCGATAATCTGACAATCGAAATTCTAATGTTTTAATTATGTTAATTTACTCTCATAGTAACCAAACGATAGAACTAATTTCAGATACCTTTGAGGAGGCAACTACAAAAATAAGTAAGAGAAAAGTAAAAGAGGAAGGTGAGAAGTAAAAGTCAGTCGCCATTAAATGCGTCATCATCATCCTCAGCCCGAATTCACCCATAACTTTTTTCAACTGTTATCCGTCAGTCAGGATGACACCTTAAAATTCTCCGTTTTTTTCAATTTTAATGTATTTATTTTGGAAAATTCATTGTGTTTCAAAAGTTCGCAAAGAATGTGCGTAATATGGAAGGAGTGATGGGGCTATGGAGAAATTTCTTGGGGATGTGTGAGCGTGCGTGACCCATCGCCGCCCGTTCGATGTCCACCGCGCACAAGATGGATGGAAAACAAGCACATGAAGTGTTTTTTTGCTCCGTTAGTGTAATTGCTGAATGACGTTCCAGTATGAGGATAAATAAATAAATAGGTTTCTCTTTACTTGTGTCAATCTCTCGCTCCTGTGCCAGCCTATTCCAGATTCTACCCGCGATGGTAACAATACCGTTCGCCTATCTCACCGCCGGATGACCGAAATTTCATCAATAAATTCGTAGCTATCCCTAAAAGCCTTGTTACTCCACGCTACGCGATATTCAGGAAGCCTTTCCCTAAATCGGGATGGTGTTATAAAAGAAAGGAAGGAAGAGTCCACACTAACAATATATATAACCCAAGTATCGGACCCTAAATATTGTGTAGTGTAGGAACTGGACGGCGATAAAAACTATTATCAACACTCGTTTTGGACATGCAGGATCGTTGAACTTTAATCAGCAACAAACAGAAACGGTAGCTAACTATAAAACTATATTAGCTAATCGTAGATATAAATCACAGGCAGCCACAGATAAGTACCTAATGGAAATAAAAAAACTGACCAAGCGCGAGTCGGATTCGCGCACGAAGGGTTCCGTGCCATTATCTATAAAAACGGCAAAAAAATCATGTCTGTTGTATGGGAGCCCCCTTAAATATGTATTTTATTCTGTTTTTTAATATTTGTTGTTATAGCGGCAACAGAAATAGAATAGAATAGAATGACTTTATTTCGGACACAAGTATCCATATAGTGTTAGTAACATAAAAAAAAAATAACTTATTGCCTAGTGTTAGTACAAATCAACCTCCGCACAAACTGCTGTACAATCGGAGAGCTGAGGCTCTCAGCTACAGTTTTCAGGATGCTGTTTCGACTGCCCCTCACTCTGATCAGTAGCGACGCCGTTTTCTTGCGTATAATTGCATAGAAGCCGTCGGTGCGGGCTTGCGCAAACATTTCCGACGCGCTACAGTAACGAGAAATACATCATCTGTGAAAATTTCAACTGTCTAACTATCACGGTTCATGGATACAGCCTGGTGACAGACGGACGGATGGACGGACGGACGGACAGCGGAGCGGGAGTAATAGGGTTCATTTTTACCCTTTGGGTATGGAACCCTAAAAAGAATTGAAGATAGCGGAATCCCCCACGCGACCAACACGTGGAGGTCGAGTGCAGACATAGTGATCTTTATACATATATCTATAACAATAAATAAATTGTTTAATAGATACTATAATGATTATAGACTGATACTGGTGGTATTCAATATCACCATAATTATATCTAACCAACTGTTATTTAATATCAGCTGTAAATACGTGGGAAACATTATAGGTATAGACCAAGCATTTACAATACAAAGTGCATGTGATGGGAAGACCAATTTCTACATGGATATTATGCTTGAATAAGCTTAGATTTATTTCTAGGTAAACTAGATGAAGCTGGAATGGAGTTACAAATGTAGATTCCTCATCCTAGCCTTTTCCCAACTACATAATTATGTGTGTCAATAGGTAATGATGAATAAAATTATGGTGCTAATCCCGAAGAACTTGTAATGGAGGCAAATCATGAATATGGTTCAATTTTGGTTCTTTTTGACAGGCTTTCAAAAAAGGGAAGTTTCTCAATTTGGTTATTTATATATTATATATATTTTAAAATTATTTTCGGGTATAACTCCGTCATATCTTAAAGACTCATTAAAACTTCGTAAAAATCCGTCGATGCATTTCGGAGACAAACAACGGAACTCTTCAATTATTAAAAGTCTATTTTATAGATAGCAATTCACTAGCGTTACTGTAAAGGGGTGGACAGTTAGATAGTTTTATTTACTAACCGACTTCAAAAAAAGAAGGGATAAGGTATGCCTCAAGGACCACCCCATATATTTTTTTTAACTTTGCTGGGGTACTTTTGAGTTAGCTTCAATAATATGTTTTTTTCCCACTTAGTTTATATTGATGACGTTTTAATAACTTCCTGTCACTGATATTTACATAGCATTATAGTAAGTAGTGTTATATGAATTTTTGTGGGTTAGGTACAGACGCCAGCACATCAAGCTACCCGAAACTGTCAGATTTTCCCAATCAACTTTGAACTTTAGGCTTTAGCGATAAAGTTGAAAATCTATTAAAGAAATCTGACAGATTGTAGTTGCTTGATGTGCTGGCGTCTGTACAACTAAAAAGTGAAAAATAAAACATTTTTACAAAAAAAAAAAAACAACCTACTTCCAAAAAAAAAACACTAGAGTGAAAAGGCATTAAGTCCGCCTTTGTACCTTTTCTGCGAAAAGTTTAAATAAATAAATAAAAGTAACTTTAGTTTCCGAATGGGTATCATTTAAGCTATCACCAATTTAATTAGTTTTGTGTTTCTTAAATAATAGGGTTTGTCCTCAAAATAGTAGATCTGTCACCAAAATGTAGTCACCAAACAATGCAAAATCAGTTCCACAATAAATCACCTAAAATCCTGAGATATAAGGTCTAGTACCAAATAAATGTTTTTGTATGTATTATAATAGGTGTGTCCTAATAAGTATTTAAGCAAACTAATTTAAAGAGATCACCAATAAATCATATTATGTTACCAAAATGGATTAATGGTCACCAAATAACGTTTCCTAAAATATTATGAAATAAATCCATTTTTTCCTATTATTGTCTGTCATAAAAATATATGGACGCCTTAAAAATACACTTTAGACTAAATATTATATATTGTGCTACTTATCTTTAATAATAATAAGGTGTAGTCGACGGAGCCCCGCTTCGCGGGGCCCCTATTTCTGTCTGCAGGGTTTAAAGGAACCTAACACGAAGTGGATGACGGGGGCTCGTTCGCTCGCTCCGCTCGCTCACTTGAGCCCCCGTCATCCCCTTCGAACCTAACCTGTCCGTGTCGGGGTGCCCAAGAGATTTTTATTCCTTTGATCATTTTTTCATTAAAATTATAAATTGATGTATTAAATTGGTAACGAATACTATTAATTTAATATCTGAACGAAATAAAATGTTACTACTGTATTGGTGACAAAATATCAAATAAAAAGGAGTCGCAGTCAGGGATCGATAATCGATTTATTTGGTGACAGATCTACCATTCTGAGCACAGAGCTATTATTTAAGTAACAAAACTGTTATTATAAGAAGTTTATATTCATGTAATGCAATATAATTTTATTGGTTATCGATCTCTTATTTTACACATATATTAACATTAATTTGATAATTCATACCTGGGAACAATTTTTGTTTATCTGAGAACGAAAATATTTCGTGGCGATAGATCTATTTATTAGGTGATACAACTTGATGACAAATATAAATTTTGGTGATAGAAAATATAGTTCCCTTTCCGAATTCGGTGTTAAAAACGAAAATGCGGAACCAGCGACACCGACTTCCGAAATTAAAGTTATTTTTCATTTGTGGTGTTTTTTTTTTGACATCGGTTTTTTTTGTAAAAAAGTTTCAGGCCAATATGAAACTACTCACAGAAGGCATATATAAATTTCGGTATATCTAGTTCATTTTAAAGAAATCGAGGACAATAAACTCTTAAAATACCACCATGAAAATAATGTAAGCATAAAACAGTCACGAAGCGGCTGTTATCGAAAACTTTCCTGTGATTGATGCTAATTCTACCATGTTTAAGGTTACTGACTTTTACCTAATCTCATGCCTAACTGTACATTGAGACCTAATCTAAGTCTAGCTAAGTGTGCTAATCAGGTAGGTAACCCTAGCCACACGGGTAGTGCGTGATACGAGTCACCGTCGCGCCGTGCAGTGGTAATCTTTTATCAAGGTTTCGGTAATAAAACCGTAATACGCACCAAGATCTTAAAATAACAAGAAAATAATTAAAACGGGGACATATCATCAATCTTGGATGAGGAAAATCTAAGCTAGATAAAACGAATGTAGAAATGTGGTTTTCTTTTGAAATTACAGGTAGCTATTGCAAATTTTGAGTAGACAGGGGAAATAAAAAGAAATGTGAATATGCGAATGTTTAATTCCGTCGCAATTTCGCAAAAGCAAACCAATATCCCAAGTAAATTCATTTTCGATTGTAAATATTTAGCTAAAGCATTTGAAAACTGTCAAGTAAACTCCCAGTGTTGTCGTATCCAGTTCGGACCAAATTCGTCACGGCACTCCTTGTATCGATCTCACAAGGGAACGCTAATGAGCTGTTCGATCATGTCTGAAGTCTGAACAGAGAGTAATGACGGGGCACCGCGTCGTCTGACGTAACGTCAGACAGAACCCCAGCCAGTGACGTAACGAGTTTTAGGAATATTTTAGAAGTTGTAGAAACAGTAAGGATCCCAACAACTAAGAACTGGTGATAATTTGTAACAGAAATACACGGGTTCGTAAATAAAATCTAATTTGTCTTTAAAAATTCGTTTTTTAGATTAAATACATATTTTATTTGAATATAATGTCAAACTTGACCTTCTAGAATACAAATCATAATGATATTCAACCATGCAGAGATTCTTCGGACAATGGACTATAACAGCGCGTTCAGAGCTGGCATTGTAGCCACAAATTCATGGTAATAGTACTAGTAGATGAATGATAAATACTGTAATTAATGAGCAAAATATTGTTTCAGTCAACTGCATAATAGGTTTATACTACCACGCCGCATCAATCACATCATGTCCAATTTGTAGCAAAGTATATACCGTTGCGGACTTAATGCCTTAGGCATTTTCTACCATCGCGGATTGTTCGAAAGAGTTACCGTGGCCTTTGGCACAGGCAACTGAAGGAACACAGGTGGGTTTTAGTCAGTAAAAGTCTGACACACCCTCCCGCTCCCACCCGCCCAGAGCGGGAGAAGTTATTTGATAATTTCCCACCCAAAACAAAAAAAGGCATTCTCTAACAGTCAATTGAATTAATACTGTATTGATTTATAAATAAAAAACTTACACAGATACGTAAATGGGCAAAAAACCTATAATACACATACATACTATTTACTTATAATATATATACATATATGTATATTATACAGGATGTCCCTGGTATGGTTCAAATCTAGTATGGATCAAATCGAATAGGGCCGTGAGCATGGTCTTTTCCAAACTTTTTAACCCTGAGAATGTCGGTGAATTTATGTACGGTTCAAAAATTATTACAATTTTTTTTTCAATCACTTTGCATGGTGCTCAAAGAAAAAAAAATTAAAAACTATCAGGGCTATCAATTCAATTTTTCCTTCAGGATGTTGTAGAAGAGTGGACCTTTCCTGTGGTAATACTTTTACGCAGCTAGAAAACATGCGTTCAATAAGAAAAAAAACATTTACTGCAAAGGCTACCTGCTGGCAAAAATTTTATTCAATTTTCGAGCAAAAATTTTATTCCATTGCACTGACTTTCTCATGTTGAAACGTTTGGAAATGACCTTGCCCACGCCCCTATTCGATTTGATCCATACTTCCAGAGACACCCTGTACATGTATACAAATTCAAGGGAGAGAGCAAAAAGAATTAAAGATGAAGATCAAAATAACTGTACCTACATATACATAAAAGGAATTAGGAAATATAATATTCCTGTAAGTGCAATTACATCGGATAAAGTATCATGATTCACGATAGTCATAATGTTTATAGTGGTTACAAAAAGTTTACAAGGTTGTGGAGATTACAGCTGCATGCTCTTACATTCCTAAGGTATATAACAATAAAGATAAAAGTAATCATTTATTAACGATCACTGTTTATACACGTGATTGGTAGACTCTATAAACAAATTACCGATGCATTATAATCTAAAACAGCGGTGACAGTAAAATACAAAGAAAAAACCATGACAAATTTATAGCACACAATAAAAAGCAATGACGAATATTAAGTACGATGTGACATTTAGTAAAAATGAAGAAAGAAAAAATCAAAATCATATCATCCAAAAACATTGACACGTTACGACTGAACACGCAAACAAGTCAACAGATAATCTAAATATAAAGCTTACAATATTTCATCATTTGATTACTTTGATGCCCCAAGGAAGTGGTTTTAATTCATGAACCGTTAACAATTTGTTTCACAGTGGCTATAAATGTTCACAGAACGGGTAGGGTTCCGTAAACATTTTTACCTTCAGGATATCGCAGTATTGTCGCTGGGAGGTATCTAATGTTGACATTCTGATCCCCTGTGTGAACTCTGAAATACGCTTATTGAACAATGAATGCCGGATCGACAAATAACTTCACATCTAACTCATTGTGTGAGGTAATTCTTAGAACTTAGATATGTATTTGCATCGTTGCAGTTACATCTATTTTTATCATCGAAACAATTCATTATGTACAGACGCCAGCATATCAAGCTACACAATCTGTCCAATATCATTATTACATAGTATAAAACAAAGTCGCTTCCCTGGCTGTCTGTCCCTATATATGCTTAGATCTTTAAAACTCCGCAACGGATTTGATGCGGTTTTGTTTAATAGATAGAGTGATTCAAGAGGAAGAGTTTATATGTATAATACATGCATAATATAGTAGAGGAACACTGATAATTTTAGAGGTTTCTAATGTGATGTCGTAAATAAACACATTTTTTGCGCTTACATTGTAAACGCTGGCTGAACCATTCGAGATAGATCAAAATAATGTACTACAGTATTGTACACCTTAAAAAGTTCTACAAAAAAGTCCGCTATGGTATATGTCTATCTCTTAGGATAACCCACAATAACCATTTTTAATCCTTAACTTTTTACGAGAAAATAATGGCTTATTTAAGAAGCAATTTTAGGCAATACAGTATTAATCCTTATCCAATTAAGTACCTTAAAAACATTGTGCATTTCATATAGATCATTATGGCCCTTTACAGCATGTAATTTAAATGAATATTTTCGAAGATATTACAGATTTAAAATGCGGGCGTTATCGGCCGGGGAGTCGGCCGGTGGCGCTTGAAACTACCCAACGGATTTTGATGGGTTTTTTTTTTTAATAAATAGAGTGATTCAAGAGGAAGGTTTATATGTATAATACAAGCATAATATAGTAGAGAAACACTGATCATTTTAGAGGTTTCTAATGTGATGTCGTAAATAAACACATTTTTTGTGTTTACATTGCAAACGCTGGCTGAATCCTACGAGATAGATCAAATAATGTACAGACGCCAGCACATCAAGCTACTACAATCTGTCAGATTCTTTAACGGATTTCAACTTTAGTGCTAAAGCATAAGGTTCAAAGTTGATTGGGAAATCTGACAGAGTCGGGTAGCTTGATGTGCTGGCGTCTGTACTACAGTATTGTACACCTTAAAAGGTCTACAAAAAATCCGCAATGGTATATGTCTATCTCTTAGAGATAACCCACAATAACGATTTTTTATGCTATACTTTTTACGAGAAATAATGGCTCCTACATTATCAGTGTTTCTCTACTATAGTATGCATGTATTATACACATAACTAAACCTTCCTCTTGAATCACTCTTATCTATAAAAAAAAACCGAAAAAAAACCGCATCAAAATCCGTAGCGTAGTTTTCAAGATTTAAGCATACATAGAGACAGACAGACAGCGGGAAGCGACTTTGTTTATACTATGTAGTGATCAGCATTGCACCCGTGCGAAGCCGGGGCGGGTCGCTAGT